>JBBPFP010000079.1:2086166-2133666 GCA_037974795.1 Kaempferia galanga
AAAGAGTATAAATAGCCAAAGGGGCAATATACGACTACTTTTGCCGACGGGAAATACCATAACTCTTGTTGCTGCGGGACGAGACGCACTTATTTTCGAGTGAGAACGACTTCTCGAGTCACCCTAACGTAACGGCTAAGAGAACTTGGCTAACTTCGACCAATTTGACTACTTTCCATCCTTCTTCTGTCTTGATTGAGTTTCTGATTAAGGGGATGCGAGTCATCAGTTCTTTCCTCCAATCTTGAGAATCCAATAGTAACTGGCTATTAGAGAAGGGAACCGCTTACCTATCGGATAGTTTGTGATCCACTAGGGAAGAAGTATGCATTGCTTACCGTGCGAGCGGCCCAAGTTGCGAGCAAAGTTGACTGATCAACCAGTCCAGGCAAAGAGCTGGGGAGGCGCGTGCTTGCTTGGCCTATCCATATTTCAGCTGCAGTCGTGAATTCCAATTCTCTACTCTTTCTTTCACCGGATAAAGAACCGGAGCAGCAGCAGTGAGACTTCATCCTTAATATACAACAGAAAAGGGACAGCTGAAGCCGGGAGTCTACAACCTTCTTTCTGTTGGAGATGACGAACCTCAGGCAAAAAAGCAAAAGGACGATCCCTGGAGAGGGACGAGGACTCGAGCTACATGGAGAGGAGAATGATAAGAGAGATGGCTCCTGCGGCACGTATCATTTGGACGAAAGGTTGAATACGGGATAGGGGGAGCGGCACTCCCTATTGAACTGAACCTCCGAAAGAGCTATTGAAGCGCAAGCAGCACTGAATGAGACTTCCTATCGCTCAAGGCGAGCTAGAATTCAAGGAGAGGAAGAGTCGTACGGGACTATTATATATAGCTGGCATTGCGCTCCGTCACTCTTTTCACGTTTTCTTGTCATTCCTATTATTGTTATAATATGCACGAAAGCAGTTGGCGACTGTCAACAGGAGAGGAAAAGACTCGCTTGGGAGATTCAGGCTACTAAGATTAGCTGCATTGAGCTACGTCCCGAACCTCCCGTCAATCCTATATTGATTGATATGAAGAGCAAGAAGAGCGGAACCCTGATTATGAATATACTAGGCTATCAATCTACTCTCTTTCTCCTACTGAGCCCTTCCTCTCGCTCGAGACTGAGCTTTTCTCTTCACATAGCATTTCTGTACTCAAGTCAGGAAAAGCTCAACACGCCTCAGCCAAAGAAGGTACGACGTGCGACGGGCTCGAGCCACGCACTTGCGTTACACATCCGATCGCAAATCGAGGCTTTTGATGCCACTTACGTGACACATCCTATCACGAATGATCCCACTTGCATGTGAGACCAATGGGTCGATCCATTTGCTTGACTGTGATGTGATCGTCAGCGGGGGGCTCTAGATCTAACCCGACTGGTTATGGCCTCATTTCTCCTTGCTGCGGGTCGAGTTCGATAAGACTGGCCCGGGTTCGGTCTGGGTTCGCCAGTGGGGGTAGTGGTTGAGTGGTCGATGGAGCCAAGGGTTCTAAGGGTGAAGGCTAGCAATCTTCACTTCACTCGGAAGAATAGCCACACTCTCTACATTGCGCGGACGTAAGGAAACCTTTCCATTCTCGCTTCGACAGTCGATTGTAAGGGCTTAGAGATTTCGGGGGTGTCCTACCGGGGCCCCTCTCTGATAAGGTTATGTGAAGTAGAGTTCAACATCTTTTCTAGGAGCAAGCTTCAATTGCCCAGCACACTATGGTTCCTCGTTGGCGGAGCCTTGTGGAAGCAGCCATCAGGTCGGATGTCTAGCATTTTGGGTTATTGATAGTGTATTTTGCCACTTTGCAATTCAATTGATCGAGCGGATATTCGTTCCTCTCTTTTCCCACTTTCCCATTTCAAAAGTGGTTTGAGCACTTTCGAATTCGATTTCTCGAGTGAAGCTTAACTGTGTTCTTTTGAGGCACATTAAGAGGGTCGAAGACCCGCCAATGCGGCACGAACACTTCCTTATTTAATAAAGCTCTGAGGTCTCGACCAGCGGGTCTAAGTGATAGGTTGAAGCGTTAAGGCTCCTATCAATAAGTTCATTATGAGTTTCTCGCATTACCTACTTTTCCGTGGGTAGTTCATCTCATTCGTATATGAGACTAAGGAAAAGCAAACTCGCGAAGCGCAACACCAAAAGAAAGCTCTACTACCAAAGCATGAGGCCCCGAACCCGTCAAGGCCAAGCAAATACATATTGAAATGAACCACTCCAACTAGAATGTAGAGAGTCCATGTGGTCGAGCAAGATCAGATCTTTCTAAGTATGATCACTCTCCGTAGCAGTAGTTCTAGGTGTAAGTTCTTCAGAAAGAGACTATGAGCAAATCCTCCGGGTGAGGGAATGAGTTGAGTTCCATGGACAGAATTGAGATACGCTTTTTGTTTTGGCCGGCTCAGTATCGGGAGAGGAAGAAAACACACTTGGGATGATGTCCTGGCATCTTCTTCTTGGGTTAAAAGTACTCCACGTCGCTATCGCTCGTCCCTGCTACTATGAGTTAATATCCCGAGTCAGTAGCATATGTTTCAGTCCTTTACTGAAGTTCATTAGTTGTTGCATTACATTAGAAGCATTAGAGTCATTGGCATGTAGCCCCTTTCCGACCTATTGGGATCTAGGTGAAAGGAGTGGTGAGGGACTATGTTCAGGACTCTTTCCAATAAGAGGATCAAAAGCAAGGGCTGCTTCAACTCTACATGGGACACCAGAACCAAGAACTCTTTCAGCAGCTTAGGCTTCATAAGGCGTAAACGTGTTAACTCGTTTCTCATTGACTTCCGCTCCCTTCTTGGATTCCGAATTAACTCAATTGAACTCGGACCATGAACTCCCCGCTTAAGAGCTAGCAACAGGCATTTGCTTAACTCTTTTACCGTACGAGCCCGAGGTAGGTCCGGTTGTTGTTCTCCTTGAGGGTGCTGCTGTTGTATAAGCTTTTCTCCTCGAATCCTTAAGGTGTAGCTCCGATCATTTAGGGTGCTGGTTGAGTGCCGATAAAGCTCACTAAAGGATCAATAAACGGGCACGCACCAGCGTATATTAGTCAGAAGTGCATCTCAAGCTCCATCACTCTACGGGTTAGGGGAAGGGCTGCTTTTGAACGGGCACGGGTATCAGCTTCATAATATCATGTATCTTGTCCCTTAGGTTTTATCCGATCTGAAGAACTCTGTTAAGTCCCTCCCGTATTCGCATTCTCTTTATTAAGGTGCGCAGCCGGCGAACTGATCACTTAATGAATCTCTTTTCCCTGTCCCGAACTAGTATAATAAGGAAGAATCTTTCCTCTCTAAGTCGCTCGAGCCACTCGGGACGGAGTTCAAAAGGAGAGTGAGGGGTTATATACCATCAAAGACTCTTGCTTAAGGAGACCTCGATTCCAGTGGTTTTCGTTAAGGAGTTGCTTTGCCTCCTCTTTTCTATCCTTCTTGTCAGTAGCAGCGGGAGAATCATCTTATATTAATTGCAAATCCTCGGACTGCAGCGTACAAAGAGTTAGGAGTTAAGTCGTCCCTCTTGGACTTCCGCTCAACTTAGCTTTATATCCTAAGGATAAGGAAAGAGCTCCTCGGTGAACTGAACTCGAACCCTGTAGCGTACTGTTAGTTGAATTAATTATCTCGCGAACTCTGACTTATAGTTTAAGGTTTGATCTCCTTGCCTCCACATGGCACCAGCTCTTTATAGTAAGCAGTATGTACCTGCACCTGGATGAAACAACTAAATCAGTACTCGGCTCGGAAGGGTTTCAGGGTAAGTTCAAGATGCCCAGGAAATATATGCTACGGATCAAAAGACCTGATAGTAGCACTTAATAAATAAAAAAAAGACTATATCAAGACAATCAACACTCTAACGCACTTCTATAATAAGACAAGACGTGAGAGGTCACACTTTCTACTCTCATGCGCATCTATTGCGAGTTAGCTGTCCTGGGCGCTAGGAGGATCATACAGAAGGAAGGTGCGAGTGATAACGACGCGAGCTTGCGCTTAATATAATTCAATATTCCAAGTGCTCCAGATAGGGTCTATAGTATGGGGAGGGGAAGAGAAGCAATTGTTGCAAACCAGGTCACTTCCAATCTATTCTTTGAAGAGTCTCTCATTTGATCCCTTCCAACTCCAACTTCTTGCTCTAAGGAGTCAGAGATTCATTGAATATTCCTTGCTGGTTTCACTTTGAGTACTGGCATTAGATATGCCTCAGGCGGGCACAAGTTTCCTCCAATGGACTCTGGGAGAGACCTAGGATCTTATATAGAGCTGTGGAATGATTAGATATAGCTGGCTTTCAAAGGAAAGAGCACTCATATTAACCGCGAAATTCATGTCTCAGATATCGGCTTTCAAATGGGAAGAAAGCTACTCGGAGAAAGAACCTACCCATATCATGAATCATATATGGCTTTTGGGACCTAGACTATACAGATAGCATATCTATTTCATATAGAGGTTGAGAAAGTGTTCTTCCGGTTCAAACGAACCATAGCATAAAGCAAGCCACTGACTCTTTTCTATTCTACAGTAAGGCAGTCCTCTGACCCCCCGCCCGCTTCCTATAGTTCAAATACCTTTCATATACCTTCAGTGAAATATGATTCTCCTGCTTTGCCTTCATAGACCCGAGATCTTGGCTAGCGCATGAGGACAGATAGGCTCAAGAGAGGTGAGCCGATTCTGCACTCCCGTCTGGGCGAAAGGAATGCTTACCGATCCGCCTGGTCACGAGCGAAGGAAAAGAAAGAGACTGAGAGCATACGTCTTCTTTGCTGGAATCAAAGATCAGAGCGGGTGATGCTTGCTGCAGGCGCTTGCAATGATGTGGATCGCTTTCCAATTTAAACTTTTCGGTTATTTAAAATGGAGCTGTGAAGGGCCGAGGGGGATATAAACTATAAAGACTCTAATAGCACGTCATAAAGACAAGAAAGACATGAATGCACTTCCCCTTAAGTCAGATGCGATAGAGTGAGTGCGAAAGAGACAAGACAATCAGACTACCTTGCACTAATTAATAAGACAAGACGTAAGAGTGAGAATGATCATCTTTATATATTCAATAGTCGCACCTTGCTTTCACTACTTCACGGACCCGGCTTCCTTACTTAGCCCCGGAGAGTTGCATGCTCAAATGTGATCAATTGCTCTTGTACATCCAAAGCGGATTCCCGTCCCAAAGCACGGAACTTATCGGAGGTGAGACCGACTCTTCTCTTTGCCTTTACAGCGCCCTATGCCGATTCCCACTTTCACTCTTTTGCCACGACACTTCCTAGGGATAGTAAGCTCTTCTCCATGGGCTGCCGCCGCCCGACTAAACATAAGTGGAAGATTCCAGTCGCTCAGTTCTTCATTCCTTTGGATATTGGAAATCAGATCTATCAAGAGTTGCCGAAAGAGGGGCTTATTCTTTCTGGGAATCTTCCTTTAATCGGTGGGGCTGTGAACTGACTACCCTTTCAACCGAAGGGCACCAAGCTTAGCTCACTCCAGAGAGTACGATGTTTTGCTTGATTCGTCTTAGTTGCAAAGTGAAGATGTGGCCACCTCCAACATCGCAGGCAGGCAGGAAGAAAATGGTACCATTGAGCAGCCAGCAAAGAATAGTTGAAAGAAGCTCGTGTGGTGCATTCCCTAGAGGGGAAGGTTCACTCATCATCACCAGTTCGTCTACTATGCAATTTCTGCTTGATCAGAGCTCGCCCTTCTTTCGTGCACTGCAGCATGGTATCTGATTGCAGGCATATTTGCTGAACATTCCCGACCACAAGATCTATATTAGCATGAAAGCTCAAGCTCTTATCCGCGTAGATTGACTATTTGATCCGCCAACTCGCTAGAAAGAAAACTCAAGCTTTCTCGTGTCGAAAGGGAGAGAAGGGCATCCGTAAGGGTAGGGATAGAGTGAATAAAGCCATTCACGACTGCCAATCAGACTAGAGTCTTACAAGCCTAGAGTGAGACTAGCAACGTCTTTATATAATTGAACTCGCACGACTTCAAGCCACTCGCACGGTAGTTCACTCTTCTTTTCTTATCCGATCACTCTATCGCACGGAATAAGCACAACACCAGCACTACGAAAGCAAAAGAGAATATTAACAGTGCGAATGGCACTCGAACGAGCCACTCGAACGGTATCTGTTTTGAGTTTTCAGCCTAGAGTCTAACTCGAACTCTATGTGCTTAGTTCACTCCCTCGACGATCAATTGCAAAGTGCTCAAAGCATTGATTATTCTCTTACAAGCCATGAGTCTCACTAGCAACGTATTTCTAGAATGGAACTCCTCTTATTGAAGAGACTTGAATGTTGTCGAAAAGAGAATAGCCCCGTGTCGAGCGCAAGGGAAAGCAAAAGATGAAGGTTAGGGGTCGACGCCAACCGAGACAACCGAAATAGCCTCATTTCTCTAATGAGAATCGAGCTATACGGCAGCGGCCCACGACTCTTTGCTTGAGCCGCCCCCTCTTTCTAAACTACCCCTTTTTCGCAAAGAAAGCGACAGCAATGCCATTTATCGAGCGAGAAATGAGCCACTTTCTAATTCGATTTCTCGAGTGCGAAATCCCTCTTTCTAACCCTTTGGATGCCGATCCCGGCTCGACCTTACCTTAAGTTAAAAGGGACGATGTGCCGATTACGTGCGAGTTCTAACAATCTTCTAAGATTTCAGGTAGAATTTTGAAGTCAAAGTGTTATATGATACACATGATTGCAAAGGATTCCAATGAAATGAAAGACTCTCTTTCCACTTTCACTCTATAAAGATAAGTCTTCATATTTCTACCGGATAGAAAGTCTCTTCAATCCTTTCCACTACTTGATTTGGACGATCTAATAAAATCAATCGGTGTGCAAACTCTATGCGAGCCATTCGTTCGTAGAGCTCGATCGCAGACTAGACTCTCTATATCCATTTCTTTCTGTGGTAGACCGCTGTTCAACTCAACGGAGCAGCAAGAGACTCGTACGCTACACCTGGCACCACTAAGCGGCGGAAAGGATAGGGTTTCTGGGAGAGCTGATGTTGACTGAGTTTCACCACCTTTAGGAGAGCTCAAATCAGTACGCTAGAGAGATGTGAGTGAATTCTCTTCTACCTAAGCCTGCTGCTGCTGCTTCCATTCCGGTGAAAGTGGCGAGGAGAACAGAACTCAAGCAGCACCGAAACTTCCTCAAGTCCAGTTTATTGTGCCTCGTGAGAGAGCTATCTTGGATGGGCGGTGCGGTTAAGGATATGATTAGCGGACCATACCTAATGGAGGGGGAAGAAATTCCATATTTCGGGACCATGCTTAGATAGTTTGATTTCCGTACGCTTTCTATGCTTTTCGGTGCAGCTCTTTAAGTCCTTGTGTCCGAGGTAGGAAGGGAGTCTGATCCTTCTGATTCTGAGTTCGAGTGAAAACGGAAAGTGAGCAGACGATAGAAAGAACAAAATGAGCATGTTCTAAGGACGATTCGCTTATTATAAAGATCTTAATAGGGGATAGCTTGCCTATCAATTGCATAGAATATCTTCGACCGCTTTTGATTCCTAAGAACCCAATTACCCGATCAGGGGATCGGCGCGTCCCTGGCTTTATAGCAGAACCCACTCGAGAGTTAGGGAGAAAGGAACTAGTAATACCTGACCAACCGGAAAAGCAGAAGAGAGGCTGAGACAAGCAAAGAAAAGCACAACTACAGCAACTAGAGGTAGAGGAACCGAAAAGAATAATGAAGGGAAAGAGTGCGGTAGGGCGGGCAGCAACTACTGGCTCCGATCAAAGGAAAAGAAGAGTAGCGCGTACGGTCTTCATATTCACTCTACTGGGGCTCATACATATAAGAGTAATGTACCTGACTATACCTTATAACTTCCATCTTGATATCTTGGAATTCACTCTAAGACAGCATATCGAATCGGGAAGACATAAGCATCCTACTTCCTTCATTGCCACTACTGAATTAAGTAGGCCCGACCCACGAACTATTAGTTGAAGTATCCAAAGTGGAGTCGAGCTACTCAGCTGAATGAGTCTTCGTTCCTTTGCTGTCCAGGCATCTCCGTAGCTGCTTTCTCTGCCGCTCGTACCTCTACCGGGTCAGGACAGGATGACCTAACTGCAACCTTTTCTCTTTTACGCATATGGCATATAATACCGCTCCGTGGGTCGTGAACGGCACCATCAACATCTCTTTACATTCCGGATATGGAAAGAGGTTATGAGCCTTCAACCTAGATCCCTTACCGCCGGTCGGGGGTCCCAAGCTTCACAATCATAGTAGTCGCGCCGTCTTCTAACCTCTCTTTTTCACTTAGACCCCGATTCGCACCAAGCGCGTTAGCGTACTCCTCTCTTTCTACCCCTCCAATTCCAGGATCAAAACTACTGGTGCCTAGCCTCGTTCTCATTACTTCTAGTTGCTGGTGCCCGGGACAGATGACATCAAAAAGCAAGTGCCCATCTCCCCTTCTACGCGTTCGTCACCCATCGCAGAGTGCGCATTTGAACTTCGATTGAACTCTAGCTTGAGTGCTTTCTGGAAAGTGTCTTAGGCAAGCGCGGCGGACCGCTGTCCACTCATTGCCTTGCTCGGAGTCTCGTGCCACTTTATAGAAAGAACGTGGTCTCTAAGGGCATATTAAGATCAAATGAAAGATGACAAGCGCTTTATATCACTATCACCCGAGGAAAGCAGCAGCAACTGGAACGGACTCGGGAACAGGTGGACACTTTTTAGAAGTGGTGAAACTCGCACCGGCGCACCGGCACTTTTGCAAGGCCCCGCCCTGTCGACGTCTCAGTCTCTTCTTATGCCCTTCTTTGAATGCCCTTGCCAAATGGCATATCATCTTTCCATTCACTCTTTTGGAGGTCATCCTTTCTCGTTCTCATTCTGCACTAACAACGGAAGCTGGTGCCATTGGTTCAGCGAGAGGGCCGAGGGTTCCCCGACGGGCTCGACCGGAAGGGGCGACCGTAGGGGCGTTAGCGCTCGACCATAAGGGGCGACCGTAGGGGCGACCGTAGGGAGAGCTCGAGCTTCACTTTAGTATTATTAGAGTAAGGTCGAGAGGGGCGAGGAACGACGCGGTAGTTTCGAATGCCCGAACTATAATCAAATAAGTTAGTCGTAAATTCAATATTTCTTTGGGGCCATTTATACTATACTCCTTCCATTCCCTCCAGCTAGCACCAAGTCGTTCATGTATCCATGAACTCTTTCCAGGAGTTAATGGCTATGAAAAACGTAGAAAGATCTTGTTGCTGCGAATGATAATGGTATTTCGCGTCCATTCTTTTCTTTTATTCCGACTCTAAAGAGAGGAATTCCCATTCCTATTGCTATATGCACTGCTTATGAAAGGTTGTATCCCGACCGAGTCTTTTCCTGTGTTTGAGTTTGCTTTGCAGCTCTCCTTTGCAGCTTCAGGTTAGCCCACGGTCCGAGTTCATTCCAAGAGTTCATGGAAACATTCACGACTACGGTATGCATCGGATAGTCGTAAATTGCCCCGTCGGATAGCCACGTCACTCTCGTTCGTGCCTTTGGGGCCCCCGTCTAACTCACTCGGCCCTGTAATTTAGACTCCTTCATTCACGCAATTACTGTAATCTGCTGATAAAAAGGAACACTACGTACACCACTATACAGAAAGAGCAAGAGCGGATAAATTACTTTAAGATATAAATGGATATTTTAAATGCAACTCTTATACTTACAGAGCGGAAGGGGCCCCAACGAGCCAAGGAATAAAAGAAAGGTAGTTAGTAAGTAGTCAGAATACTCAGATAGAGAGTCAGTAGTCAGAATACTCAGATAGATAGTCAGTCAGAGTTCAAGATAAGATAGAGAGGAAGTCAAGGAGGTTCTTTGAACCTTAACCCCAGATCAATAGGTCTTAAGCCAAAGAACCTTCACCCCAGATAAGATAAAAGAAACTTAAGCCAAGGCAGGATAAGCCAAGAGAAAATACACTGAATCCCCGGAGAAAGAGGATAAAGAGGTCTGAGCCTGAGTGTGATCCTGGCTTTTATAAGATAAGCCTTTTAGGTTCTTTGAACCTTAACCCCAGATCAATAGGTCTTAAGCCAAGGATAAAGAGGTCAGAGTCTCATATTACTCTAATTTGGCATATTGGCTCGTCCTCTGGAAGGGCAACTAGTGCTATTGATCCACTATATATAAAGGGGTGCTGCAGCTCTGTAGCCCTAAAGGGACGAACGATAGTGACGTGGAGACTATCCATTCAAAAAGTCACACACGTAGAAAGATCTGACCGTGGGGGTCGAGACGTCGTTATCACAATTTCGTCCCGTCATTCTCACTCGCAGCAGATTACAGTATTGCGTGAATGGCTGAGGATAGTCTACAATTGCTACGCTATTTATACGGATTTGATTCAAAAAGTCACACACTACGAAAGAATCTCTCCCTGCCCTCGGATTCCATGCCTAGAACGAATACCTAGAAAAGAACTCTGTAGCTCTTGGACTGTCCCTTGATTCAACTGAGAATGAGATAAAGCGAGATTCTAGTTTACCCCGGGGACCCGCTTCATGAAGTTAATATCCCGAATCAGTAGCTGCAAATCCGAACCTTTTCTGTGAGTCTGATTCCTTTCTTGGTGTTGGCGTTATTGAGTTGCTGCCTTGAAGCTGTCTTTCTGCTTTCCATGAACTCCCAATAGGTCTCCTTTAGCCCACCTACTGGAGGGTCAGGAACGTATTATATACTCTTTATTTTACCTCACCTCAATTCTGATTATCAATCAGTACTCGGAAGGGAAAGATCAAGAGGCGTCATTATCACAACACAACACAATGAATCGCTCCTCTCTCAACCGCAGATTACAGTAATATAGTGAATGAAAGAGTATAAATAGAATCCGTATAAATTGCGTAGCAATTTACGACTATCCTCAGGGGCAATGTTAGACTATCCTCAGTGCCATTCACTCTTACCCAAATAAGGAAGGTCGAGCCAAGCAACAGGTCGAATATCTAAAGGTGTGTACACCATTGACTCTTTCCTTACGTCTGCAATCTCCCTCATACTAATAGGTCGATCCCTCGGGCGCCTCGGCCCTATCGGTCGAGCTATCTGACGATACCCTCTCCCACCTCTCCAGCTTGGGAATCTCTCCCTTGGGAATTTATGGTTAGATAGATGTAGTCACAATGCCTGTTCAAGCTATCTTCTGGATTCCTTCTCCATTCGATCGAGTTCTCTCATACCCTCTAAGTCTTAAGCCCTTCCAATTAAAATAGCTAGACCTGCAAGTAAGAAAGCTGGAAAGTCTATATAATATAATATCTCCCGGATTCTATCGGGTTAGCCTACCCTGGCTATTTTTATATTCCTATAAAGATTATGAGAATAATGAGTATAGATAGTATAGTCATATTACTCAAGTCAGTCGTTCCTTCCTTTTCCTCTTTCCTTGGATCTTGCAGTGGGAGTTGGACCTGCCATTTAGAGTGTAATATAAGCCAGTCAAAAGAGTACCTCTTTCTTTACCGGGAGAGCGGATAAAGATTCTTTCTTTAGCCCGTCGACGTCGCTAGCGCTCGTACCTTGAATATGACCTTCACCTTACATGATCCGCTTTCATTGGTAAGTGCTTCGAAGAGAAGGAACGAAGACTACTGACTGAAAGAAGAATAACTGAGTAGCTCGACTGACAATAAATAAGAGAGGGATGCAGATAGATCATCATATGCTATGGTACTGATGACGTTCCTTACACCCCATCTTTCCCCGGATCTAGTTCATTGGGTCGGCTCACTGTTAGTCTTTCGTTTGCGTTCCAGGATACCTTTCTTGTTTTTTGTAAAGGTACCTCTGATTCCAACCAGTTATTCAGTTGCTTTGCCTTTCCCTGTATGTTGGGAGTCAAATGGGTAGGATAGTCTTGAAAGCTGTTTTTTCCTCAAGTACTACCTACCAATTTATATATCTTATATTTCCTGCTGTGCTCTTCATTTCCTGTAAAAGCATATAGCCCTTTTAACCTATTTCATACATTCCATTTCCGGTTCCGGTTCTTTCTTCGAGCGAGAAAGAGTTTGAGTTCCCCGTGCCATCTAGAGTAGAAGTTCCCTTTCACTCATTTTCGGTTACCTGACCTTGGGTTCGAGCGAATAGGTTAGAGGTCATCTCCGGTCAAGCCTTTCAGTTGTACCTTTTCCAGTTGGAGTTGCTGCAGTCGGTCTCTTTCTCGCTTCTTCCGCTCGTTCGCTACAAGGCTACAAGTAAGAAAAGAAGAAGAAAGAAGGAAGGAAGGGGGGTCTTTTTGGAGGGGGGGGTAGAGTACCTTATTGGGGACGAAGGGGAAGCTGGAGAAATGATTGAAGAGAGTAGGGGGCCCTCCCCTCGTGGACCTGCCATTCCGAAGAAGCTATAAACGATGAGATGTCCTACCTATCCGTGGGCTACTGAGGCTCCCAACCCCCGAAACCCTGAAAGGGGAGTTCCACTCCGTTCCGTCTGGCTTAGCTTAGTTGTAGACATGGGCCAAAACTCAAATACCCCCGACAGGTAAGAGGTCAGTCCCATGTCTTAAAATAAAAAACTAGACAAATAAAGTACAGTACTGTCGACCCCCTCCTCGTCCCTCCCTCAACGAGTAAAGCGATACTGAGTGATTAGAATAAGGGCAACTTACTTGTAACACAAAGCTCTGGCTAGGACAGAGCGATCAGATTCCTTACCTCACACCAACTTACCTGTCATTTTACGTATGACTACGGCACGCATGACGCATGGTTTACAACCGCAAGCGCCTTAGCTTTGAGTTATATAGAAAGCATGAACCACCTCGAACTCGCTCGATCGATGGTGAATGGTTCTACTATCTTTCTTTTTAGGATCGAGTTGCTACCCGGGCGTTGTGAACTAAAGAGTACCTTCTTTGAGTAAGGAACTGTCTGACTTATGTCACTGAGTGAGAACAGTAGTATACGATTGAGTGAAAGAGTTGGATCTTCCTTAGGGGGGTCCTTTCTTTTGTTGTTGCACTGAACAAAGGTTCTGTCCTCGTCTCAGAGAGGAGGAGTTGCGATTAGTTCCAAGAGTCTATTGAACTCGAGAGCTTAACACGAATAACGCACTTCCTCGACTATAGCACGAGTAGAGTCTTGTCTAGCTCGACAAGAGGAACTGCTTAACTTGACCTCGACTAGGTCGCTTCGCTTCCACGTCGCTATCGCTCGTCCCTCCTTTCTTGTATTGTAAGTGTGTTTTTTGACTTGTAATTGAGTACAGGTTACAGGTAGTAGTAGTTGAGTTGAAGAGGTCGCTATCTCCCCAGTTCAGTCTCGCTTCGTAGACTTCACGAGCAAAGAATAGATATGACCGAAAATCCGGTCCCATTTGCTGTCCTGCCTCTCCCCGATCGCGCTTCGCCCCTCAGCAGATTACAGTAATTGCTAACATGGCTGAGGATAGTCGTAAATTGCTACGCCCCGCAACAACGTTCATGGCGTCGGATAGTTGACGCCATGAACTCTCTTATACGGATTTCATATTGAGTCGTATATTGCCCCTTTGGCTATTTAGACTCCTTTAATTTATACTCCCAGCTAGCTGGCACCAAAATGAAAGAGAGAAATTGCCTTGTCGTGTGGGGCAATATACGACTATCCTCAGGGAATTTCCATGAACTCTTTCCAACTACAAAACGTATAAAGATCTTTCCAGTTTGGCTATGAAAAACGGAGAAAGATCTACTCATTCACGCAATACTGTAATCTGCTGGGATTGACCGATAGGGAAATAGAGAGGAACGGCCGAAATATTGTGATAACGACGGGGCTTATGTGATAACGACGTGAAGAGGTCGGGACTCTTTTCGGGACGGGACAATAAACATTCCAAAGCAGGTAACCTAACCTTCCGAGGGAAAGAGATCAAACCTTATCCTTAAAGTACGCGAAAGGAACTTCGTATATAAAATACGGGATAGGATAGAGGGAACCTAAGTGAGTCACTCCGGGACAGGAAACTTTAGAAGTTGCTCGCGGGCAGAGGTTAGAAATAAGACACTTCAAAAGGCAATGTTAATTGTTGGCTCAGCTGTCGGATGATATTACCTCCAGTAAAAGCATATTACCAGCTAGATAGCTTACTTCAATAAGACCCGGACTCGGGTTCAGAAAGAGTTGCCATTCCCGGCGAAGGTTTTGGGCATTCCAATTTGTACGCGTTCTCCAATCAAACATATGCTGCTCTTTAAGTCCTTTCAATGGTTAGATTCAGAGTTCATGGATTGGGCAAGGCAACCTTTAACCCCAATCAAAAGGGACGGAGTGGTGAGCTCAGCTGCGGGGATAGGAACTATTGAAGCTACTTAAGCCCAGGAACGTCAATGTCAAGTAAAGATATCCACGCACAAAAGAGCAAAGCTAAACGGGATGGGAAATAGGCTCTACTGAGTTGGAGAAGGGAGGAAGGTAAACAAGGTACGAGCATCGCGACGTGTAGACGGGGCGACGTGAGAATCCCGCAGCAAGTGCTTTCGAATGAGTGCACGCTCTTCGTTCAAGTAGGTTAGGCCAAGGGGCAAAAGCAAGCTATAGCGCAAGAATCAAAGCAAAGCAGGCAAGGGCGTGTGAAGGTTGAAAGAATAAGTCAAAGAGGCATAGAGCACAACTTTATTTATGTGATTATTGAATCCCAACGTTACGAACAAGCGGAAACAAGCTTCAAAAGAAAAGGGCCGAGTGAGAAGGGGTTAGATAGCTCGACCGTTAGGGCCGAGTGAGAAGGGATCGACCGATAGGTACGAGCATCGCGACGTGGTAGATCTTTCTACGTGTGTGACTTTTCGAATAGCCATTCACGCAATACTGTAATTTGAGTGATAATGACGCGCTCGCTTTAAAGTTAGGGCAGACTATAAGGGTAGAGTGAATGGAAAGAGATGGAATTCCTAACGTGAATGGCATGGAAGGAAATTCAGAAAGTGATCAGTCAATTGGTAGGCACCACCTACAGGGACGAATTTCATTATTCAGCTGGGGGCTAGGCTAGGCAGACTCCTCTTATTATAGGTTTATTTTCCGGATTTGAGTTTAGCGCGTTCGGCACTAAAAACATGTATATAAGAAGTACGCATGGACCTCTACAAAAGGAATGAATTCCAATCAGACGAGCTACAGCGAGAGGGACGAGCGATACCTACTACTACTAGCGACGTGGCCCGTCTTTTTCTCCTAATGTTGAATTGTTCTACTTGCATTGCTAGTGTTAAGCATATTTGATTTTGACTTGCATTTGAACTTCAATTTGTTTTTTTATCTCTCACTCTTTTGAGTTAACTTAAGACTTTCATTCCAGATCTGAGGCTACCTAATACCGGCTCTACGACCTCGCAAGGCACTACAGTAGAGCTCATTGGGCGGTCTCGATACACTGGAATAAAATATCTTAGTCTCCTCAAATTCCAGAGAGGATTCCAAAGAAAAGAATCAAAGCTGCATTTCTATACGTGAATATCTCTCATTTCTATAAGATGAAGGTGCGGAGCCTCGGGAGGAGCTAAGGAAAAAGACAAATAAACAACTTATGAAGCAACAACAGCTGCCAATGAAAGAAAGGGCATTATAAGAAGTGTAGCCGGCTGCTGAAAGAGTTCTTTCCGTCGCTCTTCCCTCGTCCCCCTCGTACGCTGCTGTGAGCTCCACTTCCGCTCCAAAAGAAAGAAAAGCAACGGGAACATATTTAACAAGTCTAGCTACGGGATCGGACTGAGAAGAGGCTCAGGGCAGGGTCTAGCGTACATTAAAGGTGAAGCTCCGTATGAGAAGAGCTCCGATAAATTGACTTAAACAGCTTATACTGGAACGGATTTGGGAGTTCTGTTCTTTTAGCAATGCTGCGAATCTTTCTTAGAAAGGGTTGGGAAAGGGGCTCCACACCTTCTCCTTCTGGCTCATAACCATCTAGGTGTTAAGTACTCGTTCGAGAGAGAATGAAACATTAAAGTGGTACAGAATCCCTTTCATATGCCCGAGTTCCTTCTTGAGTTATAGTTATTGGCAGCGGAACCAGGGGTCAATCCCACTGGAGTCCGGGTCAGGAACTTATTATAGTACGAAATATGTACCTCACCTGGATTCTTAAACTAAATCAGTACTCGGAACCGTTATTCAACACGCAAGCATAGGTCCGAGAGGTTCACAAGGGAGGAACGAGCGACAGCGACGTAGAGGGCTGCTGCTTTCATTGAAAATATCTTAAGTGCCGTCCGGTTGAAAGGTTCTGATTCTCTCCTTTGCATTAGTAGAGCAACTCGCAAAAAGAAAAGAAAAGAGAAGTTCAAAATGAATAAGGACTCGTTCCTCTTAATCTCTTTCTTTATTCTTGAACCTCAATTATTCAAGTCGAGCTCCTTCTTTTCTTTCCTCTAAGCTGGCGGAGCACCGGAAGTGATGGTTTCAATTTCTCGGCACTTACCCCTAAATTACGGTAAAGCGAGCCCTCAACTACTATAATGAAGTTCTCTTATTTCTAAACTCAGTTCCTTACTCTAATAAGAAATTCCTATATTGATTTTAGTTAAGCTCGAGCTCAGCAATTTAATAACTTACGTGAATGGAAGGAATATTTCATTCACTCTACCCCTACTATTCTTATAATATTTAGTCGTAAATTCAATATCAATATTATAAGGGGCCATTTCAATTTATATTGTAGTTCTATATGCTCGCCCCTCTTATAATATTAGCCCCTAACTTCACTTACGAGCTATTTGAGACCCTCTCCCTTCACCCGTGCAATCTCACCTCTGAGTTCATTCCAGCAGTTCAGGTAGGCTTGTCTCTTTTTCTTTAATTGAATATCTCGTATTATAGTTCTCAAGCGGATAAAAGAAAGGAACGGAGTCTCGAGCATATTTCTAGAAAGAACTAAGGAAGAGAGACTTTGACTTCCTCATTGAATCAAGCTGACGTGGGGTGTTCAGAGTTCGGGCTCGGGAGAGAATGAAACAAGAACTATAGCAACAGGGACGGGATTTGACCCTAACACTTAAGCTGAAGCCGGGAATTTCAATTAGTACTCGTTAGCGTTCGGGATTCTTTCCATACGAGTCTGAGACTGCTGTGTTTCCCTTGGCTGCTCCCTCGTCCGTATAAGCTGTTAGATCCCGTCCTTCACCCTCACCTGAGCTCTACTGGGCTATTAATGTTTCTTATCCCTACCTCCTCAGACTCAATTCTCGTACGATGACAGGGTTGGGAAAGGGGTAACAACTAATTCACTCTCAACATCTCTTTACATGGAAGATAGAACTCAGTCTTAATCTCCTTCTCTCGTACCTCTCCTGAACCAGTAGTTTAGTACTAGTACTTATGTATCGTCCCAAACGCGTACTCAAAATCAAACTATAGGTGCCTAGCCCACTCCAATTATTCTATCAGTCGGCCCAGTCCGAACCTTTCCTTGCCGTAGGAGGCGGCCCTGGGGTCAATCCCACTTACGGGAGGGGTCTTCCCCAATCCATGAAATTAGGGACGAAGAGTCTTTTCCCCGCGGGGAAAATTACAAAACTCAAATAAAGTGAGTGAAAATAACCCTAACAGACCTTAAATGAAGCAGCAGCAGCCGTTCTAGGCATCTGAGTTTCTTTTCGCTAAGTGGTGAATGCGCCCCTTTCCTAAAGCTTAATGATTGGAGAACGAGTACTTCAACTAATTAACTCTTGGTGCTACGCCAGACCAGAAAAGAGAATCAAAACACTTACGAGTCCACGTCTTTCGAACACTTCTTCGTTATACTTTACTTCATAAGTGCTTTTTTCGAATTGGAAAGTGGGTCTTAACTGATTCTCTCTTTCGTTATAGTATATGTCTCTTTCGTTATAGTGAAAAGAGAAGAATTTAAGAGAATCTGGCACTTGGCTTTGAATCTTCTCTTTTCGCACTCTAATGTGGATTTCCTCTCATTGGCGCATTTGACTCCTCTCTTGAGTTGGGTCCTTGGTTGTACTTCGGGGTCTTCATCTAAATTAAGACGAGCGTTACCGGGCGAAGAGTGAACTTGTAGATCAGACTATATCTGTTGAGGACTGGTGCACTCGCCCCCAGGAAAGTATGGGCTATAGGGTGGGGAAGGCACCGATAATCGACTATTTGATCATCTTACAATAAGATCGAATGTAAGTTGCTGTTTTATGGATAGAGCGTGCAGGTTGCCCCGCTGGGATGGGACAGCTCGATCTGTGATGAGATAATGACAGTGTAGTAGATGAGGAGTCGATTAGGGTTTCAGTTCAATAGAAGGTCTAGAACGCTCGAAACCATCTCAATATCTGATGGAGCGGAAGAGAAGGATGTCCAAGAGCATTCATCGAGGGGTTTTTTCTACATCAAGTCTATTCTTTATCATTCTGGTTTGGCTTTAGCCCGGGGAAGTCATTGAAGGGCATTGTTGATATGACTCGTTCAATTAATATGTCTCAGCAGGCTCTATTTATCCAGCAGATTCGTTCTTCTTCTGCGGCCAGTTCATCATCATATGAATGGTCAACATTAAGAGAATCTTGGCCGAAGTTAAATTGCTTCTGTAAGACATTATCAGTTCTTTCGCGGATTGTTGGTTTGCACATGTGAAGAGCCCCACTTGCGAACCGCTGATTGTGAATTGCGGTTTGTTAGAGAAGCACTTCACATTCGTGAGTATTCCGTTCAATTCACTCTATCATATCCCAGATGCCCTATGGAAGGCTCTTCCTCTCTTTGATAAATCGTTGGAACAAGGGATCGATTTGAGGGCAGTATACAATCGGATTGAACAGAAGGTTAAGGAAGAAGCCGATCAAGCAGCAATCATGTGCTTCAGGGATGAGAGCGATGACGAATCATACGATGAGGCAATGAAGATTTCTGATGATACCATCTATTACCTGATAAAGCATGTCTGGAGTAGTGGGATTGGAGAGTGGTGCGATCAACCTAAATCACTGCTGCGTGGAAAGGCTCGCATTCCGACTCACATCACAGCACTCAAGAAAGGTAGTTCGAAGCTTCGAGGAGACGGAAACACTTCTTATAAATGATGTACACATCCCTTATGCTGCCGGAATCTATGTTGTGAAAGCACTTCAGATATCTGATAATGATATGATTGATCCTGTGATTATCTCACTTTTCATATTATCCCTCTTGAAAGTGATTCTAACTTAGTTGAACGAAGTAAGCTAGCTTTATTGGAATTGAAGTGAGATATAGAATACTGGGTTCAGAAGTATCCTGATAGACGAAGAAGATTCTTCCCTAATTGATCAAGGAATCATCCTCATGATCACTGAACTCTCAGGCCCTCACTAGACCCCGACAATGTGAGGTATCACTATGCTGGCCACCGGCTAATGAGGAAGAAGAGTCTATATCTATATTCGATCCGGAAAGGAGGAAAGTTGCTTTTACGTTTCCGGGATTCATATCATTTCTTCCATAGCTCACTTGATTATTTGGCTAAGACCATTTGCCCGTGCGTTTCGATCACAGTGAAATTAGACCATCGATAACCTGATTGATCAATCGTGATCTTCTTTTGTTGGCGTGTGTTATGTCAGCAATCATATTGGTGGTCCAAGAAACTATGACATTCTCTGCCCTTGCAATGAAGATCTTCCGTCTCCACTCTTTTTATGATAAGAAATAGAATATCCACATTCCAAATAGAAATCAAGACATGAATATAAGGAGAGGATGGTGGACACGCAGACGTATATATTCCATACGGCGATCACCTATGGTATGACGACCCAAATACCATATATCCATATGTAATGATGAGCTATCATATGCCTGGAGGTCCACCCGTATGGATGAATAAGTTAGAGCACACCAATTTGGAATCATTGTTTGGATTTGATCAGGCATTTGTTCACTGTCCTAGTCATATTTCACGCCCATTCTTGCCATACTGGGATAATCATTCTCTTGTCTTCCCAACTGGCCGGGTGTACTATAGCGAGGAAGTAAAGTATGCAGAAACCTTAGGGTACAAGATTCTTCCGGGCTACCAACTAACTGAATTTGGAATATGTATGCCAACCGACTTGAGGCTAAGTTGGATGGTAATGATGCAACAGCGTATATAAAGAAGATGATAATGAAGAGCATGTACGGACGATTCCCCGAGAGCACTATAACAGAGATATGCAATCAAAAGCGATACAATGAATTGTTGAAGATGGAGTCGGCAGATAAGCTAAGAGAGGACAAATACATCCAGTTTTTGGGCGAGGAAGAGAAGAGTGGAACCCGCCAGCTGTGCAATTGTCAGCAGCTATCACTGCCTACGCAAGGATCACCATGTATCCAGATATATCAAGGGATGACTGTCTCACCGACTCCCCACTACCTTCTTTCACCCGGAAAGTTCAAACTCGAAGACAAGGTCCGTCGTGGCATCTTCTTTGCACATAAAAGCTATATCCTTGAAATAGATGATCAGAGTCAGATAGTCAAGCGGCCAGAAAAACACATTGTTACATAAGAATGGTTCATAAAGCAATTTACCAAAGAAAGAGCGCACAACAGACTACTTCCGGATAGATTGGGGCAAACTCCTTATTGTAAAGAAGGACCTCATTCTCAATCTTGGTCTACGTCTACCACTGAGTAAGAAAGGAGATCAGATTTACGATAAAGATGTAAGGAAGCAATCCGAAACATTAGACTTAGGGACAAGAGATGCGTCTATAGTCTTCCAAATGGAAATTAAGAAGGCAAGAAAGAGGATCAATCTGCTACCCCCTTAAGAAGAGCCATCAGTGACACAGCCCTCTCCTGATGGTCCCACTTAATCAAAGCAACCAAGTAATAGTAATAACATTCCTACGGGGATCAAAAAGAAGATCAAGACGAGCTCGCTGAAAGCAGATTCATAGGTTAGATTGCGAGGGAAGAACGTACAATACGCACGGTTAGATGCTGTTCATTTATTGATTATACTTGATTCATTAGTATATTCATTCCCGAGCGGTAGTCTTGCGGTGAAGTAATGTGAAGTATTCCAATATTCATTGCTATTTATCCCTGGATTCACTGTCTTAGTTCTCCTCATTTATTGCCAGTGTGCTGGCGGAGTCTGCCCGGGCCATCTGAAATGCCTTCCATGGGCAAGCTCCCCCAGTGCCGCCTTCCGCCTCTCTCAGGATCCATTTCAGTATCACCTGCCCCCCCTGCCATACTGCTCTCTCCTCGCCCGTCTCCACTCTCGGTCCGTCTGGTCTCTGATTGGATTTGATGCGTTTTTAGCTGCCCCCTTCTTATCCCACCACTCTCGGTCCCCTCGGGTCCGTGATTTGATCACTCCCTCTCTCGCACGTAAGAGCCCTTTCCGTGCTTTTATCCAATCGGAGTAGAGCACGGCCTGACGAGCCAAAGACTGGAAAAGCCGACCTGGAGAGTGATTCTTTCGTAGTTGAATGGGTTTCGGCTCCTTATCCGGTCGTTCTAGCTCAAAGAGTGAATTCCAAGAAGGGAGGGAGCGCTGCTCTGACTAGTTGATCGTTTGGGACTAATTAGAGGATGGCACTTATGACAGCAAGGACTGGAACGAGGCTATCCAAGAAATCGGGAGGAGGGAAGGAAGACCTCAGGTCAGGGGAGAAGCGCGGATGCGATTCGTATTTATTACATCGATCACGAGATGATACGATTCTTCTGCTTATGAAGCATCATGTCTGGGTTGGAGAGGATCAACCCACATCTCTGGGGCCGTGTAGTACACCGAATGAGATCACAGCACTCGGGGCTTCGAGGATTCGCTGAGACACTAATGAATAATGATCTCCACAGTATCATAGTTCTTAAACCTCATAAAATGATAACGGATGAGATGTTAACGGCTTTGAAGAAGGATGTACAAGAGCTTGTTTACAATATGCAACTCTCCTAGTGTATCATCGCAGAGGAAGTTCGCAGATTTGCTTTCGTCAATCTACCTTTCGTCTACCTCGGGAGTCAAAGATCTAGTTCTTAGAGCAAGACCGCTCCCACGCTCAAACTCAGATGTGCCACATGGATAGTATCGACGACCATATGGTACAATGAGCTCTAACTACTATAGCTCGAGCGCCCCTTAATCCAACCCAACCACTCTGCTATCGTGAAAGGCTTGCTGGAATCTCCATTGTTGATAAGAAGAATGTCGCGAACAGGTTGCGTCACGCTTGCCAATCAGCCGATGAGTTAGGGCCAAATCCCGATTCAAGCCAGATGCGATGGGTGATCAACAGCTACTCGAAGAGAGATGCTCTTTAGACAGAATGAGGCTACATCGCCACCAACGAATGCAAGATCAGAAGGTCGCGCATCGACGATCGCCTTAGACGAAAGGAAGGCACTACGAGACCCGAAGACCCCAGAGAGCGGTAGCGACGTTGACGGGCTCATCAGAGAGAGAATAGAGCAGACAGAGCGAGGCTCCTCGGCCCTAAATTACGGTAAAGCGATGCCTAGTCGTGAATTGCTACGCAATTTATACGGATTTTATACTCTTTCATTAACTCTTGTTGCTGCGAGTGATAATGACGCGTATCAAATTCGTTTCTTCTGGATCGAAGCTCTATGTCTAATTCAGTCCTTCGCAAGCTTCCTTCAAAGGGAGAGTCCATAGGCGCGAATACTCGGATTTGGCTTGGAAGTGCTCGCTGAGCGGTCTGTCTATTGATGCACCGGATGTCTGTCCGAAAGCTCTGTTATCTCTATCTTCTTTTGACTCCTAGGTACTCTATCACTTCATTCGTTCGTTTTGGTACACTCCACTTGCTTGAGTGCTCGCTCCGGTACACTCGTCGGGTTTGATATAAAGAAATTGAAACTAGGATTGAAGACAGCATGTTTGATTCCCTTGAGAAGACCGATCCTCAAGCGTCACTATCCCCTCTTTATGGTAGAAAGATGCCCCCTTCTCGTCGATCCTTGGCTTTAAGTTGAGTTTCTTTCTGGTCCTCGTCCTCCCGGGATTGAAGTTAAGCGGTCTCCGGATATGCATATAACTCAGCATAAGTATGCCATTGCCATGGAATGTTTCTTTCGTTGCCCTGTGTGACTCCAGCACTACGCGAGCCATGAGCAAAGCATGCAATTAGCACTGGTAGAGCGGGGAGGTACTTGCCAGAAAGAAAGAGAGGGGAGCCAACCGAAAGGGAGAGAATAGACTTATAACGAACCCAATCATTATCATTATAATATCTTTCTCTTTCTTCACCTGTCATGTAGGAGGCGGATCCTAAAGTGCTTCTTTCTTCTTCTTTTTCTTCTTAGGTTTTTGTTTCTTTGGTGGGTACTTGTATAGTAAAGGCAGGTAGTACCCAAAGACTGACTTTAAAAAGGCTGCTATCTTAATCACGACGTTCTTAAAGGTTGGAGAGCCTACACGCCTACACAGAGTTTAAAAAAGGTTGGTATTAGCACTCGCTTAGGTGCTAAAGGTGGAAAGGTAGATAGATATGTGAGCCAATTAGTCCTTGAACTAGGGAGAGGAACGAGGGATACCGACGTCTCGACCAACGGGAGAGGGCATATTAATCCAATTCAAATTCCAATAGAGTACTATACTTGACTTGTGAAGGAGGAAATCGTAGTCCCACAGGATTCAATAAAACCGGTAGACGTGTCGTTGACCAGCTCTTTTGGTCCCTCCTTTCCTCTGTCGCTCGAAAGCCTCCGCTTGCTTCTGTTGTTAAGCTTATTCCACCAGCTCCAACTAAACCATCTAGGTAATTAAGTACTCTTTGAGGATCGCTAGACAAGTCGGGGGCCGGCTCTCTTTCTCTTTAAAACAAGAATGAACAAAGAAAGAGTGAAAGGATCAAAATAGATATTGACTAATTGGCCAGCATGCTATTCTCCACGCCCAATCATATATCGACGAAGCGGGGGGCTCCCACAAAAAACGTCTTTCTCAAACCAGAAGAAGGCTTTGTGTCGAAGGAAAGAAATGATTCTTATTGGGGTGTATTGTATGGGCCCAATGGTCTCCCAAGACCTAACCAAGGATCTAGTGGTAACCATTGTTTGGCGTGGATAGCCATAAACCTCTCCATGCAGGGACACTGAGATGCACTAGCGTTCGAAAACCTGCACCTCTTATAATTAACTCAACTCAGAAGATCTATCCTAGAACATCTTGCGAAGCCGGTTCGGTAGTTCTTGCATCGAACTATGTTAATGAACTCATAGGAACTGGCCTCATTCTCATTCGCTGCAACTGACTTATAGTACTAGAGTGATATCGCTATAGTTATGAGAAACTACGAAAGATCCACTCGACTATACAATAATCTATATCTCGATCTCTCTATCGCGTATCCGCTCGAGCCTACCCTTATATAAGATTTGCCCTGACTCTATTTAGAGCTATCTGACGAGACCCTTCACCTTAACCAGAACTATTAGGGGTCCCGGGGTAGCATCCCATAGAAAGATTGACAAGATCTTATAGGGCTGCGGATTAACGGGAAGATTAAGAACGGGTACCTGCTTCAACATTCACGTCGCTCCCGCTCGTACCTTTCTTTTTCACTCTCTTAACTATAAATTACTAAGCAAGAAATGCTGCCTCAGACTAGGGAAGGACAGAATGAAAGCAAACTGCAGCTGTAGTGAATGGCTACTTATCACTCACTCAACATATCTCGGAAGGCAAAGGAAAGCGTAGGAGAGTTTACCCGGTCTGACTCGTGAGGAAAGATTTGGTTCGGTAGTTCTTGCCATTCACGTTGGTTAGAGGGCCTTTGCTCTCAAATCATTACCTGCTGCCCTTACTTAAGCTACCTATTATTATCCCGTCCCGTACGAATCCGTTAGGTCTCAGAGTCCCGTCTTTACATGAACTTATCATCCCTCTCCAACTCAATCAAGCTACTTGACCTTTACTAGATCGTGAGTGGGTCTAATTTATTTAGACTACGAAAAGGAGACCAGCGGCCTCATTATAATTAAACCCTTACAACTAAAGACTGGCCGGGATCACTTTTTTTGTTTGCTGCTATACCTGGCTACGATAGCGCTTACCTTCTTGCTTGCTACCTTGGTGAAATGAAATAGGGTCTTGAATCCAGAAAAGAGAAGAGGATGCCACTGACTTTCTTTCTAATATAAGTTCGGTAAGAATCGGTGGATCAAATAGGACGAGCGAACTCCATCCACCCATCAAATCATTATTCTCCTGCTTTAAGCACTCAAGTAGACCTTCTCTTTGTTCGAGAAGTGACCGAAGAGAGTTGTACTGACCTGAGCAAAAGACACGGAAAGTGGCACTTTGTTCACCTCTATTGTTAGCAAGCAAAGCAGAGAAGAGAGTTATTATGACACCTGAAGGAGGATATAGAGGAGAGTGCATGGTGCTAAGACTAGTAGGGAGCTATAGAGTTACCTGGTGCTAAGATAGTGATTTAGGAAGTCTTGGTAGGAAGGGAAAGAGTGAGGTAGACTAAGAGGGCGAAAGGAAGACTGGTTCACGATACAGAAGATTAGAAGTTGCATCAGGGGAGTGAAGATCACAAGCGCTTAATGGCTCAGAGGGGCATTGGGGCAGACAAGTATGATCTACGACAGGGTAGGCGGAGTTCAAATGATAGAAATATACCATTAAGAAACCGATTCATACGAGAGCCCAGTGGGACGAGCGACTATTGCTGCCTCCTCATAGATCAAGCTCGAGTGCAAAGTGGCGACATAGGAGAGGAAGCGATCCGACCAGAGCAGAAGATCCGACCTTAGAAGTGAGGAAAGCTATTGTAGGGAGTGGGTATATCAGAAATAGAGGATAGGTTCAGTTGAATCATAAATCTAATAAAGTCAAGGCCTAGTACCATTGCTTGACACGTTCAGCCTGTCCCTGCCCTTCAATCAGAGGATAGAATGTGAGGTGAGGTGCGAGTGATGCGGACTATGACCAGTCTACGGTTTCAAGCGCGAAGTCAGAGGCGAGAAGTCAGAGGCACGAAGTCAGAGGTTTCAAGCGAGATCCCTTTAATCAGTTGATTGGTTAATTAAGGGCAGAAGCAGGGAAGCTATAACTACTAGGGGGGAAGAAGCACTCTAGCCTTCCATTATAGCTACTTTGACCAATGACCACTTATATAGAAGCATTTATTGTAAAAGTGGGAGAAGAGATCAAATCATCGTTCAAGTTGGACAAGCCAAGCACGAGCTGCAGGTGACTAAGATGGAAGAATGAGAGAGAAAGCAAGAGTTCAATAGACGAGAAAGACCTTCCTTCAAGAGATTGACTGATCTCGACTCGATAAAGGGCCAAGTACGGATGGGCAGCTAGTAAAACATAGTAGAAGTGAAACTAGCTGAGCCTTTATTATTATTGCTGGCGGAGAGATCTTAGAGAAGAAGCGCACCCTATCAGGGAGAAGAAAACCCCGAAAAAAGCAAGGAGATCATGGCTCAATAAGTTGATAAGGGCTCGGCATCTGGAGATTCAAACCTGGCCTAGAAGAAGGAGAATGAAAAGGCAAGCGGAAAGAAAAGCTATATATTGAATGTAAGGAAAGAAAGCTACGAAGGGCAAAGCTTCGTGGGAGCTCCCAGCTGGAGCTACGATCTATGCTGCTGTCTAAGCAAAGTGTGGACCAAAGAAAGCAAAAATGGAGCGAGCGGGAATGCAGCTAAAGAACTAGAGCTTCGGGGGAGAGAGTCAAGAAAGAGAAGACGATATATGATAGAGAAGGGAATGAGACGAGAAGAACTATCATAGGCGAGTCAGGAAGAAGAGTTGAACGTACTCCTAAGAGCAAACCTGGACTGAAAAAAGAGGACCAGTAGGGAACCGACTGTGGGATTCAACTAGACTAGAGAGCTATTAATCCCTAGCTATGCTAGGCCACGCTGAGTCCTTGGCAGAGGCATACCTCATCCAGGGCAGAGATTCAGGAGGGCTCCCCCGGTGCAAGTACTTAAAGCGACCATGGGCGAAAGGAGGTCCTCTCCATATCAGACCCCGGTCCCATCCTATGAGATGACAAGGAACTCAATTCCCGGTCCTGCGAACGAACTAAACGAAATTAAGATAACATAAGAACACAATGAAGAAAGAAGCTAATGAAGCTCACGGGCAAGGAAGGGCACCTATAGTCATCAAAAAACACACTAGTGCATAAGAGAGTGAGAGGCGGATGCAGATCACGAAGAAGAAAGAGAGGTGCGAGGTGAGAACGAAGCCACAACCCATTAGCAGATGACTCGGAACTCAACACGAGGTGCTCTACTCCAAAGCCAAGGGCAAGGCAAGTGAAAGTGCTGTAAAAAGGGCAAGGCGCGGTGCGCTTTTCTTAGTTGCGCTAATTATTATTTATATAAGAGAGTGAGTCAGATTATAGAAAGAGAAAGATTGAGAGAGAAAGAAGGAAATGAAATGAAGAGAGAGAAAGACTCAAATGAGCTATGAGCTATTAGCCCTGTGAAAACAGAAAGTTGAAGCTATCACTATTCAGCTATTAAGGAGAAATATAGATTATAGAAGTACCTTAGGAGGTGATATAACTATTCATATATCACGAACTAATTAGAGAGCTGGGAGAAGGAAAGAAAGAAATGAGCGAGAAAGCATGCAACCAAAGCAGACAGACCGGAAAAGAATATGACGTGCGAGCCGACCAGACAAGATAATCGTGCGGCTTGGAACTTCACACCTATACGCCTGAACTCAGCTCTTTCACGTGAAGTTGAGCTTACTGGTTAAGAGAAGATTAGTTGACTGACGACTGTGGCGGAAAACGAAGGATGCGCCTTACGAGCTCGTGCTCTCCTCAGGATAGGTGCGAAGCGTGCAGCGATGCGAGTGGAATTATAGAGCCCAGGGCCATAGGTCTCTCTAGCAAGTAGTACAACTATATATATAATGATAAAGGCTACGACCAAAGGCTGTGTTGCCTCAGCCTCACTCTATTCCTCCATCGTTCTAGGACTTATTGTTATGTATCGGGTGAGCTAGACTAAATTAGAATTCAAGGAACTGGGCTTGGCCATATTACCGCTTGACGGAGCCGTTTGACGATCCGAATTGCATTGCTTTCCTGGTTTGCTTCCCTCTCCTAGAGAGCCTACCTGTGCTTTCAGCTTATCAGCCTGGGACTCTATTATTAATCATACGACTGAGGACGAGTGAGGATTGATCGGTTGACTGGGATGAGGGATGCCTCGTAAGACCGACCTTCATTATAAAGCGCACAGGATGAAATCAACTTACCCGCTTGACTCTGACCCTTCTCACTCTGACCTTAGCCGAGTCACATCCACAACTTGAGCCCATCCTATTAGAGTGACGGAGCCCATATTAACTGGTTTCCGAGGGTATATCACAGGCACATTATTGAGAACTAAAACAAAAAGATGGGAGGGTGAGCTTTGATTTAGGGTGCACTCAAAGCCGTTATATGTTAGCTTCGAGAGGATTGCATCAATGGCTTTATGATTTAAGCATTCAAAAGTAGGAAGGGCAGTGAGCTGGATCAGGTCCACCTATATTATATCCCCCGAGAACCGCATCTGCGTTCACCCTATCACTCAGCCCGCAGGCTTCCCTATGGTTGAACGATGCCCTCACTCTCCTACCCGAATGGATGATGGATGCCCAGATGACTCCCCGAGTAGAGAAACGAACTCAGCCCCTCCTCGATAGCATGCCGCGGCTAGATCCGCATCTACAAGTATATATAGCAGAACCGGATAACGAGAATATATAATATATAATACCCCCGATCAGATTACTTCACTACTGTCCCTAGAAAACAAAAAAGATGTAAAAAAACAAAAACTATAGAACAGATCAGAGAAAGATGTGATGAAAATCACCTAATATTGAAAACAATATATTTATATAATCATCACAATATTGTCCGCTTGATCCGATCACCATACCCTAAACTCACGAAAATCAAATGAGAAGACAAAGATCCCTTACCCACAACTATATATTAAGATATGAAGAACATACCTAAGAGTCACTATCACTGCATGGAACGTACGATGATATAGAGAAGGATTGAGAGAACATATGTAGATGGAGCACCTACTAAGAAATAAAGAAAGATGGGATGCCTGTACGAGTTGCATGATGAGGTTGCTGAGGTAGGAGGGCAAAGTAGAAGTATCCAACTACCTAGATTGTATGTGGTTGTACCTCTGAAAGGGCCTCCATATAAGATATCACCCAAGTTCATAGCTACCCTTTAGTTGCTCTTATTGCACCTGGGCCCCAATCTATATTTAAGGAACTATAAAAGTGCACATATTCGTCCCTCCCCCGTTAGGGGGAGCTATCTGACGATACCCTTTACCTTAAGATTGAGAATATATTAGAACTAGGGGATAGAGAAAAAGAGATCACTTATATTACAATATAGTGCGAGTCACCTAAAACTATTAAATTTATAACAATACATGATGATTGAAGTATGATGAAAAGAAGGATAAGCTATTCCTATCCTTGATTTAATGAAGTCACCCTAATGGATGACCCATAAGAACAATATATATTGCTGCGGATATTAAACACAATATTAGCTGATATGATCACTGGCAATGATCTCACCCTATATATGCATGCATTTATGAGAGACTGCTTATATCACAGAATATAAATGATTCAAATTGGATTGATGAAAAGAGAGATATACCAATATATCGTATTATAGAACGAGATTAGAATGATTCTTATTAGAGAGATACTAATCAAACTCAAATAAAGGAGGATGTATGGCATTGAGATCATCATGAGTGGATTGATAAAAGAAAGTAGAGAGAGAAGATTGAGCAGGATCATAAACGAGAAAATATATGATCCAAAGAGAAAAGAGATATGATGGGAGTGCTTATTGAACATAATATATTGCTGTTGGGAGGGAATTTATTGTGGGTAGACGTATCCATTTGATGAGGGAAGAAGAAGGATATTCTTGTGCAGATGATTATCAATGGCTTGACTAACTTGATGAGGCATTGAGAAAGTATAGGGCTTACTTGAGCTATTAATGAAAGGGACGAGTGGCTGCGACGTGGAGGTTTGATATCACTTATACATAGGTAGAACAAGATGTATCCAAAAGAGAGTATACTGGCCTCATGGCATGCTGTTAGAACTAAACTATTGAACTATATCCTAGATGCGACTCCTGCTCCCATTACTAACAGGATATGATTAGGCCTAGGAGAGATCTATATAAAAGAAGACGCAAAGGCATATAGAAGCACAGTTGTATGGATGGGGATATTGCTATTGAAAGTCAGCTCCAACTACCTATATACTAAGAGTGAAATAGAATATAGGGTGAACTACTAAGAAGAAAGTGCTCTAGCTCAGTGGAGTCACTATTGATGGTGCGAAGTGAAAGAAGAGTGCATTGCACGACAAGTATTGGCTTAATATGAATCCGCTTCCCCTCATATATTTTGAGTGCAATATACCTTAATATAGGCTATTCGGAGATTGAATGAAGGGTTATCAAAGGTATTAAGGAATGTAGATCACTGATAACAAACTAAACGAGACTAGCATTCAGAAAAACATCTAAATAGCGCCATATTGAGACTCAAGTGCTAAACAAAATACACGAACGATCTACTATATTTGATATAAATAGGAATGTACTTACTGGAGAGTGGGATTGTAGTGAATTATGATTTAGTTCTTTCTTATGTATTCTATCGGGAGTCTTTATTGTCTTTATAATGTAAGACTGAAATAAGAGAGATAATTGATAGTGAGAGTTATGATGTTGAGTGTGATAGTTTAGTGTGAGAGTATTAGTATAGAATTTACGACTGTAGATGTACGAAAGAGGAGATATATTAGAGTGTATGTGAAATAGATAGAATATGGATTTATTGTATAGTTAATGCGTGAAGGTTCTCTTTTTGATTGTTTATATGACTTATTTTAATGATAGGATAGATTCAAGAATAAGATAGAATGTGGTACTATAACTATTGATAGTAGTGGATTTGAGCCCCATGCGACCCTCCTTTGGGAATAGGGGGCCCCCGTCAAGGGGTTCCAATACCTACATTTGGATGATGCAGGAACAGGAATATAAATAAAGTAGAGGTCTTCCCGAAGGACCAACGGAAGTTATAACGATGAATGTAAGTGATTATTAGTATTATAAGTAGACTACAAATAGCAGGGTCCGAGTGATTAAAACGAAGAATAAGGAAAGATCAAACACAAAAGACTACTAGTTAAGTGAGAGGATAAGATGAAGAATAGACTGTTAGATCTCAGATACGGAGAGCCGGTATAGGTACCCCAACCCTCCTTAGGCAATTGGGGGCCCCCGTCAAGGGTTCCAATACCAACAAAGGATATATAAGAACTAATAAGCTCGAGCCTACCCCGTCCTTATCTCAAACTAAAAGACTGAATAGATGGACTGATATAATACACATACTTAAAAGACTACCATCCTAGTCCTTCATGCATTCAATCCTGATACATATGAAAGAAATGGAGTTCATGAAAAGTAAGATAATACTCATAACAAACTATAGATTCTATCTTATTTGAACCCGTCTTCCTATAATTAGGAGTGCCCATCACGAGCTACAACTGACTTGACGAGCTACAGCAACAACTAACCATGCGGTCGTATAATTGAATTGCTCTATTTGAGTTCTAGGGTGTAGCTTTCGGTCGTTTCGGTCGGTCAGGTACGGCAGGGCAGCACTTGTTTGGTTGGTTGTGCGGGCCCGGAACGACCAACCTACCAGCTACGGTATGCGTCGTTCCAATCACAGCCTTAGGTCCGCTGTCCTGGAAGCCGCGGCACAAATTTAATTTATAAGCAGGTGCAGGTGCGGGAGAGGTTAGAGCAGAAGCGGCGTCTCAAGCGTAAGCGAGAGGGACTGAATCATTTTAGCAAAAGCTCCCATTGAATGTATTCCGAGTTCAGGTTCAGGAGAGTTCTTCATATCGGGTATTTAGAGCTGGACTAATATGAGGGAGGCCCTAACTAATAAAGAGTGTTCTCACTCGAATAACGGATCCCCAGACCGTAAGGGAACTAGACAAGAAGTAGAGGAACGAACACTTATGAAAAGAAGCAGAGTTGATCGCTCGACCAGAAGTATGAGTAGCTCCACCCACGGGTGATTTGAGAGGAACAGAGGTACGAGTGATAACGACGTGAGTACGGGTTCTTGACTTGACTTTATTCTGCCCTCCTTTCCCAGGTACCTTCGGAACGTTTAGTAGCTCCACCCACGGGTGATTTGAGAGGAACAGAGGTACGAGTGATAACGACATGAGTACGGGTTAGGGATTATGTATTATGACCTCCATTATGTATTATTACCTTCGGAACGTTTAGTAGCTATAATATCATTGAATGATAAGTGAAGGGATGAAGGAAGATTACCCGACAGAGTCAGATAGGGCAGGTGCGGAGCCTACTTATACAGACTCTACCAGAACAATCAAAAACTAACAGAAGGGAGCTACAGGGTATCGACAGATAGCTCGAGCGTATGCGAGAGGGTCTCACCTATAAGTAAAGTATACGATAGGCTCGAAATACTTGACTTTAAATCCGAGGGCCGACACAAGGAGGCAGCGACCGATAGGTCGATTGTAGATCCTGATAGAGCTCGAGCGAATATTTATGCGAGAGGGTATCGACAGATAGGCTCGACTGATAATCCGAGGGCCGACGTAAAGAGTAGATGTAGTTGAGGCAGCGACCGATAGGGAGATTGTAGACGTAAGGATAGAGCTCGACTGATAATCCGAGGGCCGACACAAGAGTAGTAGACGGGGTGGCCTCACGACTCTTGCTGCAAAGCTACTAAGACGGGAAGATAATTATCTATTCATCATGAGACTTTCATACTTTACATTTCCTAACATCTTTCAAAAGACACTTGAAGAGTAGATCTTTCGTAGTTTTGAATATGGTCTTGCTAGGGTCGGAATGAAAGTTACGAGTGAGTTAGACGTGCAAAGGAAAGGCTCGAGGAGGAGGGATTCTTTTTTTTTCAAGTTTCTCGGATTCTTTTTAAAGTCAGCAGTAAGCTTTTGACAGGGATAGAAGCAAGGAATGATAGAACTAGACCAGGGATAGAAGCAAGGAATGATAGAACTAGACCTTGGTCTGATTCAATCCCTTTATCCCTTTATCTTCATTATACCCTGGCCCTGGGGTTTTGGTTTTATTGAACTGAACACGTGTGCATGTCTATCGGTTAATGCTTTAGCTTTCTTTAGCTTTCTTATACCCTGGACCCTGGGGTTTTATTGAACACGTGCTTATGGAATTTCCCGATGTCTATCGGTTAATGCTTTTTCTTAATTAAAAGAAGGGAGTGAAAAACAAACCTAAGGGGCGTAGCGGAGAGGGACGAGCGAAAGCGACGTATGAATAAAGAAATGGACGAAAAAGAGTGCTCGACTGACTAAGGAACGAGTGAAACGACGAAGAAGCGACGTGTGAATGGCCATTCTTTATATTCGACTGCTGCGGAGTATGGAGTATAATTGAATTGCCTTTGCTTTGGGTGGAGACTACCCTGTAGCCATGAACTCTACTAACACTGAAGACGAACTCTACTAACACTGAATTGGATTCGTCACCCGACCGAAGACCCGCACCTCTGACCCGCATGTGTTCAGCATATAGCAGATACCACTCTTTTCTCTTCAATTGATCTCCAGTTAACGAATGATCAAAAGTTAACGAATGAGCTCAAGATCTAAGGGCTCATAACTTAGCTAAAAGTACGACCGTCAGGGATTGGAGTTTAGTTTAGTTAAAAAAACAGTCAAAAAGGAAAGACCGGGAGAGAGACAGAGACGAGCTTTTTAACCAATGAAAAAACCAGTAGTTCCCCCATATCGGCAACAATGAATGGACGACATGCCCTACACTTCTTTTTGAGGGCAGAAACAGAAAAAAGTCAAGTCAAGGAAGAGAGCTTTAAAACAAAGGGAAGAGAGCTCACCGGAAGCGAACTGACCGGACGCAAACACTTAGCTAAACTCAAATACTCTTTTCCGGAAAAAGAAACAAAAGAAACCTATAATAGAATTAGAATATAATAATAATAGGAGGAGTCTGCCTAGCCTAACCTAAGTCTGCCTAGCCTAACCTAATAATAAGAGGAGTCTGCTAGCCCACAGCTGAATAATGAAATGAGTCCGTGGTGCCACTTTCTTCCTTCCATGCCTTTCACGTTAGGAAATTTCATTCTAAGTCTCATGATTCACTTAACTACTTATTGTACTTATTTTATTTAAGATTCACTTAACTACTTTACTTATTGGTATTGGATTTGAGGTATTGGATTTTAACCAGCCGTATGAAAAAAGCGTCACTCTTACCGCTGAGTTAAAGTAGGTCTTCAGTCATCCCTATTTTAGGATCAAAGGGGGAAGTCTCGAACCCCACCCAATCTCCCAGTAGTTCTCACGTCACTGATAAAACCAGTAGTGCTGAAAAAACAAACCTCTAGTGCTGATAAAACCAGTAGTTCTCACGTCACTGTAGTTATCACTTAGCTGAAATTTAAAAACCTGTAGTTATCACTTAGCTGAGCCGCAAGAGGAACGTTCCTCTCCTTCACCACTTTTGCTTCTGCGTCCAAAGAGAATAAAGAATTATCTAACCTTACCCGCAGCTTAATGAGCTCTTCAGTTGGGTCTTCTTTCGTCTCCTTTGCATTAAGAGTCTCTTCTTTCCTCAAACTGAACTTATATTATAGTAGTAGTAGATTCTTTCCTCAAACTTCACAACTATATTTATATACTTTCTTTCGTGTTCAAACTGTCTTTGCCCTTGCAAAATCTGCCCCTACGTCCCTATCGGGTCTCTTACGTCGCTTCGCAGCAACAGGTCGTTCATATGAGTATCATATTCACTCTACCGTTCGTCGTTCTCACTCGTCCCTCTCGCTATTTTATTTGCTCGAGACGTCGCCCCGTCGTTCTCAAATATTACTCGGCCCTCTCTCAGCAACAAGAGTGCATGGTAGTTCCCGTCGGCAGTGCATGGTAGTTCCCGTCGGCAAAAGTAGTCTAGTAAGCAATCTTTCATCGGTGGGCTAGCAGTGGCGTGCTTGATCTTGGATTCAGTAGTATAGGCAGAGGTTGAGGCATGCGAGCTCTGACTTTGCTGATTGCAAAGATTGCTGCATACGGCGACTATCTATAATAATATAGTTTAGTTAACCGGGAAAGTTGAGCTTAAGGCAGAGTAAGCGGCAGAGTAAGCGACATGAGGAGCTGCTATTGAGTTAAGCTTTGCAAAATAGACTCCGAGAGCTCTGTCGGTTTAGAGCAGCCGGATCTAATAGAAGTTCGAGAGCTGCGACGCAGAGAGGCCTTATAGAAAAGAAAGACAGAGATCATGGGAAGCCTACTTGGAATGGAAAGGAAAGCCTACTCGCCCACTCAGTCTTCAGGTGCAGGGAAGCCAACTCATGCTCCTACTCAGTCTTCAGGTGCAGGGAATCCTACTCTCTAATAGGATAGGAAAGGAAAGACCAGACGAGGTGAGGACGGGCTCAGTTCTCTAATAGTATGGGCTCAGAAAGACCCACGTAGCGGTGGGGCAGAACTGAACTCTTTAAGTGGAGAGGGCAAGTCTTCCCCGGGTTTCTTTCTATATATAGTCTGACTCGTCATGTACATCAACAAGAATAGCCCAGCCCACGTAGCGGTGCGCTCAGTCAAGAAGGTCAGCGAAGGTTTGGCAAGCGAAGTTGATTCATATTGAATAAGATCAGAGAAAGGTGAGTCAGAATTCGTTTGTTGGGTTTCGGGGAGCGCTCACTTCTTCCAAAAGTAAAGTGAGAGATGGATTACGAAGCCGTACCACAAGTTGGACTAATGTGCCTCTCTCTTGTACTTCTGAAAGAAAGGAAGGGATCAGCCATCCACATTCTATGCCTGGGCGTCCTCGTATAGAAATAAGAAAGATCGACTGTCAAGAGCTCGTCCGAGCCACATTCACTACGATCCAACTAGAAAGACAGAAGATATAAGTCAGAGGAAAGACTGAAGTACCATAATTGGTAGGTAGTACCGGTAAGATGAAAAGACGGCCCAAGTAGAATGACTGAGATGTTGTTCCGTGGTGCCTAAGAAGGAAGGAGTTTGAAGTCTGGCTGGCAGCAGCAGGAGCTCGGGTACGTGTGGGATCTCTATGATGGGAGGAAGGGGCACATTCCATGACGCGGTCAAAGTTCTCGGATCCATTGATTCTCTATGTCTATCAGTCTGAAATTCATTCCTAGAAGAGTGATTGCGCTTATTCAAGGAGCTCGTGAAACGACGCAGAAGAGTGATAATGATAACGACGAGCTCATGTAATGCCGATCGAAGGACCAGACAGAATAGTATGGCACGGGTTTCCCAATGAAGTTCAGTAAGGTAGGGACCCGAAGTCAACCAATTTAAGTAAGGCACGGAGTGGACCCTTTGTCAACCAGCGAGATTTAAGTAAGGCACGGAGTGGACTCGGAAAGCCCGAGCTAGACTAATCGTAGGGCTAATGACACATGAGCGAGCCGCAAAGTCAAACAAACGATCTTTGCAATCCACCTATCCTGTCTAATCCACCTTCACCTTCCATCAAAGAGAGCAAACAAACTAAGGACGCAGACAAGGCTTTGAGAGATCCTTAGGCAGACGGGAAAGGAAATAGAGGAGAGCCTAAAGGAACTAATTTCAGTGAGCCATTAAGATCATTCCCACCCTCTCGACACTCGTATTGCTGGCATTGATAGTGAAAGTAGGAGATCCAACCGTGGGTTCCTGATTTTTGCTCCACTTGCCGGACCCCCTTCTTAGCTTTATAGGTCATTTGGGTGCATGCAAGGCACTCGACCTCCCTAGCCGGTCATCCCCTCCCTAGCCGGTCATCCATCGTAGCGAATGATTCTGAGCATTCATGAATGGACAAAAGCTTGGGTTGAGAAAGGAAATGAGCTCTAGCATAGTTCTTCTAGTCGAAGCGGTGCAGTTGCAATGGGAGGGAGGATAGTGATAGAGATAGCTTGGATTCTAGAGCTTGATTCTCTTCTGAGACCCGCCTAGCCAGCCTCGCTCAGTTTCTTGTTCACGACGGACTGATGAATGAGCATGAAGCTCACCGAGGTAGAGGCAGAAGTAGTAGCTCACGCTGATAGTAGGACCGATAGTAGCGATCGACCGAATGATAGTAGCTCACGAGGACTGATAGTAGCGATCGACGGTCCCTAGATTCCGGTAGAAGAGCTCGAGCGAAGGAAGAGCCGTAACGAAGGAGCTATAAGTCTGACCGATTCAAGATAGGATCCGTGCGGGAGCTCACATACCGATTCAAGAGAGAGGCCGGGAGAGAAAGAATAGACCAGCGAGAGGGAGCCGAGGAGCGTGAACCATATCGACGAGAGCAGTTCTAGGTCACACTATACCTACTGAATATTCAGCCGAGTTCCTTCCTATACCTATCAGGAGCCGAGCATAAAGGACGAATGCGCGAGCCGACTAAGACTGACTGTAAGAGGAAGTTTCTTATACATTCTGTAGCTACTGTCAGAAAAGGGAGACCAAGAACCCACGATTAGCCGGTGAAGCCAGCGAGTCATGTGCATCTGAGTGAGGGGAGCTCTGATCGACAGAAAGAAGGTGCGAGTTCGACCAGAGTGACAACAGTCAGTGACGAGGATCAGTTTCATTCAGTAGTTCAAGTAGTCTGGGACCACTCCTATAGTTTGATAGTGAAAGTACTCGTATATAAGATAAGCATTTATAGTGAAAGTACTCGTATATAAGCATCATTTCTAGTGAACTTCGTCTGGCTCGACTCCTAATCTCCGGGGAAAAGGTCTGGGGTACGTTGGTGAGAGGGCTAGAATGAGAGGGAGGTGCAGGGACCTAAGATAGGCTACAGTAGTAGATCCCCCAGGCAGTGATAGATCAAAGAGGAGAGGCACCTACACCTACAAGGGAGTCTTGAAGTGAGTTCATGGTAGCTGTGAGGATAATTCCTGACTGAAAGGGACCGACCGAACCTGACTTCCAGGGACTAGTTGACTGAAGTGCAAAGAAAAGAGAGGGACTAGTTCTCAAAACTCACTCTCCTGTGCTTTGAGAGGGACTGGACTAGTGAACTCCTGTGCTTTGAAGTTGTCGCTTAAGACTGGAGAATTGGATAGATAAAGATAATGCCTGACTTCCTTAGGCCTTTCTTCACTCACAGCATTGGACCGAGACTGACTTACGAATTGGATGGATCTGGCCTAATAACTTCCGACTTCGTAGCGAGAAGGTAGAAGTAATGCCAATCAGAGAATGAAGTGCCCGGCGGAGGAAGGACGCAGAGCTGACTGGCCTGTACAGAATGAACTCTATAGTATTAGTAGGTCGATAGAGAAACACAACGCACAGGACTGCACACGAAAGTGAGTTTTAGCGCGTTTTGAGCTGGTCCGAGTGAGAAGGATTGAATTTATCCTACTCTGTAGCCCAAGACCCACACCTGATGAAAAGAGAAAGAGGGGTATAAAGGTTGCCCAAGACACCTACCTGATTAAAAGAGAAAAGGGGTATAGAGAAGGAAGAAGAAGCTATAGCACTCTCAATAGCTATAGCAATCGTAAAAGCACCATCGGAAATCAACCCCGGCACGACCGATGATTTAGTCTCCTTCTACGCTTCGACTCAACCACCTAACCTACTTGAAGTATGAACTCAAGCTCCTTCAAGAGAACTCTCATAAGAATCACCATCCAGGATTAAGAAAGCACTCAAGCTCGGGAAGAGGTGCCCTAGCAGTGAAAGAGAGAAGGGTGAGGCGCGAAAACGAAAAAACTCAAAGATCTCCGCGAAACTGAAGTAGCTCCCGGACTCTACGGGATGCGAAGACGAATGAAGATTAGAAAGAATAAGAACTTCATGGCTTTCACGTACGCTACCTTAATGAAAGTGTATACCGGAATAAACCATGGAGCTCGTAGTGAATTGCTGGAATGAAGCATTGCTCGTAAATTTACCTAAAAAGAGTCATTCCCTAGGTTTAGGTTTAGCTAAGAGATATAACATCTCATTTTATTAACAGATCAGATGTAGCATGAGTTCTATCAAATAAGACTAAAGAAGGAGTGAAGGAAGCTCCTAGCGGTGATAGCCAAGTTAAGATAGGAAAAGTGAAACCCTCTTTCAGGTCTAAGACCTAGCCTTGTGAGTAGAAAGAGAAAACCATTTCTTTACCCGGGAGCGCTAGTCTAGTTAAAGTGAAGCAAGTTAAGGAAGTCAAAAAGTGCAAGTGGTTTCTTGACTAATTTAGTAAGCGCAGGTTCTTATGAATAGCCCGAACTTCCTGTAAGGAAAGAATCCCAATAGCCAAGAGGCCGATAGCAACCGCAAAGACAGACTTTCATTGACTGAGAATGGAACAAAAACTATTTCAAATCATTCCCGCGTCCAGTGACAGGGTAGCGCTCTATTTTAGCCTTCTAGACGACCCTTTCCTCAATTCAGATAGAAGGGGAAAGAGAGGGGAAGAAGCTTTCACAAGAAGAGATCTGCGAAAGAAAATTGCGCTCACAACTAAGAGAACTCAGAGGCCTCAGGGCGCTACCTTATATTCATTCTCTAGGTTAAGAGAAGTATGGGACTACTAAGACTAAGCTAAGAGAGTCGTGATGGCACACCAAGCGAGCGATACGATTATAACGTCTACGTTCGTTTGGTCTCTCTCTTGGATTCACTCGTACGGTATGCCTCGTACGGTATGCAAGTCTATTCCGATTGAGAATACACAAGGAGTGTGAGGGAGAGTTCTCTAAGTTGAATCTTATAAGAGAGGGCAGCTGAGAGGCAAAGTTCCCGATCTAAAGGACAACTGGTGCAAGTCTGCTATAGAAAGGTGTCTCAGTGGATTCATAATTTAAGAGTTCGGTTCAGTCGGAGCTAGCAACACTCGGCGGAGGAAGATACAACTGAGGACTTTCACTTTCACAAACAAATCTTTGCTTGCATGAGACACTAACGGGTAAAATAGCGGCGTACATAAATGCATGGACTAGTAAGACATTGTCGTATGCAGCAAGAGCGGAATTGATCCGGGCTGTTCTTCAAGGAGTGGAGTCTTTCTAGCTATCCATCTTTCCACTACCATCTTCAGTGGTGACCAAGATCATAAGGCTTTGCCGAGTCTTCCTATGGGGCTCCAAGAAACCACTAGTAGCCTGGCGTTCTTTATGTTATCCAACCAAAGAGTCTTAATGAATCTCCGAGTTCTCTGTAGTTACCCAATAGGGGGATAGGATAAGAATCAAGATAGGGCATCTCGGCCTCAGCAGCATCAGGATAGTTGCCTTATGAGTTTAATATCTGCTTCCAACGTCTTTTATTTGAATGGCGTTGCCTGCCGCTCCTTAGCTTTTAGTAGAATGGAAAGAGTGAGTTGATAGCTTTCTCGGCACAATAAACATATCATATAGTTGCAGGTGCCTGTCTCTTTATTTCAAGCAGGGGACCTTCTCCAAGAGGCTCCGTACTAATGGGTTTAGCGGGCTCTGTACGCCTCACAAACAAAAGAGTATAGCAAGCTAGGTTATTTATTTACTCTTTCTATTCGTTCCTGGGCATCTTCTCTCCTTACCTTAGAAATTACTAAATAAGGGCGAGCTCTTATACGCATGTGCTCGAGCCTATCGGAAAGACCCTTACTTTAAAACGAGCCATCTAAAGATGCCCTTATAGTCGGCCCTTTAGGTCGATACCTCCAACTAGTCGGCCCTTTAGGCTTTGGGAATTTCCTACGAAAGATTCACTCTAATGTATCGATTCAATTGGAATCAGGAGGAGTCGAACCTCCCAGCTGTTTAGCCGGCGTGCCAACCGATTCCCCTCCGACCTCCACTCCTTCCTCCACCGATGAACCTCCTTCCTTCACTCCTCGCTCCATCCTTAACCATCTTCCACAGCTCCATCCTTCACTCCTTCCTATGAAAAAGTCCCTCACTACCAAACACCATCCAGTACCACCCCCAGTCCGACACAAGCCCGCATACCCGTGTGATCTTCTTTTCCTATCCCTAACTCTAACAACGGTTATTGCCTTGACTGCTTTTTCTCTTCCGTCTGTGGGAAAGGAAGGAGAAGCCATGGCCAATGAAAACGATCCCAGAGACAAGGAGGCTGAAGACAGCCAAGACCAAGAAAGACCAAGCCAGTCATCCGAAAGAACTCCCCCTGAGGAGGGGTGCAGGAAGAAGAAGAAAGACCGCAAAGACAGAGGAGAGACTGATCACAGGCATAGGAGAGATGACAGGGGGCAAGATGACCCTCCAAGGGACGAAAGGGGACAGGATGATCCACCAAGGGAGGATCCACCACGGACTGGGGGGTCGCCATGACTCTAGAGACGACCTAGTGCAGGTCCAAGCCGCACAAATTTCCCAGCTCCAGAAAGATTTGGACAACTTGCCTCCTCTATGAAGTCACTAATAGGGACGACCAGGATGAGAACGCCCGTGGGCGTAGAAGAAAGCCTCAGAGAGATGATAGGCCAAGAGGCTCTCGTGTAAGCAGAGTTCATCGAAGCCAAAGCAAAAGTCCCCCTCGTCATCGGGCGAGTCAAACTCGCAGAAGCAGAAGCAGGCTCTGTCAAGACCTCGACGCCATCGGGCAGGAAAAACTCGCAATAGCAGAGGCAGAAGTAGAAGTCAGTCCTCTGACTATTCCGAGTCTGGCAGCAATACGGGGGAAGACAAAGGCCGAAGACAGAGGAGGCGAAGGAGTCGGAGTCGTTCGCACACACCTAGGACGGAGGAAAGCATCCAACGCCAGCTGGACGAGATGAAAGAGTGGATGCGGAGGCATGAAAAGCCTACCAGGCACGACTGGATCAATGATAAAAGGAGCCCCCTATCTTTGAGATTCAGAACGAGCCGATGATTCTTGGTGCTGAAACCGAGTGGGGAAGTGAGCTCTACCAGGATTGATCAAATCCCATGAGAATCAACATGATGGAATTGCACGATGCCGAGTTCTCCCCTTGTCCACTAAATTAAAAAGCCGTCTTGACTCGACTTAAAAGGTCGAGTGGGCGCTTGCTGTGAAGAAATTTCTCTCTATGAGAGCGGTCCTGAATACTGTGCTGCATGGCTGTCGTCAGCTCGTGTCGTGAGAAAAAAAACTAACGACTCTATTAGAAAGTCGAATTTAGCTGGTCTTTTCGGATGATCAGCCACAAAAAATGAACAGAATGAAGAGGAATTTGTATTTGTCAGATTGCAGAATAGCCCTGCCGTAGTCGCGAGTGTCGATAGAGTTGCTTTCCGTGTATTGCCCCGCTGTCTCCGAACTGCGGTTTTCCTGGTTATACTTATGAGATTTCATTCCCTAAATCCTATTTGATTCTAATACACCCGAATTCGCATCAGAAAGAGAGGCTTTGGTACTGCGCCATAATGAGATCAATCACCAGTCTTCGCTACAGAATCTTCCCTAAGTCGTAGCTTGGAAGTCAAGCAGAAATGGAACGTATGACCCAGATGACCCCGGATCTAGAAATGAGGCTAGAGCTAAAATCCTCCACTTGGAGATTGGCTTTATCGGGGAATATTTCAGGCTGCGTCGACCCCCCGTTTGATTAATTTCTCGATAGGGCAAGAATTACAGGAATGAATTCCCTTTGAAGCAGAGCAGACTTTTATTCTATCAGAAATCGGGTGTCAATTGGGACCTGAGTGAGAATAGTGAACCAGTCCTATGAGTGGGTTGATAAGGCAGTTGTCTTTAGGCCGGAGCTTAGGAACTGGCAATCATTGGTTAGAGGCGATGTTCCTTTCCTTGGCAGTCGAGCTCCTTCACCTATGACCGACCAGCCTCTTACCTCTCTTGCTTCCAAGTGAGCACCCAGGTGAACCGTAGTGCCCCAGGTCGTTCCCCTTTCTTTTCTTCATTAATTTATCTTCACGCCCCCGAAAGTGGGCTTATTTCCTAATGCTAATGAATTTTTGAATAAACAGAACTAAACTACTAGTTAGAAAAACGTAGGTGTCTTTCTCGTTTGATGGATGGAATGAATGCCTATATCGCTTTGTCATGTTGATGCTATATTAATAAAGAAAGAATATAATATAAAAAAGTTTAAAAAGACTTAGTATCATTCTCTATAATTGCCTTTCTCATATGTAAACGAATCAAGTCTTAATTGTGTACTGTACTCAAGAGGAGGAGGGAATAGAAGAAACGAGTTCAGACCAAGTGATGGATTACGTAACAAAACTCCGACGAATATATTTATAATAAATAATATCCCGCGGATTTAGGAAAATTTTCTCAGAAAAAAGGAACATATATCGTATTGTAATACAAAAGTAGTATAAAGTCCAAGAAAAAAGGAACGAGGGGAAGAATCGACAAGGAATCCAGTCCAGTTGTTACAAAACATAACATAAAATCGTGAATAAAAATACAAGCGTGAGGGGAATTCTCAACCCTTTATGTTAGAAGGTGCAAAATCAATGGGTGCCGGAGCTGCTAAGGTTTTTCTTAAGATTCTCGCGGAATTTTGTTTACCTGGAAGTAGTTTTCTTATTGCTTTTTTCTTGCTTTTCTTTGGGAAGGGATCGCAAATAGCGAAGGCGGCAGGACCTTCCGATTGCTGGACAGGCGATCCCGACGAAAAACTCCTCCGAAAGATGGACAAAAATTGTCCATCATAAAGGAAAGGAGAAAGTCCCTAGCGGAGGAGGCAGTGGAAAAGGCCGAGGCCTTGCAACTAGGACTTCCGGGGTCCAAAGAAGAAAGAAAGAAAGATGTGGATTGCATAATAGAAAACCATTTAGATGACTATGATATAAATACGCATTTGCGTAAAATTTCCAGATGGAATAAGCCTGACCAGCTCGATGATCCATCGAGTAGCTTTTGGCTTATGATTTTGGAAGAGATAAGTAAGCTGAATTGATGATATATATATATACTATTCCGTCTGGTTTTTGGTAGGCTTTCAATGATTCCGTTGTCTTTGAAGCAGCTGCATGGTGTACTGGCATTTTGTAGACGTGGTTCGGTTATTCCTATTTGTCTCTATCTAGACGTGGTTCGGTTATTCAGTTGTGGTATCTATCATGCGAGTTATAGCAGTCCTAGGGAATTTGTTCGGTGTCTCTCGACTCGACGGACTTGTGTTATCTCTTTAAGTAAGTGTATGAGGTTGATTCACGCAAAGGTAAGCAATGGTGTGTGATCTTTGTCTGAATCGAATGTAGCCTTAATTTAATTAAAAGGCGAGGCCCCGGTCCTCTATGGACCGGGGGAAGGGAGAGTGGGTATGTGGGCTTCCTTTATGAGAGAAAGTGGCATACTTGAAAGGGTTAACCTCTAAGCAAAAGAGAAAGAAGCTGGACCTTGGAGTGAGGTAGCGAAAGAGATGGATGTGAATTCAATGGCTTAAGTCAATAAACTCAATATGAATTAGTGGGTCACTCTCTTTAGAAGGAGACTTCGGTCAAACAAAGGCGTTGCTGCTTCTCCCTGTAACTCTTGTATTTTGCAAGCACGCTAGGTTTTATCCCTATCTCTTTGTAAAGAAGTGGAAGTGGTGCATATGTGGCTGGATAGAGCCCGGTCGGGATTAGAGCTGAGATGAGAGCCCTCAAACTCGCGCGGAACCAAAGTCGGAACAAACAAACAGGTTAAGCCTCGGAATCGAAAAGTTGCAACCACCCCCAAAGCCTCTGGATGACTCCACTTGAAGCGCGTTTGAAAGGTCGGGGAGAAGAAGTAACAAAACGAACGGAAACTATACGCTTTGTCGTCCTGGTTTGGCACCTCCGGGTGGGAATCTGAACCTCCAGAAATCACTGCCTCGGGCCCACTGCCTTAAATTCAACTTAGTCAGCAGGGGGAACAAGCCTTCCAGGTGGGTCTAGTGAATAGGAAGAGATGGTAGGTGAATTAATGGAAACCGGGAATGGTTTACCATAAAAGGACCAAGGGGGAGTAGAAGGTTCGCGTGGTTAAGGGGGGAGATCGCCCTACGGGGCACTCAAAGGGAGTTGAGAGGGAAGGAAGAAAGTGGGAACCAGACAATAAGCACAAAGCGGGTCCCCTATCCCTTTAGAGCAGAAACGGGAATAGTGAGAGGTGACCCAAAAAGGGAGGGAGAGAGAGATCTCGTTAGGTCTTGGTATGGTTGCCGTGCCCACAGCGGATCAAGGGGGGAGTAAGCCCCTCCATCCCCCGGGTGTAGTCGCTTCTTTATGTCAAACTTTTTTCAGTAGAACGACGAACAGGGAGCTGGCACCAGTTCTTTCTCTTCTCTCTTTTTTCAAAGTCACGATCAGAAAGGTTTCAATCCGGACTGGATCCGGGAAGCGCTGGTTCGACGTGGCAGTCTAAGATTCTTTACTTGCATGTGTTAAGCATATAGCTAAAGTAGCATGATTGGAGCTTCTTCCTTCTCTTACATTCCAGCTTTTTCTATTTGATTTGTTTACTCAGGCAAAGAACGCTTTTCTACGCTCTTATTAAGCCAAGTCAGTCCTTTTTTGCAGCCTAGTAATCAGTAGTGACAGGCTCATTCTAAGTGGTAGTAGCATATGAGATAGTGGAACTAGCAGTCTAAGTCTTTGTTCAAATAGGCCCAGTCTTTGCTCGAGTCCAATCCCTTGTTGTCATAGATCGGGTGAATGCCCTTTCTTTTAGTTGCCCTTTCTTTGGAGTAACCCAAAGCGAGTCTTGCAGGTCTAGTCGCATACCCCTATCGTCTTATTGTTCTATTCGTTGCAGTGGGCGAAGTCGTATTTGTTACCAGCCCTTTTTTTGAATGCCAAGATCGAGGTACGAGGTCACTCGCCTTATCGAAGAAAGCAGGAGAGGCACTCTTCTTCCTTTTGTAGCTCCGGTACATCTCATTGTCTGGTATTCCGTATGTCTCCTTGTCTCTTGGAAAAGCTTCCAATCATGTCCCCTCCACATCATATAGGTCATCTCCGCAATTAGAATTAGGAAGACCCGAGGGCCAAGAACCGAGATTCTCTAATCCTCATAAAAATAAAAGAAGTAGAGTTTGTTCTGGGTTGTGATATATAGAAAGTGTGCCGCGAGTGAAAAGTTTGCTGATGGGGGAGAGAGAAGGAAAGGCCGAAACGAGATTGCCATTCCCGGCTCGGGTCTGCTTCAAAAGGAAAGGCGCGCCGCCACGAGCGCAGCCCAAGCCTTTCAACAATATCAAATCAGACTTTATGGAAAGTCTCGTTGTGAAGAAAGGTTTGTTATGGTGTTCTACATCATCCTACATTGGGGAATGAAGAGAAGCCCCACTAGGGCTCCAACTCGCCTCACCTGATTTATTCCGAGTGTATTACCACTCAGAGAGGGGGGGCGCTCAAAGTCAGATCAAGGAGGAAGATCGCAGTTCTGCCGGTAGGAGTGCGGCTCCTATAGTTCCCTGCTAGATCGTAGACTGATCGGGGTCCCCAGTTCCCTTTTGACGCGGCGTCGATGTCGACACAGATAGGGCATGAAGGTACGAGCCCTTCGAAGGTTGAGTCAAGTTTTGCCCTGCCTATCATGGGCACCCCACGACCGCACGGATGCTGTAATTCAATCTTCTCGTCTTTGGAGACCTTTCTTTATGTTAATAAAGCGCTTCCTTTTCTTAAGCGCGCAGGTTAGGTTGATAAAGGGTGTTCTCCGCTTTGGAGACCGCTCTTCACGGGTTTGATTTCATTTCTTTCATCATCCCGTCAAAGTATTGTCGCGAGCCAAGTAGAGTGTAGAACATTTACAGGGAACCGCGAGGAGAATTGCATCCAGGGCCCGATCTACTACTGACTTTACCTTCCCCTAACATTGATTTGACTCCCATCCCCATGCAGATTTGGCTCCAACATAATAAGACATATAGTCTCAGGCAAAGGAACACTAATCTACTTCACTTCCTTTTTGTGCTTTCGCGCCCCTCCCTATAATGCTGGACTATACTTGTAGTCGTTAGAACAACAACTGTGTACCAGCGCCTTTCTCTTATACGTGCGGAGGAGGTGGGCATCTTTTTGACTTATTGTTGGCAGGCGGAAAGTTCGAACTAACTACCCACACATCCACCGCCCACCTTTCTTAACACTGAACATAAGCTTCTGTACCTGACCTTCTGGCTTGAACAAGAAGGCGACCTACTAAATTCATTCAATGCGAACTATTATCCCGTTGCTTTCTACTTCACTGAGCGAATAACAACACTATACGTTAGCAATTATGAAACCTACTTGACAGGGGATCTGATTTCGTTACTCGTTGCCCACCCACCTTAGACTTAGAGAAGTGTAACTCACTCCTACCGGTAACGACTACAAAACCTCTATGCCCACCTGCACACCTTGACTGCCCTGTTATACCGGAGGCGCCGTTACTCGGAAACAAGCCTGAGAACGACTCTTATCCGCCATTATGTTTACCTGGTCAAATGCCGTCGTTTATGATAGGTCGGTCCCCTTTGACTCTGTCCGCCAACCCCCTTCC
>JBBPFP010000079.1:2136166-2147668 GCA_037974795.1 Kaempferia galanga
CGTAGAAAATGCGTCTTTTATGCCTCGGGTATTAGCCACAGCTCGTATTCATTCAGTAATTCTACCCCTTCTTCATTCTTTGACCTCGCTTCTTAATATTTTGACTCTTTCATGCTGTGTCTCAGGAACCTCTTCAATACGGTCCGGATTGCTAGCTCCCGTTCATAGTTCTGCTACAGACGATACACGAGGAAGATTTTTATGGCGGTTCTTCCTTCTAATTACAGGCATATCTATGATTCTTTTCTACCAGATGAAGCAGCAGGCATCGGTCCATAGAACCTATAAAAAAGAGATGGTTGTGGCGCGAAGTACTCTTGTGCACCTACGTCACTCGGCTCGCGCGCAACCCCGCCCCCTTATGTTATGGAAGAATTGAGCCTTTTCCAATTGTGGCTCTGAATAACCTGCTATTGGCTGCTTCGTCCCGTCCGTAGCGCTTCGGAAGTCACTCTGGCGTGGCTGAATGTGGAGCAGTCCGCGACTACTGCCTTTAATCAGTAGATTATTTAGAACTGAGGAAGATGGTCAAGGTAGCTTGCTTCCAAGCCACAGCACTAGATGCGAATTCGGTAGGACCGGTAGCAAAGTAGCATAGCCAAGAAGGTTGAAACCGCAAGCAAGTAGTCCAGTAGCCAGAAAGCTAGCTGCAGCAAGGGCAGTGAGCAAGCAAGCGGTAGCCAAGGATAGGGCTTTATGCTCCGATCTAGTGTCTACTAGTGGACCCAAGTCAAATAACTCAGGTTTCCTAGACCTCCTCTGAGACGTCGCAAAAAATGAAAATAATGCTCGTATCTAACAAAAAAACACTCTCTCTCTCTCAGCAGATTACAGCGTGAATTCCATTCAAAAAAACACACTACGAAAGATCTTACACCTTACTATAAAACGATCCCTCAACTATGATTTACGTCGGCCCAAGCACCAAGAGTTCATGGTAGTTCCCGTCGGATAGTCGTATATTGCCCCTTTGGCTATTTATACTCTTTCATTAACGGATTAAGCTGGAGTGAATGGCTGAGGATAGTCGTATATTGCTACGCTATTTATACTCCTGTAATTTACGACTCTTGCTTGGGGCGAATGAGTTTGACGCGTCAGACTGACTAAGGAGTGGGCAGACGGCTCGACTGACTATGTGGAGGGTCCTGCACGATCTAAATTAAGGTCACCCTCTTTTTTCATGTAAGAAGTTCCAGCTTATTCTATATTTATTGGCATTGTCCCGATCAAGCTATCTTCAACTCCGTGCCCTTTCTATCATCGATAGCTAAACTCATGCTGATGAGTGACTTTCCCTAGAGTCTTGCTTTGCTCAGCTTCATCCCATGCTTCTTTTTAAGGGGGGCCTTGTAGTAGGCCCTCTCGCGTACCCGCTCGAGCCCTGTTCTTCTCTATCCTTTTAGTGGAGCCATTCACTTCCCTCACCTTGAGAGTCGAGCTCTTTTGAGTGAACTTTTGCGCTTTCCTATCAGGAGTTATAACGATTTTTGCTTCGGAAATGTCTTATATTCACTAGGGCTCAATGCTTCTTAGGAAGCGAAGGCTCTGAAAAAGAAGTCATACGAAATGGAGTTCCCTTAAAGCGAGCACTCATTAGTGTTCCGCCTCCTTCATCAGGAACAGTCTAACATGGCCCAAAGCCTATGGCTCGAATATTTTAATGAAGAAGTGCCCATTGAACCGGAATTGACCTAGCCCTTCGGACCTACGTATCTTATATGAATGGTAATAAGACCTACGTGGCTCATGGTGCCAAAGCTCACATTTGCTTTTCTTCTCGCACACTCTTATGATCAGTTATCTGATATCCTTCTCTTGGATAAGATATTCATTTCATGCCCCCGTCGCAAACTCGAATAGTGCATGGCTTACTAATCTAAGAGCTCACGTCTTTCTTTTATTATTATATAGATCGTCTCTCTCTCCCCCCGACTTTCTTTCGAGCAACTGACTTTCGATTATTACAATCTAGTTCTCACTCGTTCCCTTCATTCCTACCTTTTGTGTTAGTCAATTACAAGTATTCTTATGAACTTCACTACTTTCCCTCATCATAATATTTATATAACTTTATTTGACTTTAGATATAGATATTTATATCATTCCTGAATTGAGAAGACTATGAGGATGCTTAAGACATGCAAGAACAGTACTTTAGTGCTTTATTGTCTTCATTTCATCTGATTTTATAATACGTTTTTTGTAAAGCATTAAGATCAAACCAAAATGTATGAAATTCGAATTTCTAAGGCTTCCACGTGTGCTTCCGCTATTATAGTAGCTCGTGCCTGGGTCAGAAAAACTATTTGTGTCAATATCCATTTTCGAATTTGCTGGACCAAAGATCAATTATAAGAAAGAGACATCAATTAGAGCTTAAATAGGCTCAATCTAAATGCACTTAAGAACTCAGTCAAAACCGTTCAATGGGCTCCTGCATATAAGCGGGCGGGTGCCCCCGTTGAGTACTTATATAACTTTTTTAGGGAATCCTGAGTTGTCTAAATAGTCAATTCAGATTCATGAGCGTTTAGAGTATACTCCGTTATTTCATTAAAGTGATGATCGATAAAGCTCATCTTTCAGTCTTTGCTTCGCTGTGGACGAGAACGATAGGATAAGATCGCGAGAGAATGAGGGGAAGAATCCGGGGATCCATATGAGGAATGTCATCAGTTAGCTTCCGAGAGAATGAAAATGAGAACTTCTCAATTATCATTCTTTTTAAAAGTGCGTGAATTCGTTTTTTAAAACAGAACTTCCAGGGTCCAAAGACAAGGGAACCCCTTTTTTGGATCATGTCATTTGTTCTTTCGAGCAAATTCTTTCCCTCTCACCACTTTCGAGCTATTGCAGCTCTCTACCCCTAAATTGGGGATCAGACCAGCAACTATAAAGAAACTATTATTACGTGAATGGCTTACTCATATACGTAGATATTTAAAACGACTCTTGATCCACTTAACTTAGTAGTGGTAGGATCGCTTGCATCCGGATCTTTAAGGTTCGATTCGAAAGAATAAACTAAAGTCATATAGATGCCCACAGTGGAAGGTCCCATTTAAGCAATTTAAGAATGAGAAGCGCTCAATTTAAAGCAAGTCCAATTTCACTGATTTGACTATAATTGAAGACGGGAGAGGTGCGAATATAATGATGCCATAGACCCATAGGGAAAGGGAAGAAATGATGATTTCAGATTCTATAAGAAAGAAGAGTGTTAGAGTATCTTAGATAGAATGAAGATTCGAGCTCGTCCCTCTCCAACGTGAGTCGAGCACTTTATTCGTCCCCTCCAGATAGGAATCGTCCTCTCAATGCCCTCCCACCGTACTTACCCTCGCAAACTAGGATTTGATTATCTAATATGAATTTACGCAGTATCATATCTGAATTGATATGCACAAGAAACCATAGTCGTGAAAAAAAAGAATCGTAGAAAGATCTTGATTAAGATAAGAAATTGGAGTCTGAAACCAGGAACTCCCCTTTCCTTGGACTTGGGTATCTTTTGGACACTTTCTTTACCTATAAAGAAATTGATCGACACACCCCCCTTACCCCAAAATGAGTCTTCAATGGGAATGTGAAACTTTATCCTAGTTTTGTCCGCATAATTGATTACTTAGAGTGGTGTATGAGGACCAGCACACTGAAGGGGACCCTTGCTAAACGGAGGTCAGTTCTTTCAGTCGTACCTGACGATGACTAGAGGCCCACATAGATCTTAATCAAGATCTTAAGGTTCTGCTTCAGAACTCAGTCTCGAAAGACTCTAAAGAAGGGGAGAGGGAAAGGAAAAGAATCAATTAGATAGCCCATAAATGAGAGCCCAATTAAATAGAGATTGCTCGCCCTCTCCAAGCTCAGGTCTCGGCTCTCCCCCTGACTTGAGAGCTATACCCTCGTCACTTCTAACTAATTAGGGATTCGGGTCGCACTTCCATGGTCCAGAAGAAGAAAACGGAACTTTTGGTCCTGAAGACTCATTAGGGGATAATAAGGGGGGCCCCTTCATTATCTTTCAGTTGATGCATTTTCATTCTCTCGTTTTGAAAAAATCATTATCATTCCTCTCGTTCCCATTTTCATGATTCACTTCACGACTGGTGGTACGACGTGGGGCTATTCGAGACGTCCACTTCATTGAACTTCTCTAGTGCGGCCCTCACTTTCATTCTCACCCGAAAAACTTTATTGTCTTTTAGAAACTCATTCCCGGAGCTTTCCTCTCCATAGGTCCCAAAGCTAACTATTGATTATTCATGCCCCCATCGAAGAAACTCGTATATAATAAGAATATCGTACCACTTAGATTAGAGTTGAAGATCAGTGAGTCCACTTCGCTCTCGCTCGTCCCCCCCTTTAGAGTGTGTAGTGCTAGAATAAGAACTTCCTAAGGCTAAGGAATTGACTACTAGACTGGTATATTAAGTTCAGACTTCGTATTCTTTAATCAAAAAAGCACTTTAGATCTAATATTCCATTTTAAAAAGATATAGGTAGAGAGATCCCTCAGCTATTTAGAGTTTCTAGTTCATTCAAAAAGTACTTTCGATCTTCCCTAGTAGTAGGAAAGATAGTCTTTAGAGCAATTTCAGACCCTAGGCGGAGAGAACCTTTTCTTACCTCTTGAGTTCATGGGTCTTTAACCAAAGTAAACTAGTGCTTCGCAAACTCAAACGACGATTGAATGAATTTAGTCCCTCTCCCGCTCCATGTGGGTCTCATGCGTAAAAGAGATTAGCTCCTCCTTTTCCAAAATGAGCTATCCAACGAGACTAACTAAGATGGCTAGCTATGAGGAGAGTGCCCTCACTCTTATGGTCTATAGTCTACCCGTCGTTACTTCCTTCCTATTATTATATGTAAAAAGAGCGCTTGAGCAGAAAAAAAACGATTGAATCCAAATCATTTTATAAAAACGATAGAATTCGAATATCATAATGAGGGGAAGCACACGAGTGAGATCAAAGTGTTTTTTTAACCGGGGAAATTCAAAGTCGTGTTCAATTAAATTCAGATATTATGCTCTTGCGCTCTACCCTCAGCTAATGTACGTATGTAGTTCATGGAAAGATATTTAAAGAAAGTCAGCCTCAGCAAGAGGTATACAATGGTCTACCAGTGACTTATTCCTTGAAGTCTAGCACTGGTTTCGTCCAAGACCCCCCTTTTGATATCCATTTTCTTCCTAATGGATTTCTTCGCTCGATCCAGAATTGCACAAACTGGAAAGCTAGCTACGAGTTCTCTTTATAGGTCATTGACCTTGACCAAATTTTGGAGCGAATAATCTCTGTCGGGTCTTTATAGCGCGTGAGCAGGTTTCATATGCATGATTACTATACGTGCATTTCCATTTATTTTTCTCTTTCATGGTGAGTGGTTCACTTGATTGAAATGGAGACTTGATTCAAATTATCTATAAGCATAAATGGATAAAGAATGAAATCTGGTAATCAGTGCCGAGGTAAGGGTGCTTCCCCCCTGAATGGAATCATTCGGGTAAGATTAAAACGTAACTTCAAGTTTGGGTAAAGATTGATGTCAGGGTCAGATCATTTTTAGTGTAGCTCCGAGCAGATCGAAAGAAAAAAGTACGGAAACATCTTATACTCACTTCATAAGTTATATATAACTGGAGTCTATCATTCTGGGTAAAATGCTTCAAGTTCAATTGGGACACCGGGTAACCTAATTCGTAATTACATGAGTCAGAAGTGAAAGTGACTAGTGGAAAGGTTCAGTGCAAATTAGAAAAGTAAAGGAGCACATGAGTGAGACGCTGAATAGCCATTTACTACTATGCATTCGCACTAGGACTGACTTTAGATGGTCGAGCTCCTATGACTCTCACGTACCCGCTCTCGCGCAAAAAGTTGACTTCATTATGAGCCCCTCTCCCTATGGATAAGCACGGAACCTTATAAGGATTCGCTTTGATGGTGTAGAATGCATCTTTCATACGTACGTAATATGGAGTATAAGAGACCCCTCTCTGAACTCAGACGAACAATCAATTCTTATTAAGAGGGATGAGGTGCTCCAACCCGCACTGATAAAGGAGAGCACTTAAAGACGTACTACCTGTACGGTCGAGACAATGAAGACCGAGAACCCCGCGAATCATTAAATGAAAGAAGACCGACTCATGTCGCTCGAGCACGAGATCTTCCTATACTGAGAAGTCTGAACAATTGGGCATATATCCCAGACGGTAGTGACCTCGTGACACTCGTACCTCTACAGATATTATAAAGAAAGTGAGATCCCTCCTTACCAAGGAATCCACTATTATTATGCGGATTCTAACTTGACCCTCCTCACAGAGGCTATAACTCTTAGAATAGGAATTTCTTGCCTTATTCGAGGATGTCAACTTCACCTTACTCTGAGATCCCATACACACGAGACCCCCTTAGACTCCACCTATAGCAAAACTCATTCTAATGAGCTAGCCCAATAAAACCTTACAATAGAGATTCTCACAAATACCTATACTTCACTTAAAGAAGTGACCTTCTCACTAGAGTCTTAAAGATATGATTTCCACCCCTTAACCGTGGAGCACATATGGAATTTCCATACTTCTCAGTCGAGCACATATAGAATACCTAAACCCATTGCAAGAGCACGGAGAAGACCTATTATAACAAATGAACTTCATACTAACTAGCGCCTCACGTAGCTATAGCTCGGACCTCTGATAAGGAACATGAACTACTCAGACTTCATTAGAAAATGATGCATTATTGTTTATATAATTATAAAGATGAAAAGTGGAGCGACTCTGAGGGCAGAGAGATTAGAACTAAGATAGTAATCATAGGAAAGACAAGTCTTCTTTATCATGGAGCCACAGACGAAAAGTACTAGACTGAGAAGGAAAGGCATTTCCATCTTATTATATAATCGTAGTTAGCGACCTTAATAATAAAAAACACTAGTTAGCCACTGGAGAGTAAAGCTATGGCGGGACCCTCATGATGCTCTTGCAATTGGGTCCTTACCTTCTGTACCCAAACGCACGTTAAGTGCGAGAGGGAAGAGTGAGTTAGACGTGCTCGAGCGAGAGGGACGAATTGAGTCTGGATTGGAATAAGTCTATATATATCTTAGAGCTAGCACCAAGTACAACGGCGGAGATGTAGGTCTTTTGAAGTTAGGAGCCTCCGCTTCCTTCATGGCCATGAGCCCTAGTCTTACTCTTAATAGCTGGTGAAGTCAGTGCCCATTTACTACTATGGATCTGATAAGTGGTTCTCACTCTTCCAAGTCCTATATCTTAGTTAATGGCATCCGAGTCCTATAAGTGAGTTAATTGCAAGTTTCATTAGTTTTTATTATCAAAATCCCTCTCGTCGAGCCAAGAAGACGAAGACAGAGACTGAGATTTGATCACGGACCCAAGTAAAAAGAGCTATTATGACCCTCAAGTCCACTATCCGTTCTGGGAAGTCATTCAGTGAATGGACGCAAGAACTCGTACCGCTCCTTGGCTCATCGGAGCTCTTCATATCCTCTCCTTATTCATTCTTCTAGTCTCTCCCACTCCGTCGAGCGAATGAGTCAAAAACTCTTCGCTCCTTTCATACCTCCCTCTCGCTCATTCGCTCTCACACTTGATCGTCCCTCTCCTCATTATATGCGAGCTACCTTAAGACTATAGAAATTCTAGTTCTCACTCGTACCTATACTTTACTTCCCTCTCCGCCGTTGTTCGAGCACATTGAATAACTTGACTTTCATAAATGCACTTTTTCATCCAACCTCGCGCGTCAATAATCTAGTTCCTCAGGTCAAGAACAGAACTCTCTGACGAACCACAACTAGGAAGACGAATAGAAGTCAAATTGTGCTCTTTGATAGAGGGAGATTACAGCTCTTAGTAGGACTCCAATATAAGACCCATATGCAAATCCTAGGAAGAAGAAGTAAAGTTTATTATCTTGCCCTAGGAAGTGAGGCAGTTCATGATAAGCTATTTTTGGAAGACAAAGGAGTCCATTCTTAATGAAGAATTTGATTTACACAGACTCAAATTTAATGACTATTCAACGACTCAGAACTAGAAGCCAGCGGGACTGGCCACTACTTTAACCAGGTTACATAGCTAGAGTGTGGATACGCCCATGGAAAAGCGCTAAGGGATGAGCGGAGCATTGGGTACTGAGAACATCTTAAGTGTATATCTACAATTGAAGCTCTAGATGTAGATTGAGATCTCATTAGGAAATAGGATGGGATTTGGAAGGTTTCCTAGTAAGTCAATACTGATTATTATTCTAGAGAGTATCAAACGGGTACTGACTTCAACAAAGCACCATTTATGGAAAGATCTGGTAATTAAACAGGAGCGAATAAAAGAATTTCGATTCAATTCAGAGGCACATCGACACCTAAAGAATGAGCTATAGACTCCATTAGGCAACTCAAAGAAAGGATTGGAACATACGAAATTGAGATAGGAAATCTTGATGAATGCACTAACCAAACATACAATAGAAGTCAAAAAGATAAGAATCAGACAAAGGGAAGGTACACTCATAATGCGTGGAGGAGTAATAAAAAAACAAGAGTCACAACTCTACAAGGAAAGAGTATGGGCAAGGCAGGAGCGTCTAAGAACAACCACTGAGTACGATCGGACCCTCGCTCAGGTGCCTTATCAAGCCGGAGGTGCGCTGATGATGCCTAATAAAGAAAGTAAGATAGAATGCCTATGAATAACTATAGTGACTTTTAGATTGGGGAGACAGAAAGAAGTACGAAAGCGCCTAAAAGAACTTATACATAGGCAAAGAGAGGTCTGATCTAAAGTGCAGCACGAAAGCATGGATCAGGTGAGGGCACTAAATTCATATGATAAAGAAAGGTTTTGAGCCTCAAGTGACTAGGTCTGAGGTAAAGAAAAGAATCTAGCTAGGTTCAAGTTGGAACCAGCCTCCACTGAGTTTTTTATATGGGAGGGTCAACTGAATTCAGATAAGATCTGAATGGTTTGCTACGATGCATTAAATGAATATAGAATAAGATAAAATAGTAGTTAGCGAGGTTCTAACTAGACTCGACAGTGTGCGGGGCTCATCAAGCTATGGGAGGGTTCTCCATCTTAATAAGATCTAAAGTTAGAGTTTATAGATATGGATATGCAAGAGCTCGAGCGGATACTAGAGAAGGTATGAAGGAGCTCTACCTTATAGTATTCTCATATCCTCTTATTAGAATTATGTTTAATCTATATATCTTTATTTTAGAATCTATTATAAGAATTGCATTCCTTACTCATATGGTTTTCCTTCTAGCAGTACACGTTTATAAATGTAAACCCAAGGAGCGGTACGAGTGAGTTAGACGGGTAGATGTGGTTATGAGTGGCCATTCACTACTCTTATAAAGTGGGTAGAAAGTTCTTTCGAACAAGGCCATGAACTCCTTTCTCTCTCCCTTCTACGTACTCATCCCCTAAATTCACTCTTAAACGCAAACACTATGAAAAAAGAGGGTACGACGTGCTCCCCCAGCGGAGCAGCTCACTCTTTCCGTACTCAAGGAAACTCCCCCTTTCTACAGGAGCCTAAAGCATAGGGAAAGGAGGGGGGTAGCGTACTTCATATAATCCCCTCCATTAATCTAATATGTCAGCTTCCCGCTTGCATCAAAGATGTCACATCCCTCTTCGTCATAAATACTTGGTTCTTTCTTAGACTACTTTTCTCTTTTTGGAGTGGATTCTCAAACCACTTCCTCATTCATTTATGGCACGCTCCACTTGAACCTTGTTTTGCCTAGGTGGGGCCTCTGATATGGTGAGAGCGGCGCCGAGGGAATCCCCGGAGAGGCTAGACTATTGGGGAGAGGGAAGAAACACATATTATATAAATATGAGTTTGCATATCTTACGATCTAATTAGAATTGGAGTTCAAACTAGTACCTTCCTAGATGGAACCGAGGGAGAACAAGGCGTTGAGTACGGAAAGAGCTATATCCAATTATTGTACCTCAAATCTAGTGTCAACGACTAGAAGGCTCAACGGGTTTATCACTTAACCCTTGCTATAAAGCACTCAGCCCGAAACCCTTGCTATAAAGCACTATGCACACAAGTGAGTCCCAAGGGGACTGTCCACTAGACCAAGAAGCTCCTTCTATAGGCAAAAGCATTTAGAAGCGGGTTTATAACAATGGAGCTCACGGAACGCGGGCATCCGTTTGATTTATGCAAACAAATAAAAAAACACTTTGGAGGGGCGCCAAAGGGAGAATTTGCACGAGATAATTGGAATGATTTAAATAAAGTTAACCGGGGCATTTGCAAAAGAGGGAGGAGGTCCCTAGCATCACAGAAAGTTTATGGGTCCCGTCATAATAATAAGAATGCTTTTTTCTATGCGTGGAAGATTTTGGATCAAAAAGAATTAAGAGCTCGAGCCCATCTCTCCACGTAGTCGCTCCCTTCCCCCCTTGTGGTGGGTTAAGCGCTTTCAATCATGGTATGAGTAAAAACACTATCAAAAGCATCGAGGCAGAGAATGCATGGGATGTTCAGTGCTCGACTGAATGGTCAGAGTCAATGGTGTACCAGACCTCTTGCTGAGTAAAGACCTGATCAGGCTCGACACACTAAGGGCCAAAAAAGATGATTATTTGGATCACACTGGTTAAATCAAGTAAGATAATATAAAAGTAGAAAGTATGAAAATAGGAAAAGCACTATGATTCTTAAACAATTAAGTCATTATATGAATTGACTACCGCTCCTACCGCTGCAACTGTCTCAGATCTTTGAGTCCATGTTGCTCTCGACCCAAATAAGATTGATATTGGAGTGAACTCAATCGGAGCCCCTCCAGTCGAGCACTGCAGTCCCCTTTCTCACAGCAAATTCTAGTGTGTAAAACTTTTACGTGAATGGCTACTCAAAAGACTGGACTGGAGATCGGAGGGTCTAGCTCTTTCCATGGAAGACTCTATCCCAGTTCTCCTTTAAAACCCTGGTCGTTCATTGCTATGGGCCTCCCCGTGAGACTCTGCCCTCGTACTGAATTAGATGGTCTCGCCTATCTGACCAAGAAGACGAATATAATAAATTATTCACTTATTAAGATGGATATTAGAGCTAAGAGGAGGACTCCCATTAGGAATATGAAAATCCTAGTAAATTCACTTTATCTACAGTCAAAGAGAAGGAATGCTATGAATGTAACTGAGTTCATGATGAAATAATCATTTGCTTAAGACAGACTCCAATTATAAATGACAATGAACACAAACAAAGGAAGAAAGATAGAAGAGATGCAATTCAACTACTCACAACAGGAAGCCATAGAGACAGGCAAAAAGTCTATTTATGACAAGGTGCCATGATTTTATCATATTGAACCGGACCAGACCGACAGCCCACCACGGGGGCTTCGCTCTCGCTCACTATTGAATTGTTACCCAGTTATACTCTCCCTAACTTCACTATTGGATGATGGCACTTCGATCAGATC
>JBBPFP010000079.1:2150268-2190480 GCA_037974795.1 Kaempferia galanga
AGGGAAAAGAGTGAGAACTCGTAGATCGTTAGTAAGCAGAGAGCTTATACGATAATAGCTCTGGTCTGGGGAGAGAATGGCACTTGATGTAACTTATTGCGAGTAACTCGACTGAAAGAATATATAGTAATCGGTAGGGTTAGAGTTCATGGCTATCCGAACAGTCTAACATGGAAGGAGAAGGCCCCTGAGGATAGTCGTAAATTGCGTAGCAATTTATACGGATTTGAGGATAGTCGTAAATTGCGTAGCAATTTATACTCCTTCCATTCACTACCTACCATTTGGAGACGCCATGAACTATATTACTGTAATCTGCTGAGGCAGAGGAAGGTTAAGAGCACGGTTCGGTTGACCGTGACGGGGGAGTGCGATCCGAATCCGAACCTGGCTGAGCAGTAGGAGCTCGTTCAAGGCCTATGAGGGGCAAAGTTGAGCGATAGCGAAATCTTTGCAATCCTGTGAGCTACATGGGAAAGAGTCCCTACAATCCAATAGAGAAAGAGGCAAGTGCGATAAGAATCAGTCCTCATAGCATACCCAAGTGCTTATATGAGAGTTGAGTCGCGTCGACTAAGAGAATAGAATTGGAGAAGGCCTCACTTCGAAAGAATAGTTGACTTATGTGCTTTGAGAGGGACTATTTGTGACTCCAGTCCAGTGCTTTTAAGTTGTCGCTTAAGACTTGCGAATTGAAAATCATTCCTTGGACTGCCAAAGTAGGTTCTTTTCGGGTCAGAGCTAATATCAGCGAGCGAAAACACTACCTGATAAGGCGTTCCGTATTTAGTTTAGCCTACCCTAGCGCTTCATTCATAGGGGCCTAAGAGAGGAAGAGCCGAATGAGAAGGAGCGTGGGATAGGAGTCATTCAGGGTAGCTGGAAGAGCCATACCGTGAAGTCAGCTATCGGAGCGAGCTCTTGGTGGGAAGGTCAGGAGCGAGTGATATGAGAAGCAGCCGAGTGAGACAGTTCACCAACCATAGAAGACAGTGATAAGAGAGGGAGCCTAACCTAGGTCGACAGTTCCACAAGAAAGAGAGGAAGGTGCAGTTTCAGCCCATGTAGCGGTGTTCTATTATTATAGCCGTATTTGCAATCCTTTCGCTTTCTTTGCAAACCACAGCCGACGAAGAAGAAAGATCAGAAAGAAGAGAGCTCGCAGTCCTAGGCCGAGCACCACACCAGTTACGAGGCTGAGTCGGATAAGGAAGACGACTCGGTTAGGAGGCTAAGTTGTGAAGGACGGGTTCGATTCAACCTTCTATAGAGATTTCTACTCGCCCAGCCCAGGTCAGCGAACGAGAGAGGGAGTGCCTGCCAATCAGAGGTCGGGTGGAGTGAAAATGATCTTAGAATATCAGAGTTCGGGTTCTGAGTTGCCAATTAGAGAGTTCAGTCTTATTAGGTAGTCCCTGAGGGAGGAGATAAAAAGAAAATGAAAAGCGCTTATAAATAAAGTCAGGTCAGGCAAAGGTAAGACTCAGAATGGCGAAGAAAGGCGGCTCAGTAGGAAAGAAAATCGTCAAGGATGATTTCTTTGTTGGCGAAACGAAGGGCGCCAGTGATTCTCTGAGCCGGTCTGGACCTCGGGAAACTGATCGAGATAGATGACAGCGCCTTTTTCCTCTCTTCCTTTCCGGTTGGGCAAGACTCTCTTATGGCCTTTACCACTTCCCGCCCGACCCGAAAAAGAGAAGCTAGAGCCCCTTTTTCAGATCCATTCATTTCTGAAAGCAGAGGGGATCAATCCAGACCCGCAAAAAAAACCTAAAAAAGCAAGAATAAAAGTACCAAAAGCATATACGAGATGCTTTGAGCGGCTAAAATCTTGAAAAGGTGACCAGAAGACTAAAGACTAGTTGTTACGCTGCTATTTTGAAGATCCTTGAAGAGCTAAAGCGACTAAGGGTAAGATAGTCAAGTAACTCAAGTGGGAGAGCCGTGTTATGGGTAACCTTATTGCACGGTTCAGAGAGCACTTGTGTATGTAATGCAAGTGAACGTATACGAAAAAGCTATCTATTTTTTGAGTTCTTTGTTCCGTCGTCGACCCTATCTATGTTTCTATGATGGCCCAAGAACACGCTTATTCTTCAGCCGTAGAAACACTTTTGAATTGCGAGGTACCCTTACGAGCTTAATATATACGAGTGTTATTTCGTGAATCGAATTTCAAATCATTCACTTGCTTTAACTACTCATGCTATGGATGTGGGAGCATTAACTCCATTCTTGTGGGCTTTTGGAACGGGAAAAATTGTTGGAATTCTATGAAAGAGTCTCGGGGGCCAGGATGCATGCCAGTTTCATACGACCAGGTGGAGTGGCACAAGATCTGCCTCTTGGCTTATGTCGAGATATTGATTCCTTCACACAACAATTTGCTTCTCGTATCGACGAATTAGAAGAGATGTCAACCGGCAACCGTATCTGGAAAGAACGATTAATGGATATTGGCACTGTCTCTGCACAGCAAGCAAAAGATTGGGGATTCAGTGGTGTAATGTTAAGAGGTCGTGCGACATGAAAACATTGATAGTAATATGGGAAAAGTTCCCATCAAGCAAGGTTCTACCCGACCCTACGAAAGCATGCAGTCAGTGAAGACTTGGCGTTATAAGAGCAAAAGGCCCATAGGGATAGGGTGAGCTGAGGGAGGGCAGCGTAAGTGAGCGAATGTGTGTAAGCCCAGTCAAATTCAATTTGTCCTACGGACTGTGAACGGATTTCGCCTCTGGCCTCTGGGCACGTCGGAACCGCATGAGTTCACTTGGGTAGAGCACGGTCCGTCCGCCAAAATCGGCATAGATTAGGTGCTATTGATGGAACATGGTAAGCCTATCTTTCTCCATATGGAAGTGCTACAGGCACATGGAGATGTGGATAGAGGAAGCCTCAAAAAGCGAAGGTCGAGCTGTAGGTCACGTGACCTGCACCGAGTTGGTGGCTGACTGGGCTTTTTCCTTGATCAAAGCAGATCAGCTCGCATTCTTGTTATCCAAAAGTCGGTCGAATCGGGCAGGTCCCTACCCAGAACGTCAAATCAAATTTATATAATATATATTTTCATTTTCAATTTATATTATTACGTCAAATTGATTCTAGAAAAAAAAAGATCTGTTTAGTGGACTCCGCCAACATTTTCTTTATTCCCCTTTTACTCAGACTAAAATAGAAGCTAAACCAAAAAATTTCGTACAAATGTAGCCAAGTGTCTAGTCTGATTTTTTCGGTCATAATTTTCTTTGTTTCGACTAGTGCTCGTTTGAAACCGGGCATCTGAGGATATTCGAGCCGTATGAAGGGAAACTTTCACGTACAGTTCCTTTTTCTTTTTTGGGAAGGAACTCGGCAGGGTCACCCCATTTACTTCACTTAGGCCCAAGCCAAGTAAGTGGGGGCATACCCATCCCAACCAGGGGTATGCTGGGACTTGCGAAAAGCAGCACCTTACGATGTTCATGACCAATTGGATCCTGACGTACCAGTACAGAGGAGATCGCTATGATCGTTATTGTCTCCGTATTAAAGAGATGCGACAAAGTGTTCGAATCATTGTGCAATGTCCTAATCAAATGCCTAGTGGCATGATCAAAGCTGATGATCGTAAGCTATGTCCTCCATCACGATGTCGAATGAAACTATCCATGGAATCGTGCGCCGTGTGAAACGTAAGATCATCGCCGTTCTTAACCGAGACTCAGGTTAAGCTCCATCTCGGAACCTTGTAGGGTTTAGAAGTCAAGCATTCCAAAGTTGGCGCATCTCGTTGGGCGTATAGAAGCATTGGAATTTGAAACCCCTTGTTTTCCCAGCGCTTCCGGTTCTTCGGATAAATCATTGCCTTCTTTATTGATTTGTTTTGGGAAAATGATTCGTTACAGTTGGGAAGCTATACATCAAGTTAGTGGCTGGATGAGGATAACTAAGCTGACACGCAGGAGTTGGCTGCTGGCAGGTGTGCCTTACCGAAGACGAACGAACAGTAGCGTTCGTGGTGGTGCTTAAGGATTCCAATGTACTCCATCTAAAATCAGAACGAGCTTGCCAACGGACCACTGCCGTCCCATTCTTGAATAAGCTTGAGCGCTGCCATCTTATCCACTGAATTAGCTAAAAGCTCTTTACTTCGGGTCGAAGCATTAACTATACTTAACTCAAAAAAACCAGGAAAGGCGGCGGCATAGGAACCACGGGACCTCCACTAGTAAAGGGATATAAAGTTTTCTGGGTTTTAATGCCTTTCTTTTGAGTTTGAGGTTCTGGATACGAGATCCTCCTAGTAGACTGGATAAAATCCAGCCGAGAGAGAGCAGTCTTTGAAAGTAACAGGTTGGGAAACCAAGAAAAGGCGAAGCGTTATCTTCTATTTAAAAATTTGTCCACCTTCTGATTGATTATTCGTAGCACTAAAAGTTCGTTGTGTTGTGGTTACGCGCATTGGTAAAACGTCATAGTGACGGGAAATCGGCTCCATTAACTTTACGTAGAAGTTGCAGAATAAAAACTCTTTTTTCCGAAAAGCGGAGTGGACAAAAATGTGTCTCTATAACTTAATTTTGATCTTTCATTTAGAAAAGAAATACCCGCTTCAACCGCTGCCCTGCGCCTGATAAATCAAAGCGAAAATCAATCTATGATAAAACAAATGGTTAGCAAAATGAAGACTCAGAAAAGCTGTAGTGTAGCAACGTTGAAATCCGATTTGACTCTGAAGCCAAGGACGCTTCGCCTTTATCTAATCCTAACGAATTAGCGTTACTTGGAAAATAATCTATAGATAGAAAGCCCTATGATGGGAAACTACCAAGTTAGGTTTGGAGAGAGACCGTTATATTAAAAGAAAAGTGAAAAGAGGGGAAACAAATGAAAGTTTTGATTTTAATAGCAGGTCCTGGCCAAATGACTACAAGATCATCGGTCTACTCTACCTCAATTCACCTTTTTGAACTTTATACAAAAGGTTTGTTTTTTCGTACCTGCTTCTTCTACCTATACCGCTGTTGAAGCACCCAAAGGGGAATTTTGGTGTCTTTCTGGTCAGTAATGGAAGCAATTGTCCCTACCGTTGTCAAATAAGAGCACCTGGTTTTGCCCATTCACAAGGACTCGATTTTATGTCCAAACATCACATGTCAGCAGATGTGGTTACCATCATAGGTACTCAAGATCTTGTGTTTGGAGAGGTGGATAGATAGGACTACTAGTTGCTCGATCAGGGTTATAGTTTGATTTCGAGCCAAAACTAGAATGTGTGTTTTCATCTAAATTTCTGATCATTGACTTTTTTTTCGTTAGATTTCAAATTGATAAAAACATTCAACGTCGCTTTGCTCGTACCTCAAAATTGAAATGATGAAAGAAACAGTTTCCTCCCAAGCCAGGCATTAAAGCCATGTGCATACCACGGTCTTGACTACAGGTCGGTAATGTGCCTTTGAGATGGCCGTTTCCTGCTATCTTTTCTGTTGTGCCGGATTGTATTGTTCTTCGTTTTGTGCTCTAGGAACGTGCACGCTTTATTTTTCTATAGAGTTTTGTTTCCGAGTTTGATGCCCCGAAATTTACTTGTCTTCGTATAAAGTGCTTCTTGAGAGAAGCCCGGCTTGCGAGGCTCACCTATCGAATGCAGTACCTAGATCTTATCTTGTGACATGTTTTGTTTTCTGTTTTTTATTTCATCTACTTGGAACTTAGGATGAATATTTTCTTTATCCTCATTTTTTCAGATAGCCATCAACTTCCCATGATTCAAAACAAAAGGTAAAGGTCAGTGAGTGCAGCACTTCGGAATTCAGTGGCATCATTAGAATCAGTTCCATTCTCAACTTTATTCAAGAAAAGAACAGGTCTAACTCAACTGAAAAGTTCTCACTACAAGGATCAAACCCGCGAGTGGATTCTCAGATCACTCACCATGCTTCAGCAGCAGAAGAGCAGTTCCTCTAAGTGGAGTACCTCTCTTCACGGCAGTTCGTTTTCAAGCGTAGGTGAGGTTCTTTTTCGTTGAGGGTTAGAACCAGCTTAAGCTTAAGCCTTCTATCCTTATATTTTCGATCCAATTACAGTCTAAAGCCTTCCAGCCAATGCCAGTTCGGAGGCTAGTTGTTAAAGACTTTATCTAGTATTTGAGGCCTCTTAGTTGGCCTTCTCCCATCCAGTATATAGCCCTTCTTTCGCCTTCCATTCCTTACCCGGGGGATTCCTTATTTTATTAGCTATTTCTTATATTGAGTAAGGGCTTATTCAAATGAATAGTGCTCTATCTAGGTATGTTAGCTTAATTTTAGGATAGCAGATACGTTTTCACACCTTGACTTTACCGGGGATAATCAAGATAGTATCAGCACTTGTTATTGCAGTAGTCGTCCCTTCCAGCGAGTGCTATTTCCCATTCCCCAATAAAGAGACTTCTCCCTCAGCAGCAGTCTAACATGGCTGAGGATAGTCGTAAATTGCGTAGCAATTTAGACGGATTTTATTCAGAAAAGAAACTACGAAAGATCTACCCCTACCCCTGCCCCTAACTTAATTAAAGCGAGCTATCTTACGATACGTCAGCAGATTACAGCGTGAATGAAGGTGAGAGTTCATGGCGTCGGCCATGAACGACTGGCCTGTTGCCTTTGGGGCAATATACGACTATCCGACGGGCCATGAACTCTGACCCTGCCATACTAACTTAAAGCGATCCCGTCGTTACACTCAGCCCTGACTTTATTTCGAGCGCGTCATTATCACAACACAATGAATCGCTCCTCTCTCTCAGTCGAATATCTGAATGGCGTCGGATTAGTCTAACATGGAAGGAGTCTAAATTGCCCCTCTTATAAGGAGTCTAAATTGCCCCTCTTATAATATTGAGTCGTAAATTCAATATTCCTATCTATGCTTATTTATATATAATATAAAATAAAGATATTCGTTTACCACTTATTCCGACAACAGCTTATGATATCACCCGAGGGTGACTTCACTGCAGGGATTTCTATTTAAGAGCCGGTTGAGATATTTCGCCAGGAAATTAATTCGTCTTCGGTATGGTACACATAGACAGTATTGCAGAGACGAGCTGGCTAGACTCTTATCGAAATTGCGTATAGAAAGAGATTCGTATTGCTTGATCATTGAATTGAGTGCGCGGTAAATAAATGTTTTTGACCCCTTGTTCCCTCTCTCCGATAGCACACAGCCGATAAAAGAGAGAGATATATAGAAAGTGTGCAGCGAAGGGTCAGGTGGATTATAACATTTTCATGGTCCGTCGGTGCGCTCATTCCTAATTTCTTTGTACATCTTTCTCCCTTTCTTCGTTAGTCAACAACCAACAAACGTTCTCGTTTAGTTCTTCACTATTCCTACAAGAAGAGAAGGAAGGACTCGCTTTCTCTTTCTTTCTGGAAAAGTGCAATAAAATTCTAATAAAATAAAAAATGCCTCAATTGCTTTTAAGATAATATCGCTTTGTCATTCAATTCTTCCGTGATTTCATATTGAATTGTAGTCCAAGATTCCACTTACTAGGGTCAGCTAATCAAAGAAAGCCCCTCGGTGAACTAGGGACATGCCAACCGGCTGATAGCCACCAATGTATTTACCACCAAACGCTCTGCTGGATGACCATTCTCGTGACCCACAAAGAAAGTTAGGTGCTTCCCATGCCCAATCTCTCCCCTGTGAACCATTTTAGCATTTTCCCCTGCTTATTTTAGGGCAAAGCAGTCCGAGGGCACATACCAGGTACCTTTCTTTGTTGATAAAGTCCCCGACTGATATCTCCTTGACTTGACAAGTAACCAACCTGACTTATCTATAACCTTATTAGCCATCTAAAGCATCTATTTTGATCACCAAAATACCTTTTGCAACCCCGCGGGATACAATAAATTTCTCCAAAAGGATCTGGTTTTCTAGTAATAAGAAGAGTAGAAGAACCACAGCGTGCTGCTGACGCAGCTGCCTCACAACCGGCACCTATTACTGTTGCATCAGCAAAAGGTAGGACGGGCCGTACGCACCCCTAGTTTCTCTCTCCGTTGTTACGGGAGACAGGCTGAGACTCAGGAGAGTCCGTTATTCTTCTTGTCAAAAGTCTCGCTTCCTTATTCTTTAAGGACCTCTTTCTTCTCTGTGCTGTGGGACTGACCGAAAGCGTGTTCATGCTGGGTAGCTTCACAAGCCAGATAGCTCTTCACAAGCTGGGAATACCAGGGATACTAATTTAGCTTTTCAGGTTCAGTGTGGCCCCCAACTCCCGAAACTCTCGGTTCATCAAACCCGTCTAAAGGCCGATTCATCTAAAAGAGAACCAGGGTTGGCTAGGTACATGTACGACTGTCTGAGATCAGAAGGTAAGGCGAGGCCAACGTCTCTCAGAGGGTATGGTACATTCTTTCATAATAAAACGCAAGTTTCCGGCCGGGGATCATGCCCTTCCTTCATACCTACGATGATTGTTTAAGCCGCGGTAAACGCTTCTAGAACGCCCTCTGGCGGGAAGGTACTCACACTCAAATAAAGTGAAGGTGAGGGAATGCCGTGGCAAAGCAAGCAAAGGCAGTTCTTCCATCAGAGCACGTACCAGTCATTCTCCCAATCCCAGATCCTGATTGGGCGGTTGAGATAAAAAAGTTCTACCCAGGTGAAATAGATCGAGATTTGGTTCCAGGTCGAGCACCCGCATTCGTTTCTGGAAAAGCTGGTCAAAAACGAGAGTCGTCTTTTCCTTCGCGAAGAGATCCGGGGTCATTGTATTAGATACGTTATATCATCCATCCAACCGTCATCAGCCGGGTGCTTAGCAGGAGCAGGAATAGCATCGGCCTAAGCTTCCGCGGCTTCGTTGAGTTCTTCTATCGGTTCGTCTCATTACTTCCTTTTTTTTCGGATTCTGATGGCAAGGATGCTAAGTTAGCATTGGCTGGCTGAGTCAAATCCAAGTGGGAATAGCCCCTTCCATTGCCTGAAAGCCAATAAAGAGTGCCTCACGTTCCACTGAACGCTGGGGAAGGCACTGACTCTCGCCTTACTTAACAAGTAGGGGCCGACATCCGAACATTCTGTCTTAAGCGATAGGTAGACAATCAAAGTCCCAAATAAAGTCATTTATATTCTCGACATAAATGAGTTCTTCCTCGAAATGCCCTCTTATACGATTTTGCCAGTGAGCTGTCTGAAGCTGTACCCAGCCATGATAGAATTAGACTCACTGTCGCCCTTTGATTCGAGGGCGAGCCCTTTCGCCTTCTCTTTCTGCCATTCGTTACGATATGTGTACCCGGGAATAGTAGTTTGGAAGCCTAGATCGGGGTACGGGGTTTTCTCTATTTTGGAAGAAAAGAAAGGGCTTGAATGATTAAATTACTAAAGACATTGACTATTCAATCCTAATTTGGGAGTCGCTCTCGTCTGTGCATCGGGGAAAGCCTTCGTGAGCCTTTTCATGCATTGCTTTCGGACTTGGCCGAGAATGAGAGCTTTTGAGTGGACATAGTTTTCCTTGCCCCGGAAGCCCAGGAGTTGCATTCTTTAATCGCCCGACCGTCCTCGGAGGGGTTAGTCGCCTGCCCCGAGTGCCTTTGATCCTTGGAATTTGCTTTTCTTTTGGTGTCTTCTTCCGCTACTGTCATGATTTAGATTCGAACCTCTTATCTAGCGGTGCCATGGGGACAACGATAGACCGATGCCAAGCAAACCAATAAAAAGATTTAGTTTTTTATGTTTATAGTGTTTCAGTTTCAAACTAAGAGATATTTGACCACTAACATCCTTTTTGCTGGCTCAGAGCTTCACTCAAAGTCGTTCAGATGCAAATATGTTTTGATTTCATCATGCTGACCTTCATCTTATTCTGTCTAGTGGGGTTTCCCCTTCATTCCATTCTTCCTGATGTCAGAGACAAAGCTGTGGATGAGTGATTCCGGACAGGAGAAGGGCTTTTACTCTAACAAGCAATTGAATTCCATCCTCTCCCGATTCCTTACCTTTCCTCTTGCTTTAAATAAGATAAATAAAAATAAATGCCAACAAGCATACGAAAACTAAAAGAAGAATGAGGGATATCGTGATGCAAGTCAATAATTCCTTTCATACTGATTTCATCTTCCTTGGCTTTCCCAGAACAAAAGAACAAGGATTTCTACGACCGGCTCTAGAGTACCGCAAGGGAAAGATCTTCTAAGAAGCACAAGAGCTGGTACCAAAGCCAGTGCCAGCTTCTAGTTCCAGTCTAGCGGATCAAAGAATCTTTCCTTCTTTTCCGTATAGGGCGAAGGGGCGAAAGAGCTGAGCCGTTAGGCGAAGGGAAGATTCTTTGTTTTTCTTTCAAAGCTTCCGGTATTCAACTGTCCTAAAACTCCAAAGCCTTCCTTCTTTTTTTTTTCTTTCAAAGGGTGCTCAAGGAGTCTATAAAGAAAGGCATAAATCGATATATGAAGCTGGGAACTTACCAATCATAACAAATAGCCTTAGGTTGTTTATTTCCTTAGAGTTTCTGTTTTTGTTCGGTTAGGCTATCTATATTTACCTGGGAGAGGCAACTCTTCTAATAGACACTGATGCTATTTTTCTACTACTATTAGATACTATTAGCTATTATATCGACGAAATTCCTTGTTTACACGTGGCTAGGTCGCTAATTGAGAAGAACTACCGCTGAGATGTCTCAGAGAGAGAGAGGTTTGGTCCCCGTCTTTCGTGTTTAAGATGCCTTAAGTGAAGCGCAAAGCGAAAAAGGAAGTGGGAAAGCACCTTGTTTTGTTTGCCCTATCACAGAGCCATCGGTATCCCTGATAGAAAGAATCAAACGTCGAATGGTCCTGGGTACGATCATAGCTTCTGAACGTTCCCATAGTATAGTGTAGTTTTTCGCTCATCCCCCCCTTTCAAGCTGAACCTCGGGCCATCATATAGCCCTTTCTCCTTTTCAGAAGTCTGTTTTCCTAACGAGCCTAGCTTTCCACTAACACTAAGGATACTTACCTGACAACATATATTGCGGGAAAGGCACTCCAGCGGCAGCAGATGGTTCAGCTTCAGTATTAACTGATCGGCCTTGATGACACCCCAAGGGAGGGAACTCTGGCAGGAAATCCCCTAGTCATTTATCTTGATTCACCTGCCCAACTCTACAAATTGGAAGAGTCTTGTATGTACGGTAACCCTCTCTTCCGCTACTGGTGGACTGTTGCACAGAAAGGCCGACAGGGGTTTGGAGTCAAGGGTTTACGTATCCAACGTGAGCCAATAGGCGAAATATTGGAGTAGAGTTGTTTGAGTTGAGACTAGGAGCCTTGAGGACCCTGATTGCCCTTCTAGCTGTAATAACATAACTAACCGGAGGTTGAAGGCAGGTGAAGAGAATCAGTCCTTGCTTTGCTTTCTCCTCCAAGTGGGGATGGAACTCCATAATCAATCCCTATTAGCTTCTTCCTTAGTTACTCTTTGACTTTGCCTAAGGCGGTAGTTGAATGAGTAAGGAGCTGCTTGTTGAAAGAGGGGGTTGGCTATCATATTATAAAGGAAGGCTAGCTATATGTTTAACACATGCAAAAAGCCTACTCATATTCAAAAGACGCGACTTCTAAAGTCAAGTTTAGCACCCAGACCGGAGGCTGCCCGCCCGGATGACAAGATCTGATGTCAAAGAGGGGGCCCCTTTCTCGCAGGCATGGCTTTCTAAACAATCAAAGACCAAGTCTCGCCTTTGAAAGCGACAGGCGAATCTCTTTTGCAGTTTTTGTCTTGTTAACGGGGCAGAAGAAGTTAGCTCAAGTCAAGATAAGATCCGTCTATCTCGCCTCGCCCCCTATATGTTGATCGAGTAGAGTTACGGAAGAAAGTATGGGCTCCCGACCGGGTCACATGGCATTGCTCTGGAGTGGAGCCGGGGTAAGGAGCGAGTCAAGTTCCCCTAGGGGAAGAATAGGCAGCTGTTAGAGTAGCGGTCGGTGGGAATAGGACTAGCTTTCTTTACAGAACAGATGAAAGTGCTCCCATTGAAAGTGCCATCCTCAAGGATTTTGCTGTTGAAGAAATAGGAACTGCTCTTGTTCACGACTCTGCTGCCATTGAATCTGTTGAAGTTTGCTCCTATCATGGATAAGAGAAAGGCAGCTTAAAGGAAAGGAGTTGTAAGAGAGAAATTCCCCTACCCTGCCAGAGCATTAGACTTGATTACCGCCCTTGGACTAAAGGCATTGGGAAAGGGCCTACCCCTACTCGAAAGGAAGCGAGGGAGAAGCTTTTGTCTCTTGAGTCCTGTCGACCTCATGCTTTTCTCTTAAAAAGAAAGAAGAAGAAGCTCTTGTCTTGCCCTCAGTGCGCTAGGAAGAGGCTTTCCGAAAGCATTGATTGAATGCTTTGGTCGAAAAGAAAGGAATTAGCTCTGCTTCGAGTAACTAGCCTTTTATAATATGATTTTCGAGATGTAGAAGGGTCCGTCAGGAGCTCGACTGGTTGGAGAGGAGCGAAAAGCCGATAGCGAAGGACGGAGTTAGTGCATTGATGCAGAGACTGAATAATATTCCGACGAGAGCTCTGAACCAAACCTACTGATCAAAGATGAGATGACTGTGTAAGAAAGAAAATCCTTCCTGAAGAAGTGAAGTAAGAAAGTATGGGAGGAAGAAGCTAGTAGAAGTCACCAATGACGAGTGAAGGGACGAACGAGATGAGAGGAATCAAGAATAGTCAGAGTAGACTCCTGCTGCTTACTTCTGACTTCTTGTTTACACGACCTCGTACTCCCGAAAAAGACAGGCGCCTAGCCCTTTCCTTAACGAGCTTTTCCGCTCGACCAATGGGAGAGGAGGATAGAAGGAGCTCGACCGAACGACCGCATTCAGAGGAATAACAGAAACAAACCTCAACTAACAGAAGTTCAGTAACAGTAAGAAAGGGAACCGGTCAGTAAGAGTCATCAAGGGAAAGTTTTGAAGAGACTCGACCCATAGGGAGAGGAGCGAAGACTGATAAGACTTGCTTGTCTTTCACTAATGAACTGAAAAATCCAGGAACTCAACTTCTTAGGAAAGCTGAATCCATCAATAAGTTCACGTATCAAATCCTCCTTGTAGGTGCAAGCGTGTCCCAGAAATGTTGGTAAAAAGCTGGATGGAGTGCCTCAGAAAAGCTAGGAGCTACATCTGGATCTTGGGATGGATCATCATTAAGTAAGATTGCAAATCATGAGCCTGAGTGTTGCACCTCTTTGTCCCCTGAAGTAGTTGCACTATTCTGAGTATTCTGCTTTCCACCACCATCAGTCTTAGGCAATGGAGGTTTGCGATAAGATTTTTTCGCAATCATCCAAGGGCCATATTTAGCATTCTCAAATTCTGATTCAGGAATTTTATCAAATTCTGATAGCCTCAAAGCTTGGTCCTCAGTGTAACCTTCCTCAACCCTCTTCTTAACAGGACAAGTCAGATCATCATGCCCAAATTTCCCACAGTGAAAGCACATCATGCGAGGGCCCTCATATTCAACAACTTGCCATCTCCCTCCTATGAAGACCTTCGGTTCCAATGGTTTTGTAAGGTCGACTTCCACACACATTCTTGCGAAACGGCCTCTTGTACCGGTGGTACGATCTATTCGAACAAATTTCCCAATCTGTTCAGCCATGCTAATTAAAATACTTTAATCATAAAACTCCATCGGCATCAAAGGAAACCTAACCCAAGCCGCAACCGAATCAATGGTTGCTTCATCCGATCTGAAACCTCCCTCTTCTGACTGTCAAGTAGTGATCCGCAATAACCCAAGGGCCGGAGGTCAGCACATATTCATAATCCGATGCCAGGCTGAATTTCACACAATAATAGCCATTATCAAGGTCTATAACCTGTATACTGCCAGTAAGTGACCACAGTTGCTTGAGGCGATTACACAAATAAGTGTAACTGATGGTTTTGCCAAGAAGAAGGATTATGAGAGTCTTCCCCCAAGGTCTCCTAATCCTGTGTTTTTCCTCTTTAGTCAAGAGGATACACGGGCCATCAATTTATTCATCCAAGACATCATCCTCTGAGTCATACCCATCCTAAGAAATCTCTCCCTCCTCTAAAGTGTCCTGCAAAGAGGATTGATCCCCATTCATAAGTTTGGATCTGTATGAGACAGGAGCAATGGTAGGATTCGGTTCCGTGGAAAGGGCAGGAAACTCGTCCAAAGGTTTTTCAAATCCATTGAGGAACGACCCCGCAAAGAACTACCTTTTTCGACTTGCATACCAGATTTCTCTGCCATATTAGGCGGTGGATCAGCCGTGTCTTCCTCTATAACAGCAGAGGCGCAGATGGGGTTTGAAAGAAAAAGGCGTATATTAGCAATCTATCGCATCTTCATAGGAAGGGAATTTTTTATAGTGGAAAGCAGTAGCTGCGGCAAGAACTAATTCCGCTTCCTTGTGTTCATCTTTTCTTAAATAAACAAGCCGAAGGCAGCATTAAGTCCTCCAAAGTCGTACCCTCTCTCGGCGATAAGAGAAAAGGATGAGTGTTCGCTCCAGGCCTGTCATCGACTTGATCGAGCTAAATGGAAACCCTTTGTAGGTCGAAGAGATCAACTCAAAGCCCCATAGAATAAGACGATGTGATATGCCCTAACCAAGCATATCTCACTGGGCTACGCGCTATGTGTCAGGCCAATACCTCGAGGGTGGGCTATCTGAGAACCAGAAAAATTACGTTAAATAAAAAGGGGCTTCTTCTCTACAGATACTGCCCAAGTCTAATTCCACCCCTGGGGAACTCCTCGCATAAAGAGTTCTTAGTTTCGCGCTCTAGCTCTTTTTTAAGCAATCTTGTGAGCTTTAAACAGTTCCTTTGAAAGCCATATATATGAGTCATGGCAATAGTAAAGAGCAAGTCTTACGCTTCTCGCGCTTAGTGGAAAAAGCTCAATTACCTCTCCAACCCTTTGTTGTCACCGGCCGATAGTTTCGCTTTCTCTATTCCCTCTCTCCGAGGGTTAGTTGTTAGTTCCTCGATCCCGAGATCGATCAACCACGTACTCTCTCCTGAAATAAATAAGAAAGTATGCAATCGAGCCAACAAAGAGTAGTACCACTCAAGCAAGGATAAGCACCAGCACCGGGAGGAAGGGTACAGGGATGACCCCAGAGCAAAGCGATCAAGCAAGCATGGACTGGCATATGGTCATAGATCTTGTCGATTTGGAGACGAGGAAGATTCGACAATTAAACCTTCGAGCAGGTAGAGGGCCGGCTAGCACGAAAGTACCTCTACTACTGAAGATAGTGGTTAGCCGTGTAATAGGGCTGAGGCGCTGCCCTGGGAACTTAGACCGGGGGTGAATTGGGAAATGGCAGCTAGGTATTGGGTGAGGGGCAGAGGAGTTGGTGCAGACGACTGTTCATTCCTAGCGCTTGAAAATTAGTGCATGTAAGGCTTTTTTCTCATTATTTTATCAATTCCCAGGATATTCGGAGCGAAAAGGTGAGTTAGCGGTTCTTTTAGTAACGTAGCTACCTTGGTTCTTGCAGAACCTCAGTTCGTTCAGTTCATGCTTTGGTCTTTCCCCCGATAAATACGCTCGAGATCTTAAAAAGCAGATGGCTATAGCCGGCTAGTTGATGCTTTCCGGGTTTTTTCAAGTCGTCTCGAGGTCAAACTCTAAACCTAGCTAACTCCTCTTCCTTTCCTAATTCAGTCGTCTGCTGATAGTTGTCAAACGGAGGCTAAATTTCGTCGAGCCCCGAGCTTGTGGTCCCCCTTTGAGTGTGAGAAAAATTGGATGAATCCGTCAAGTCAAGGTCAACAATCGAATGATAAGGAGAGGTTCTGAAAGAAAGGAAGAAAGAGTTCATTAGGGATTAATCGTCTAGTCGGATTCACGCTGTCCGTACCCCATGAAATTTAGCCTAGCTCCCGTGCGGCCTTCGACTGATGGAGTCAGCCCGGGGTGACTCGCGGCCCTGGGACGAAAGGTCTATGGAATGTTTTTTTTCAGAGGGGAGATGCTGGGTCAAGGACCTACAACCGAAGAGAGCGAAGTAGCTAGGAGAACAGGACTAGGGCGCTTGAATAAGCGGAGATTGGGCCTATCTTCGATAGGAAGAAAGGCAGGGCCCACAGTCAGCCATCCCTCCTTTTCACAGCAGGATGTCCGAAGGACATGAGATGCGGCTGTCACGTCAAAACGGGTCGCATAGGGGGGGAGCTACGGCGGGCAAAATGAAAAGTCTTGCCAACACCAAAAGGGTGCTTGTTGAGTTGGATGCAGCGGTGCTTGTGCAGTTTTTGAAGACTGGGGTTGAAGATCTCGCTCCTCCTCTGCCCCTAATGTCGAGTAAGGGTACTGATCGTAAGCAAAAGGATCTTTCTGTCATATCCTACATGCAGGGTTTTAATAGCTAAGGCAATGGGACTGAGCGACTGGGAGTTCTTCCATTGAACCTTCTCAACAGCCACAGGTTCCCCTACGGCTGGCAGAGTAAGAGAAGGGGGAATCGGAAGAGAAGAGGCAGAAAGCAGAAAGGAAGATTTTCTTGCCAGTCGATCATCGACGTTGAGGAGAAGAACATTTTAGATTTAGCAAGACCAAGCTCCGTGGCTAGTCTGCGCTCTTTGGACTTTTAAACTCCGTTTCCTTCTTTGAACGACTCCAGTGCTAAGAGGAGCCCGAAAGCCCTGGGCAGATTAGCGTACTGAAATGAAATAAACGACGAGACCTTGATCGAGCGGAGCGAGAGGGTCTAAAGGTTCCGAAGGAAAGGATGAAAGGAAAAAATGTGGAAAGTAGTACGCCCGGACTAGATTGGTCAGTATCAGACTGGTTGGAGAGGTTCTAACTTCATTGCTTGCCTTTCTTTGCCCATGTGGAGGCTATTGCCAAGTCGCTGAGGAAGAAGAAGTATCGGGGGGCCCTGGGTGACTAAAACTCATTCAGATGCATGCTCAGTGGAACGGATTTTACATCTAGATGATGTGGGACCCCCTCTCCTCTCCTGCGCGAAAACAATTTGCTTCTCGTGTGGTGGTTTTAAAGATTGATTTTTGGATTGTAGCTAGCCTTAAGGGGAAGCTAGAGACATGGACCAGACAAGCCTATCCAATTCTAGCTCCTCCAGTTCCAATTGTAGATGTTCATGACTGTGGGAACTCCTACTTCTAGACTACCAACGCAATTCCTTTCTTTGACTTTTGAATGAAAGCAATTAGCTACGTGAAAGCTGCTAGTCAAACTAGAGTGGGAAGGATAGCAGTTAAGCTAAGACCTCTTCTTCCTATTCTACATATGATAATCTTGGAACCACTTTCAGCTAAAAGCTAGTCGAATCTTTATTTATTATTTGTTCTTCTTCCGTTCATGACTCATGGGTATGGGTAAATTCTCTACCTAAAGAGATTGGAGAAGAGTAACTAAGATAAGAGTTCTGTATATGATTTAATGAAAAGAGATTGATAGTTAGTGTGCCGCTAATTGGCATATCTCTTTGTTGTCAATTAGAGATCTTCTTTGCCCTGCGCCGGGCTATGTGATAGAACCCAAAAGGGACCTATTCTATTTGAATAAGATCACAGGAACCATAGTTACACGGTTAACCGAACCTAAGCTAAGCCAAAAAGCCTCTTCCCCCGACCCGAGTTGGATAAATATCACTTATGTTTCTTAACACTTGGAGTTCGAAAGGAATTAATAGGTCCCTTGGCTGTTTGGTTTTTTTTTACCCAGACGGCACTGATTATCAGTTTCAACTATGGCGCGATGCAGGGTTTTCTGTAATTAAACGACTAAACCATTGAACCTTGAAGCTCTACCTTCCTGATGGAACTACCCGGCCTCTTCAGTACCTGGGGACTGACTTCCCTTCATAGGAGAGGAGTTGAAGAAGCTACTAATCCGGGTATTCCCCCGAGCATGCAGGAAAGTAGGTTCGAAGCTACTCGACCTACCAGGAGAGGAACAAGACTAAGAACCAGATCGAAGGGATAAGGGGGGAGGAAGAGAGGGCTAGTGGGCTTCCAAAACCCGGTAAAGGGATCCCCTAAACTTGTGTATAGAAGCCTTCTTTCTCTCTAGCTGGGTGGGAGGGTTCTGTCGTACAGCTCGATGTAGACGGCCCTAAAAGCATGAAGGAACCGAGAGAATAGAATCTCTAAGGTTATAGCCATTTAGACAGCTTGAGACTCGGGGGATTTTGAAGCTCAAAGAAAGTCTTATTGAGAAAAGCTCAAGGAAATTTATCCGTACATAAGAAAGAAGGTCAACCTTTTCAAAGAGCTGTTCGCGGTCGTTTCTACTTGACGAATCAAAGTGAAATAGGAAACTCGTCCTGATACGATAATTCCATTTGATAATTTATTTGAAAGGAGTAATGCCGCTGATCAATTCGCATTTCTAGAAATGCTAACCAAGTGACACATGGGGCCATGTAAAGAGGACTAGTACTAGAAAGGGAAGATCAACGCTTCCAAATGATATCAGCCTAAAAAAAGAAGCTTTGTCTTCTTCTTCAAAGCGGAAGCCTTATTTTTCTTTTGGCTGGTTAAGCTGAAATTAAAAAACGAGCAAGAGCAAGTTTTTCCCTTTCTCATGAAGAGCTTGGGTTGGCCTTTTATTTTTAATGAACCATCCCCCCGCGGATTCGGTAGAGGAGATGGAGCAGGTAAAGTCCTAAGGCCCCGAAGAAGGGTTTTGCCTACGAAGAAAGTATACCGATTATCTCATAAAATCAAAACGGTCTTTCGCAATTTATCCAGTTCAGGCATTGTAGGAGACATCATAGGAAGACCCTCCTTTTCTCTATCCGCCCGGTCGATCAAGCTCGACACTAATACGAGCAAATTTGCCCCTAATAGCACTTTCGAGACAGCCAACCGAAGTTTCATTGGTACTTCTTGTTGAATTAAAAGATTGTACGCATTCGGATCTCATTCTCCGATGTAGGATTGTCTGTAATACCACTTGCAGAAATCCCAGCAGAGTTCTCCATCATCCACCAATAACTTTGTTAAAAGCAACAATGCCCTCCTGTTTTATTTAACAGGCTTTCCCGCTGGACTGGACGCGTGGGTGGGCTAGGCCATTCCATCAAATCAAAGAGAAGGGCCCCAATCGAGTGTCAAGACAAGGGAGGATTCCCCACTTAAGGCAACCAAGCACGCCCGCGGCGACAGAAGTTTTTAGAATTGAAAGAGGCGAAACGAGCCCTTTCTCATTACGATAGGTGTGAGGGACGACATCTGTATCATCCTTTGTTTTATGTAATCTCAACATAGGTCTCACCTGCCATTGCTGGATCAGCGATTTCGGCTTTGCTTGTGGTTCCAGTTTAAGTTTGAGTTGCATAGCCAGTTGTTGGAGTTTCATGCATAGGCCCTTCGTCAAGGGCCCCCTTTCATCCATCCCAAGGCACTCAACGCGCAGTCTACTTTACTTATAGAGGATCCACGATTCCGAAAGGATTGAAAAGAAGATCTCACGTCTACCGAGCCTCTATTAGAGTTACCCGGACGAATGAGAGACTACTTGGACGGGGTGGGAAGGATTGCAGAAGATTAGGGGACCCTTTCAGCCTTAGGGCTTTAGTCGCTTGAATTGCACCAGAGGGACTAGAACATTACAAGGCGGATCCGCCGATTCTACAACCACTGCTTCGACACGGGTAAAGAAGAGATCGCCCTCTAGTGGGTTGGCTCGGGGCCGTGATGACATCGATGCCGCCCTGTGGGGATTGGGACATCTTAAACAAGTCTATGGCGCCCGGCTGGGAATTATTGAAGCTTTCTTCTTTCTTCTACGGATTGGTTTAGCGCGAATAGGTAAGATGCTTGCTTCAAGCGGACCACTCCTCGGGCATAGCCCTTCTCGGCTGATAGAATGTGAATTATCTAGAAAGAGTCCGAGCAGACGCGAAGTCAAGGGCTTGCTTGAGGTATTATTCCCACCCCCATTCCTCCCCTCCCTATTTCGCCTGTTCCCACTGAAAGGAGATAAGGAGATCGATCTAAGGGGTCAAGTCGAGTATCCGTTTTTGAGCAGCTCAATTTATCGCTTCATATCTTCATTCTCAGCAAATAAGAATTCCATTCTTTGGGATTCCTCAAGATCACAGAAGAGAGAAGAGAAGTTCTCCGAAAGAAAGGGCTACTTAAGGATCAGAGATGCTGTGGTTGTGTAGGGACTGAGGTATCCGATGATGAGAAGCTTCGCTGCCTGCGCGTTCCATTCTCCTAAAGAGAGAAGGGAAGAAGACGGTGTTTTGTTGCTACAGGAGGGGTTTTTTTACATGTTTTGTAAGATTCCACTTCCCTAGACGGATTGAACGAGAAGGAAGCAGTGGTGGCATCCCTGATTGGTGAATCAAAGTGCTTATGGTTATGGCTCAGTAACCGGATCTGAAAGGCGCTATGGATCTCGATCTGGAGAACGAATTTAATTTGGATCTGCTATTGGTGGAAAAAGTAGCTCATGGGATGGGTTTGGTGCCAAGCAAGGCAAAGTCAGAACCTCTCCTCTCCCTAGCGGTCGAGATCTGTTAGAACTGAAAGAAAGGATCAACCAGCTCTTCTTATTACGATTACCCACCCTTCTTGGACAATCTGTTTGAAGCTTGGCTGGTCTATATTATTGAACAAGGACGCTTTGTGGATTGTCCTTGGGAAAGCGTCAGTGGTCTGTATAGGATGGATTTGGCTTCGGTGATTCACAATTTAAAAGACGAGAGAACACGATTGGCACAGAACCTTCAAAGTGCTTTTCTTGGTAGGCAAGGAGAAGGTAGGAGGGAGATCAGTAGGAGAACTGCTCTATTCTATGCTACTCTGAAGAACACAATACACAATAAATAGCGTAAGAAAAGAAAGAATAAAGCTTACCTTTTTCTATGAATAATCAACTCATTCTGTTTGATACTATTCTATCGAGCATTATCTGAACGCACAACAGAAAAACATTTTTTATTGATTGGGAAATCCCTAACATCCGAATGTAGATAACGCGGCAAAGCCTGTGGTTCCGTTGAGAACCGGTCACTTAATCATAACAGCAAATGACACTATGGAGATACATTAGAAAATGCTTAGCGCCCTAAAGGAAGAAAGTTTAGAAGGAAACCCACAACCCGAGATCAGAAACCTCAACTAACTGACAAGAGAGCCGTTACGCCACTTTGATCCGTTCACTAAATCAGGTAACTTGGAGTCAAATTGAGAACTGAATATAGGCACTAGATCCGGTAAAGACCTTCATCGTTGCTAGACTCAGCTCTAGTTCCATCAGTCGGGGTGGTTTAGTATGAATGATATAGAAGCATTGAATTAATGTTCATAGGAATATCAATAGAGTTGATTATTCGTCTTTCTTATTGTATATGATAATACAGTTGGAAGACGGCTTGGATCGCCTATCGGCCGGCTCAGAGCTGCTGGCTGGCTTAGTAGTGACGTTTCACTCCATTTACGCGTAGCTTCGCGCTGGCGGGGATGCAGGGATGGAGAGTTAGCGGATAAGCCGCTATTCGATAATAAATTGAAGAAAACCCGTTTTGCTATCAAGTCACAGGAGAAACAAGTGAAGGAGCAAAGACTTAGGAATGAACTAGAACAGAAGCTGATAGAACAGAATCGTTGTTCGATCTCCTCTCTTCAAGTCCTTTATGGCTTTCGAGTCGGGAATAGAGCTGCGCAAGATAGACCGCCCCCCTGACTCTCTCTCTATAAAGAAAGCCCTTCTTAGTCAAGCTTCGGCCCTATGGAGTGGAAGTGCAGATCAGGAGTGTTACGACGATAAAGAAAGGCTATGCATCAAGCTTAGTTAGTTGTACCAAAACATAATTCTCCGGGCATATGAGAACAGAGTCCAGCCGAACATCTTTGTTTGCGACTTTATTGATCCCAGAAAGATTGTACTCAGAGTCACGGATCAAGTTGACTACCCGACCCCCCGTTCTTTCTAGTTTTTCCCGTTACTTCGAATCCTAAGGACAGAAAAAACCTAGTGAAGCAGCCACTAGGCATCACTATAGCACCAATGCGCCTAACTCTCTACGATATTCTTTTTTTTTCTTTTTTATCATTGAGAATGCAATTTGAATGAGATCTCCTCCACACCAGAGAGAGGATTGTGATGACAGGTGATGGGTGACCAGATGAGATTGTATCCAGTTAATCAGCTGAGCTTTCTTTATAGTTCCAACAACAGCTGAAATAGCTGCGGATTATAGATAGATATGGCCCTCGGGGAACGTCTTTCAATGCCTTAAGTTCTTCCCACTTGATTTGCTTTTCTTTTTTTGAAAGCACATTAAAAAGAGTATAAGTAAACACCCCAAACAAAGCCTATCAGCTCATCTACCGCCTATGAGCTAGCTCATCTGGATCGACTCAAAGCTCAGCTACCGCTCCGTGGGGAAATAGGAGTGGCCAAGACCAACATAGAATAGCGTAGCCAAGCCGAGAATAAGCTCTTGGTGGTTGGGGCTTTAGGAAAAGGCATAACGAAGTTATGTTATCCTTTCTTGTTCACAATCCCTTTCAGGTTTGAGGGAAGAAGACGGTGCTATAGAATTATAATACCTTCTTTTCGAAATAACCACGGGCCGCTCTCAAGTGGAATCAGTTTCAGTTTCATTTGCTGGTATCATAGATAAAGAAGTAGTGGATCCCGTTAACGGAGTTCTATGTCTGGGACTTTGATTCGGTTTACCTTGTTCAAATGGTTTGCGCGGTCTAGCTCTTTGTAGGATGAGGGCTTTGCGGCTTGACTCTCAGTTGCCTTTAAGCTTTCAGGCGAATATGGCTCATAAATGAGATATTTGCATTAGATAGCTGTTAGTAGGGGCGCATTGGTTAGCCCACGAGAGAGAGGCTGTGGGGCTGTTCGAGGTTGAGAGGAAAGAAAGCAGTTGGAGGTGAAGGAACTCCACTCATTTCATTCATTCAGTGCCTGCGGTGAGGCGCGACCCACAACAACAAAAAAGGGGGGAGGGGATTCCGAACTTATATCAAATCAAATGAGTAAGCAGTAGACTTCAAGTCTAAAGTTTCAGATATCAATAGTAGTGAATATCCATAGTGTTTTTCCAATATTCAATTGATCGTATGGAAAGGCGCCTACACGGAACCTATACGAAGGAGCAAACAAGCAACGGTAACTACTATACTTGACTTGCCCACAGAATTGACTAAAGCCAGAAGTAGAGAATCGGGCTATTTCAGCTCACGACTTGAAATATTGAATACTTTAGGCAGCTTATCGGACTCATAAGCAAGAAGTGGATCCTAGCTCAGGAGGAAAGAGCTAGCCCTCTTTCCTGTCTATAGATCACGAGCTTACTCGAAGAATTAGGATTATCAAAGCTCACTTTCCGCCCTGTACTGTAGTTCAGAAAGCTGATTGAGGGCAAAACCTCTTCTTCTGTCTTCCCAGCCTCGAGAATCAAGCACCAACAAGGAAGGAATCGAGCACGAAGATAAAGGAGGGGCTCCTCCTTTCAATTCAGGGAAAGAATATATGACAATTGAACTGATAAACCAATATCAGTATCAAGGGAAGTTAAGTTAGTACTTTCATCAGCCGTAGAAGGCAACATATGATCAAAAGCTTTATTTAACTCCAGCGAGTGTAATACCTGAAGCGAGCCATAGAGCTGCTTCGAGAGGATAGGCGAGGTTCCCAAGCGGGAAAGACCATACAGGAGTTTTATGCTCACGGAAAGGAAAGTCTGTAGTTCGCTGTGGTATTTTGGATTTCCTACTTGCTTTGTGGGAATTGAGAACCCCTGTTTGCTGTACTAGCCCCTTCCCTTCGTTCAGCTCTTCGCCCCTTCCCCAACTTACTAAATTAAGGGCAGCTCTTCGCCCCTGACTAGCCTGCCAGTTTGTTCGCACCTCGATCTCTGATTTAAGATTGCTTGGTTCACCGATCTATGAATGATTCTTGCTTGGGTAGAGCCAGACGAACACTCTGCCTTCTCTGCCTTCACGATCCGATGCCAGGTAGTGATCAAACGAGTCAGACCTCCTTGAAACCGATCTGCTGCTACCGCTCGCTCCGGTTCGGCGTCACGCTGTTCGCTCCTTTGCGCCTCTCGTAGTTGCTTCTTCTCGTTCTCCACCATTAATTCCTCTGATCTGAGTCTGGTGTTTCTTCCGTACTTTCACTCTTTCTTTTCCGCGCTTAGCTCTATAGCTTACCCGCTCTCCGTACAACCAAAGGCATGGCAGAGATAGTTGACTGCCCCGCTACCTTGGTCCGAGCTTCCGAACTTCCCTGATCAGAGAGACGAAAGAACTGACTCTCTTATTAATAGAATGACTCTAGAACTGAAGACAGTAGAGAAAAGATAGGAGCTACTTTCTGACTTAAGATAGGAGTTTCGGACTTTATAAAGAAAAGAAGATGCTCGATCTCGCCTGCTCTCGTTCCTTGAAGTAGGGTAGTCGATCCCGAAGAGTGAGCTGTGATTCTTGCTTCAAGGGGACAGGTCGCTCATTGCTTCCTTTGCCCTCCCTACCCATACTATAATAAGAAAGATGAAGCATCTGAGCCCATCCGTATAGAGTCTGTCTGGTCGAACCTATTAGAGTTGTCTTGGAAGGTCAACCCATTCTCTTATTCAATATAGCCAGGTTTGCAACAGAAGCGACTTCTTGCTTGAATTGAAAAAAAAGGATTGCAAAGAAAGGACTGCTTTGATCGCGCTAAGGTAGGGTCGGAGCTCCGGGAACTCAGCCGCTCCTCTTGCTTAACTAATTGAGTGTGATTGTCGCCAGGGATTTGCTTTGCTTCAGATAGAATGGATAAAGCAGCGGATTGCTTTGGAGGGGAAAGATTTGCAAACCAGCGGATCGAACCCATCATTGGGAATCTCTGCCCTCCCGAGCCAGACTACTTCCGGACCTCGCTTGAGTTTCGTGCTCTCGTCGGCATAGCAACTTTGATGTCGGCTCCTTTGAACTCGGCATAGCTTGAATCTTCTAAGGCTCCTTTGAACTCGGCTATGCATCAGTTGGAAAGCTTTCTTTTCTTATATGAATCTACAAAGCTTGACCCGACCGTAAACTCCCGGATTCCTAGCTCTGATCTAAGACCCGTACCGCACCTCGGTTAAGAGAGAAAAGAGTAGAAGAAAGACCACTAGTCTGGCTCGTTCAGTAGTCCTACATGGGTGCTCCACCAGTCCCGCTCTACAAGGAGGAAAGCCGGACTCGGTGAGTAGGTGGATTGCTTTGATTTCGCTTCCGAAGCAATCAATTCAGTTCCATTCTTTTGTTCTATAATAAAGGAAAGAAAGGGAGAGGGCAGAGTCAAGCGACAGCGCGATCTCTGCAATAAAGCCGCTACGGAGCAAGAAGGACCAATCAAATGAAGTGAAGGAGCGAATGAAGTGAAGGAGCGAAGTTCACCCACTTGTAGAATGATGTAGAGTGGGCCCGGCTAATGCTAATCTTCCACCCGACCCGTGCTAATGATGGTGAGGGGACGTGGCGAAGGAGTAGGTAGAACCAAGATCAGATTAGTGGAACGTGCTTGGGGAGAGGATCGACCAAGGTGCTGTGCGTAGCGTCAGAGATGAGCCGTTGAATAAGCGCTAGCGGCAGAAACCGTCCTTGGGTGCTAAGAGGCTGCGGTTGACAGATCACCTTCCTCAGTCTCATGGGTTCGACATCCCACGTAGCGGCGCGGTCAGACTGACTTTAATTATAATAGATAGGAGTCGTGATTTGACTAAGGATTGCAAAGAAGCATCACCTATTATGCTTGCCGACCAGCTCTAACGGGACGAAAGGAGCCCACCTGGCAAGGTTCTTGCCCACTGCCTCTCATCTGCCTATCCTACCCGCCTCACTCTACTCCGAAGACTACCCTTCCTACCAAGATCAGAGTTGACAAGAGCTCTGACTTAACCACTTGACAACGGATAATTCAAGATCAAGAATAACTCACTGAAGATCAGAAGGGGTGTGGGGACGAGCTTATATAATAAAGGAGTAGAAGCTTTACCGGGCACTAGGCAGAGTCTTCGGTGCGAAGCGGTTAACGGAGGCTGCTCCCAGAAAGGCTGTGATAGAGAATCCCAGGCAGCTATCGGAAGGTTAGTTAGGACGACGCAGTGGGCATGCGATCGTTCCGGCCACCCTTGTTAGTGGGAGTTGAGTGCCGGTCGCATAGCCGAGGACGATGGAGAGTTCGAAAGCATGGGGAGTACGATCAGACGGGGCAGTGATCGATCAGAGGGACTCCCTCATAGGACTAGACATGGTAAGACTGCCTGTCCCACTTCGGAGCCAAGGACCTTATGAGCCAACCTCAGATGAGAGGGCCGTGGGATAGCATAAGCATAGTTGAGTCCCCCTGTGGTCAATTCATTGCAAGACAGACCAGACCATTCTCAATCGGTCATACTACTTTCCCCTGTCCCATTGTAAGCGAGCAGAAAGAAGGAGCATAAGATCAAAGAATAGAAAGGAAGCGAGTGCCATTGAACTATTTATGGAGCGAGCCGACCACCGGCCTTCTTTATATATAAAGTAAAGAGGAAGAGGAATAGAATATCAAAAAATAAGTAAAGAGGAAGAGGAAGCGCTTCCTTGAGCTATGCGAGCAGAGTCGCAAAGTTGAGCGCTACAGCGGCAGAGGGCATGGGAGGGAAAGGGCAAAGTTGAGCTATGCGAAGCCCAAGAAAAGAACGAGAACTGAACATTCCTTAATTCGGGTTCTTTTCCCACCTTTCCGTGGAGCTTGTACCCAAGTGCTACTATTATAGTTGCCTATTCGCCTACTCTGGTCGGATAAGCAAGTCGTGATGGGAGCCAGTGAGGCATGGGGTTTCTCAAGCGAGAGAACGAAAGTAGAGAGGGCATCCCCGAAGCTGATCTGAATCTGACTGACAAGTGGATCCGACCTTAGACTAATCTAGTGAACCAGACCGAAGACTAATCCGCATCAGAGAAAGGAAGAGAGCGGAGCATATTATATAAAAGAAAGAAGAGACCGAACAGCCTACTAAACCGGAGCTGAGCCTATGAACTAGCAGTCGGAGATGTTGGAGATGTCGGAGAAAGGGAAGCGTAATCTCTCCAATCCATTTACCACTAGAAGAAAAGAAAGAATGAGTGAGGGTAAGCAAGGGAATAGGGTAGACGCAGAGTAGCTTAGCATAAAGATTGAATACTTGAATTGAACTTCCATTTTATATTGTCGAGTCTAACTATATTATATATAAATTCAATCCTCTCTTTATAGATTCTCGAACAAGTATCATAATTGAATTGTTCTCCTTGGGTTTAAGAATCGAACACTCCTTACACAGAGGAGCGATCAGAGGTTGAGGTTGTGCATCAACCAATCCATTCATTCTTCTTATTGGAGATCCTTTGTGCCGTACTTGAAACTCTTTACATTCTATCTCCCTCGGAAGAACTCTTATCTTACGCTCTTTCCATGGAATCAACATCTTACACTCTCGAGCTCGCTAACTGAGAAAGAGATTCAATATGTTTTCTGCCAAAGAAAAGAGGGGCATGTGCGTACTAAGAGTTTTCTTTATTGTGCGCTCTTCCTAGTAAACGAAATCTAGATCTTCAGAGAAGCAGTCGTTATCACGATCCCGTACAGAGTGAACTAAAGCATAGACGATGGAGAGGATTGAGTTCGCCTATTAAAGTGAAAGTTCAGTATTAAATATTTAAATTCAAACCCTCTTTTTGAAGATAAATTAAAAAACTAATTGATTGAACCTCCATTTAAAGTACAAGTAAAGTATATCATATATAAATTCAAACCCTCTTTTTTCAGTTAATTGATTTCACCTCCAGTAAAAAGTGAAAAGAGGTCTACTTTCCTTAAACACGAAGAATTGGATTTAAAGAGTGAAAAACCAAAAAACGAAACAACTTATTAAGCATTCACTCTCCATCGTTAAAGAAAGGAATGTCTCCGAAGTGAAGCAGATTGAAGACCGAAATGCGACTGCAAGGACCCTTCTTGTGACAGTGGAATAAAAGTCAAAGAAAGAATGATTTTCTGGGTTCCGCTTCTCACTTCATTAAGACTGTGCGAATGGGAAAGAGTTTATAGGCCTATCTATAAATGCCGATCTCTAAGAATTAAACTGAGCTATCGGACTGAATTACCTATTTATTCTAGTCAACTGAAGCAATCCACAAACAATTCATTCTTGTGCCTATCTAAGCAAGATCAAATAATACACTAAAAAAAAGTAAGGAAAGACAAAGAACCCCCGAGACTCGCGCAGCAGTCTTAAAAGATTTAAGAAGGCATATCTCCCAGTCCAATCTAGCATAACATAGGACTCCTGTAATGAAATCTAATCCACATCCTATTACTTAAATGCCCCCTAAAGAAAGATTACTGCGTAAGCGCATCCTATTACTTATAGAGAAATGCAGTTAGCCTGGCTAAGATTAGAAGGAAAGAAAAGAAAAGAGTCAATGCAATAGCATATTAGACTGCTTATAAAGGGAAAGAGTTTTAGCTGCAGTCGTCAATGGCTTGAGGCCCCCCTGCAGTCTAAAATGGCTTGAGGCCATTGACTCTTTTCTTTCGATAGCATTTTAGATCTAAAAAAAAGCATATTAGACTGCAGCTAAAAAAAGCCAAAAGAAAAGAGTCAATTGTTCTTATGTTCTTATCCTATGATCTATAAATCTCTCAAATTGATAAAGTCTCTCTCGTTTACGCGAACAACTGAAAGACCAAAGAGCGGATAAATCAAGTCTTAAAATATACAAGATGTTCGGATAAATCAAGTCTTAAAATATAGAAGTTCTCTTTGTGTTCCAAACTGCCACTTTCACGCATGTCTCACCTATTATGTGATCAATTCCCTCCGGTCTATCTTCATCTTCCGTCGAAGCTCGGAGCGGCAGCCGGTCATCCGTGGTCAGCGAGCACGAAACTGATGCCTACGAAGCCAATTCAGAAGACAGCAAAGAGTTAGAAACGTTTTTTCCAAGTCCGGTTCTTTTATCTTTCCTTTCCCGGCTGCTCTTGAATAGGAGCTGCTGACCCCCCCTAATTCCGACCGTACGGGATCTAGGTTCCAGGGAATTCCTATAAGCTATCTATAAGCTATAAGGTAGGGACTTAATACTAAGATTATTGAAAGCAGTCCTTTGAGTCATCGGTAGGCACTTCAAACCTAAATCAATAGAGTGAATGAGGTTCAATCAATTAGTTTTTTAATTTCTCTTTCTCGTTAGGTAAAAAAAGTCCGATAGCTCAGTTCTAATTCTTAATTAAAAGAAAAGGTTTTCTATAGTCATTTCATTCTTTTCAAATTTGAGTGGTATGTAGAGTGTTTAGTGATCTTGCATCTTTTGAATGAACTCCTTAACTTGAGAGTTTCCTCCGTTCTAGAAAGTGGCTCGAGAACGCACCGCCCAAAGAGCTTAGCCATGTGTGGTCCGGAATGGGCCCGCGAAGCCGGTCAACGGTTGCCTAAGAAACTTTCTTAAAAGCTCTTGAGTACACTTAAAAAAAGGAGAACTTACATTCAACTTTAAAAAAGTCGAGTCAAAAAAAGATGAAAGATCAGTTTATGATTTGCGTAACAAATGCTACTCGAACTGAATAATTCAAAACGAAACTTCACTAAGATGAGTCCCTAACCCGAACGAGAGAATCAAATGGGAAGAAGCGCTCAAGCGCTCAACGGAGTTAGGGTATCATCCCTGATAGGCTCGACTGACGTTGGAGAGGGAAGAATAATTCAAACTATATTTTATTAAACGAATCTACTGCTACTTATATTATAGGTTAGGGCTTATTTCAAAGGGTGGGTCGTTTTGGTTGAGACCTCAATGGTTGATACCATTGTTATTTTATCCCTAAAGGGTGGCACCTTTTTGGGTGTCATTGAGCCAGTCGGAAGGGCCTGTGAGATTGTTTATTATACTCTCACTTAAAGTGGACTAGACTGAACCAGATTAAAAGCCATAGCAGCTGGTCGATCTCTTTTTCTTTCTCGGTAGAGGAGAAGGACTACTTTTAGAGATTAATTGTACTCTCTCACTGCCCGCTACTACTAGTGAGTTTGAGTGCTACGTCCAATTTCCCCTCTTTGGGTGCTGTTCGGATTGAACTTCGACTGAGGGACTCTAGTCGGATTGGTGGTTCAGAGAAGTCAAGATTGAAGCATTAGCCTTATCTAAACCTAGATAGATAGAATGCAGGGGTAAGGAGATTAGGAGTCATTCCTCCACTACAGAGCGAGCGAGAGGAGATCCAATACAATACTCAAGAGTACGTTGACCTGACAACGGGAGCGCCCTTTGAAAGTTATTCATTCAGAGGGGCGCGCTTCATGGTCATCTTTTGAGCCCTCACTCCACCTTGATAGAGCTGGACATAGACATAGAGTAGGGGAGAGAAAGAAAGTAGTTCATTGAATTGAAGTCCCGTAGAACGGAAAGAGAAAGCCCAGACTCAGACTGGCAGGATAATTCTCCGAATGTTATCAGGAGAGATGCAAGCTAGGAAGAGGGGACATTGAAAAAAGCAAGTGCTAAACTTATCCGAAAAGGGCTCTTTCTCGGGATCCATTGGGAAGAGTAGAGGGAAGGGGCTAATGAAAAAGACTGATATAGACCTCCCTCTATTGGGAATCGCTCCATTAAAGTCTCCACGGGGCATATCCTCAAGGGGATCTCTCTTCGACCGGGCATTCAAGAGATCAGCCACAAGATAGATTCATTCGCTAGAGCGATTCGCTCTAAGTGCCATAACAATCCAAAAAGATTATTAGGAGAAAAAAAGGCAGAGATTAGGAGATTCAATGAAAGAGGCTGCGGACAAACGCCATTTAGCTTGAGCCCGCCTACTCACTAACATGCTTGACGGGGATTCCACACGAATAAAAAAGAATCATTATCCATACCACTCTGCGTCGCTCTTGCTCGCTCCTTGAAGAAGGCGACTTCACTCATTAGATTAAATTAAGAACTTGAACGCTATCATCGGTCCCCCCCTCTCCCTCCATTTCAGCGAGCAAGTTGAAGAGGCTCAGGAAGGGAAGAAGAAGGGCCGCACCCAAAAGTTGAGACAAGGCAGTGAACAAGCGAGGCCTCATATTGATTTAAGTTATAATGCCTCGGTCCTTTCTTGCTTCCATTAATAACTTATATCAAATCTCAAACCTCAAATTCAACCAATGAAAATCAAATAAGAAGAGAGTCAAGTCATCTAATCTACCTTCCTTATTTACCTTGATAGCCCTATCTTTATTGTTCAGGACCTGACTCGGTTTCTAATTTTTCTGGCTCTTCACTTTGTTCTTTGTACCTCCCTATGGTTCTTTACTAAGACAAGACCCGTGACGTCACTACGTCGCTGTGCTCTAAACGCTCCCGTTGGTCGCTCCTCTAAAGTAAGCCGGGAGCTCTCGCTCGCTCCTCCTTTTGGAACGAAGTGAATTGGAGCGCTAGTTGGAGCGAGGTGGAGCGATTGGAGCGAATCACTCCTACGTCGCTCGTTGGAACGCAGTGATGATGATAGATGCCCACTGACTATATAATCACGCAGTTACGAAGTTACGATTCATTTCATTCCAGCTAGTGAAAAAGCGAGGAGCAAACACCAGTGTCGCCCGAAGGGGCTCTTCCGCCAGTGTCGCCCGAAGGGGCTCTTCCGCCAGTGTCGCCCGAAGGGGCTCTTCCGCCAGTGTCGCCCGAAGGGGCTCGGAAGCAGTGTCGCCCGTAGGGGCTCAGGAAGTGTCGCCCGTAGGGGCCCACGGACTTGGGCTAAATTCAGATTCGCCCGGAGGGGCTCAGTAGTGTTTCACTTTATTTAAGCCAAGTCCAGCTCAGTAGTGTCGCAATTTGAGCCCGTGACGTAAGCCCCTCCTATCTGAGCCCCGATGTCTGAGCCCACTGACTATCTATATCTGGCGTGACGTCGCTGCGCTCACGAAGTTACGAACTTGATTTTGACCCGTTACGCAGTTACGAAGTTACGCAGTTGGAGCTGGACTTGGGGCGTAGCGAGAAAGTGAAAAAGCTCTGGACTTGGAAGTGAATCACTCGTTTTATTCTTCGTCGCTCCTGGACTTGGGGCGTAGCGAGAAAGTGAATCACTCGCTCCTGGAGCGAGGAACGAGTGAATGAATCGCTGCTTCTGCTTCTAAGCCCCTCCTAAGTCGGGCGACAACTAACTTATAGCTTGGATGCCCACTGACTCTCTTTTTTGGTTTGGAACGAAGTGCCCATGAAATTTAAGCCAAGTGAGCCCTAAACCCACCCCCCGCCCTGCTTAATCCAGCTCATGGGCATTAATTAAGTCGCTTCTTCACTGACTATCTTCTGGTCGGGCGACACGGGCCAGAAAGAGCTTTATAAAGCGAAGCTGGAGCTTAGGGAAGAATCTTGATCTTTAAGAGCTCCATGGCCAGCTCCATTCGCTGGACTTGGGGAAGTGAATGGGTCCATCTATGATATAGATCTTCCATATCCTCTGCGTGGGGGACAGTGGTAGTCTCATTCCGCCTTATCCCGGTCCCAGGAAGAAATGTAATGATGATGACGCAGTGGTAGGTTTCGCCGATCCGGACATCAGGGGCGAAGGAGCACTTGGGAGATCTGGGCTCTTTTCCTCCATCCCAAAGCTAGGGAAGCGGAATGGTCCTATGAAGCCCATCTTCTTGGCGGCCCTTATTCTACATCTCATAGACGGACAGCGAAGAGAAAGAAAGATGTCGTGTTTGATAGCAAGGTCAGAGAAGTCATTCTTATTCTCAATTAAATAAGAAGTCGACAGTGACGCGCGAGACTTGGATCAATGGAAGGAAAGGAGACTCACTCTTCTTTGCCCACTAGACGAATAGGTAGGGTGGCCCAGAATAGGTAGGGTGGCCTTCCCACACTGGATTTACACACACTCGACAGGTAACGGGTGAGCGGTAGATGAGGACATGGAATCGACTTCCACTTAAGCACAGCTAGCTCCTTACTCATTCAACTACCGCCTTAGGCAAAGTCAAAGAGTAACTAAGGAGCAAAGCCCGAGCTCTGCCTCGCTTTTCCCTCTTCGGTGGGCCCATCTTCCCAGGATCTTCACAGTGGCCCGCTACTACGATGACCGAGAACGATAGCAGAACAAAGATACAGGAACGAGCACCGCGACGTCTTAGGAACGAGCGCCAGCGACGTAGAGTTCCATGTATATTGGCTTGACCATCTGTTGAACCATCTATCTTTTCATTAGGGCTTGACCATCTGCTGAACTATCTCTCCATATGATGAGGTCAACAACCAGGTCAATTCTGAGGTCTATGAGAGATTCCATTCCATCTCACGAGAGGACCGAACCGAAAAGAAAGGATAAAGGCACGGAATCATTCTCTTGTCAATTCAGAATGCACGAGTCTTGAGTTAGAGAGGGTTCATCCCATATCTCGTCGGAACAGGAAATGAATAGATCAATCTCAGACTGACTACTTATCAGAGGCAAATTCATAAACAGACCGATCAGATATAAAATCCAGGGTTGGTTGTCAAGAATCCCCGCTTGAGTATAGGTGCCAATTCTCTGCTTATCACTGTCGTCTTCTATCTGAGTTCGCTCCCACTTCGCACCTTACTTCACTCTATCCTTACCTTATATACCTTTATTCATTCCCCTTCTTTTATATATCTTTATTCCTTTCCCTTCTATACCTTTCTTCCTTGTTACATTCTATCCTTATATATAAAGAACTAGAGAGAATGAGAAGAGGACTGATCCCCGTGCCCGAACTCCATATCGCATAGGTCCCGCCCGTACCCATAGGAAAGAGAGAGAGGAACAGATAGGAAAGAGAGAGAGGTGCTTCCTCAGGCTTAGTGCCCAATACTATACTCATTGAGAGAATAGACAAGACACGAGAAAGCTATACCGCTATAAAACTAGTGAATAAATGCTACTAAGCAGCAGCGAGAGAATGGCATCCGACCAAGAATAGAAGAAGCCGGGACGGAGAGCATACATACCCACTAACTAAGATCATAGTTGAACAGGTACGGCCCAGTCTCAATAAGAGAGCAAATGGCAGTGAAGACCACGTCGCTGTCGCTCGTCCTCTGCGTCGTCGGACCTTCCTGTTCGCTCCTTCTGCTCTACAAGTATTAGGAATTGCTTACAAAGACCACCGTGGGATGACCCCACACTCCTGTTTCGGACTCCAGCTCTGGCTCATCTTTCGTTTCGCACACTCTAGTTCAGCCTCATAAAGGGGAAATCAGACGGAGCTAGCACACTCACACGGCTTCCTCTCCATCGCTCGTGTCCAATCCACTGATTAAGAGACTTAGATCCCTAGTAATAGAGTAGAGAGAGCAAAGTAATTACTCTGCCCCTCCTTTCCATATTGGAATATGTCTGGGTCGATAACGAGTAGGTCCTCGAATTAGGATCTTTCAAGGATTTCCTTTCTTTATATTGAACCATGCTCTTCCCTTCTTTATACAGGATTAGTTTATCATCATAGGCACTCTTCCTTATATTAGATGACGTAGGAACTCAGACTTAGATTTTAGGATTACTTGGGCACTCTTACTTAGATTATATTATATTAGATCTTATAGGTTATATTATACTAGATCTTATAGGCGCTCTTACTAAGATTAGATTATCTTGGATTGGTTGAGCCCTTATCTTATATTGGTTGAGCCCTTATCTTATCTTATATTGGTCCCTGTCTATCACAAAGAGACCTAGCGCCGGGAGGGGCCATTCCTGGGTATAGGTGGTGCCTCTGAGTAGCTGGACGACTACTGATACTTATATAAGCCACTCGTTGAACCCAAGAATCCGGACCACTATGGGCCTGCCCCCTCTGTCTAGGTTTCTTTTGACCCCTTTCCTTCTCTTTACTTATCATGCATTGGAGTGAGCTACGTGAGATCAAGCAGTCCTATTTGAAGGAGCTCGGGGAGGAGTGCCCGTCAGTGAGATCGTGGTACCGACCGAGAGCGAGGAAGACAGTGACTAGAGGCTCTGTCCCATACCGACATAGGCCCACAAGCACACACTATAACAAAGAAGAACTAGAACGCCGCCCCATATCGGGAAGACAATCCTCCAACAGAGTAGTCCGTGCGTGCCCTCTGTATCGTATTGGTCAATATCCCTCCCTGAATGAGAGGAGTCATCTACTGTCACCGCTGACCCCCTATCCACCCCATGAATCTAAGTTCTCTCGCGTACCCCATGATCTAAGTTATCTCACACACCCTAAGTTCTCTCGCATACAATTAGCCCACGTATCCGACCTACCCTCTTTCTAGTCTCATCCAACGAGTCTTATATCTTTTCTTTGACACGCATCAGTTCGCTCCGCACCTAGTCTGGACACTGATCTTGTCCTCCGCAGCATTTCTATGACTCTCTTGTCTGCGTCCTCTACTGCGTGCTTGCTCATTCACATCTTGTCCGCTATACTTAGCCTTCCGTAGGTCTCGGTTTGGCTTCTGCTGCGGCTTACGACTGTCTTGGTTCTGCTAAGAAAGACCACGCTTGATCGTGAGTTGCACCCTCTTCGGCTTTCGTACCCGCCTATTACTCTTGACCGGGTTTTCTTTGATCGGACCAGTAGGCTTCACTAGCGTTCGCTCCAGTCAGTCTACTAAACTGATTGCGTTCCTTTCACTTCGCTCCCAACTATATAAGGTAGGTAGGCTCCACTACTTAGGCGCGCCTAATTGACCTTAGAGTTGGCTTCCCCTCCACTTCCTTTCACGAGCTCGCGGAACTTCCCCTCCTAGTCGGCTCGCTTCACATAATGCCCACGGAGCGGTGGGCTCAACAATCTTCCTTATAAAAGGTGGGCTCTATAGTGAAGCCATAGATAAGTAAATATGATCTGAGGCGGGAAAACCAAGACTTCATAATCACTCAACTGCGCTCGCTCGGTCGGATCCTCTACGTCACGCGTCGTTTCACTCTTTACGGAACGGATTAGCTTGCTCAAGTACCTCCAAATCGAGATAGCCGAATGAAAGGGGCTAAGCGGTGCTCAAGTGAGCTCAGTCTCCTCCTCCTCATTCGTAGAGGGAGCTATTAAGCAAGGACGTGGAAATGGGAGTGCACTATTAAGTCCCACAGCCCCATATTTTGTGCAAAGTCCCCAAAAGCACTCAAAAAACCAGCGACTGATCTGATTGATCGTGAGCTATGCTTCGCACCTACTTTAATGCAAGAAACCCATTCACTTCATCGCTACGCCCCAAGTCCAACTCGCGGTTCATGAAGCAAGTATGGATCTTCCCGGGTTTAAGATGGGCCAGCAGATGGGGAGAAGGGCAGTGGTGGGTTGGCCAACTTGACTATGATAGGACAGGAATCAGCACTGAATGTTGGGGACGATAGATAAGGAAAGAGTGTTGGATTTACTTTGAGAGAGATAATGGGAGAACGGGTCTTTCTGCTTCGAAAGGTTGAGCGTGTGCTTCCTATGAGTTTCTTTCTGATCTCTAAGTGGTTTTTTTTCAAAAGGTCTCAAAGGAAGAGTGAGAAGGCTCAGCCCGTGATGAATGCCTTCCTTACTATCTTTATTCCTATCTACTTTTCTTTAATAAAATCAATAATAAGGGCTCAGTTCAAGAGGGAGACTTTATCTTATCTATTGCGTGACTACTGCTACTGGCATTCGCATCAACTCAACGAGGACTACCCTGAACCACTCTTGCCTGCCTGGGCTCAGGTCGGGCGCTGAAGAGTTATGACCTGCTTTCAGGCACCTTTGAGTTCTCTATGGTTCCAAAGATCTAGAATCTAATGCGGAAAGAGTCTAGTAGAAAGCTGCCTTTTGCACTGTCTTGCTGTCTTGTATAATAACGAATAGCCCTTTCCGGGCTCCGAGGTTCAAGATAGGGCAAAGTTAGCTCTACATCTACTTTTTCACTAGTAAGGTGAGTTCTTTTATTAGTCATTCTTTCTATAAGTATGGGACTACCTCCGAATGATTCTTCAAAGATCGGACCAATAGGAGAGGTCAAGGAGTTTCGTTTTTCTTATTGGATTTGGATCCCCCCTTCTTTTGTTCCAAAGCTCTGATTCTCTGCCTGCTCTACGTCACTGTCGTTTGTTCCTGGAATCAAGGCCCCGCCTATAATGGAGTCTGGGGCTAGTTCTCGTTGGGGTGGTCCGAATCAGTTGGTTCATAAGGTTCCCTAGTTCAGAGTGAGAGGTGCGAACGATCAGTGACGCGCTAAGACTCGTGAGGCCAGTATCGGATGCCGAGCTCAGGAGCGAACAACGTGACGCCGACTGCAAGGTGCTCAACTAAATCAATAATGAAATTAAATTGGAACGCTGGAACGATAGTGAAACTTAATTTAAACCCGAACTTTATTTAGGGAAGACCCGACCAGAAATCTATATCTAGTCAGTGGGCATCCAAGCTTTCTGATTGATGAACTGATTCACTTTCTCGCTACGCCCCAAGTCCCAAGTCCAGTGGAGCGACGTAGGAGTAGGAGTGAATCTCTACCTTGGATTTGGAAGGACCCTCGATCGCTAGCAAAAGAGTTCACACGCGCCTTATCTGAAAAAGAACTTGATCAAGCCTTCGGGCATAGCAAAGATAGGCCTGGAACGCTAGAAGCCGAAAGTGCCACATTCGCACCGAGCTTGACGCTCATAATAAAGGATTAGTTCAACCACAGCCTCTCCCTCTTTGCTGTCTTCTCGCGGCGGGCACTCGTTCAGCTGAGGTGACCTTAGATTAATTAAATGAGTAAAAGTACTCGTATGCATCAGATAGGGCCTCGAGCGGAGATTCGCCAGTTATTTGTTCTTTTCTTTAGCTCCTTATCCTTACTAGATAAGATATGAACTTAGACCGGGACCTGGGCACCGCTACCCTTTCCCTTCAAAAAGAATCACACCTATGCTTGATCGGCAGCAGAAGACTAATGAACGGATGCTTCTACAATGAACTCTTCTTTCCCAAGTCCCAAGGATTCACTCTGCGGTCAGAAAGTGCCACAATCCTCCTAGTAGCATGTGATAAAGGACCCGCATGCTCAAGAAGAGTAAATGGTCTTAGCCCACTCGTTGCTCTGCTCCACGTCACTGTCGTTCGGCTACGCACCTTCTTTCTGTCTCCCTCACTTCAGTTCGTATTCTTTTTCTCTTTTGCTTTGACCAATTCGCTACGCACCTTCTTTGGGCCATAGTCAGTTCGAACCCATGCCACTTCAGACCACTTAGAAAGAAAAGAAGGAGCCAGACATAGAACGCCACATATAACGATAGATGACAGGACCCGGGACTTGTTATATAAATAAAGACTGAACTCTGCTTCCTTCTCACGGTGGAGCCATTCCCTCTTGCAGGACCACATCTCTACTATTAATAGCAGTCACATTCTTTCTCAGTCTCGGTCTTTCCTTTCGGTGCCATCGGAGCATCTCCCCCGATTGAACTAGCTACTACAGATCAAACTCGAATGACTTAAAAGTACTCCTGAACGCACAAGATAGATTTAAAAGCAATTGTATGCCTCTTGATTAGGCTCTTCCTTTCAATCGGTTAATTCCTTGTCCCATGGAAGAGGTTCTTTTCCTCTCATCCCTACCCGGTAGAGACACTTTCAGTTCCGCTCTAGATAGAGACTTTCCTATTAAATAAAGCACAGAAGAAGCATAGTTCATTGGAAGATTGAATTGGGACATAGTCTTGAATGCGAGAAGGGAGATGATTGTAAATTTGCCTGACCTAAGGCTGAGTAGATGGCTCAGTTGCGGGAAAAGGGCACCCGATCTGCGATGGAACAGAGATCATCCGACGGACAAGAGGGGCAGAAATGAGTGGTTTAGAAAGGAGCAAGAAAGGCAGGAGGACGTAAAGAAGATTGACTGTGATGTGAAATAAGGCCCCGACTGTGAAATAAGGCCCCGGGAGTGTGAAGCCTTCTCTATGAGTAGTACCGGTTGGGGGAGAAGGTTGGAAGGAGAAGCAGAGGAATGTGAGTTGCTGTAGTGGGAGCGCAGGGTTGAGGTTAAATTCCATGCCGACGGGTAGCAGCTCACTTACTGGGCTCAAGTTATTGAAGGAAGAGTGAACTTAAAGTCATTGGTCTGATCCCGAAGAATACTGATCCGACCCCTGCGAACCGCCATATCTGCTTGGACACTTGAATGCCACTTCTTCTCCCCGGTAAAGTCTTCCATAGTTCGTAGCGGAAGTTAGCATTTATTGTTAGTCGTTCAAGACTCTGGTCATTCACTCAAAAGGTCAAGAAGAGGGGAGGGCTTCACAGACAAGAGTGGTATTAGACACCAACCCTATCTGAGTACTGAATTAGTGGAAGGCTTAGGATAATTCTCTGTTCAGTTGTAGTAAGGTCACTTCCTGCTCTGCCTACTCTGCTAAAGTAGTCTAGTTAGGGGGCCAATTGGACAGAAGCGAAGGCTTGATCGGGTTCGCTTCCCCAACTGCTCAACCAGAGATTAGATGCGAGACCGGGCCCAGGAAGACTCTGACTGATCATCCATCGGATGAGCCCATTCAAATGAGCCCTGGTGATCTATCTGCGGAAGAGCCCACAGAAGGAGGCCCCTTTGCTTTGGATCGGAAAACCTGCTTAGTGCGCTGCATGGAGCGAAGGAAGGTGAGGCCTCGTAGTCACGGGTCTGAGTTTCGTTCCTCGTAGTTGAAGTCGAGCTTTTCTCCCAACCTTCTTTTCTATCTTACTGGTTCTGCCTGTGTAGAAAGATAGGTCTCCTCCCTGTCCCCGTGCTTCTGTTTGGTTAGCCAAGACTTCTGAGGCCCTACCTTATTATATTACAGTTCTTCATGGTACTTGGAGCGAGTAACTAAGAGAAGAACCGTACCGGGAAGAGAAGAGACTTAATAACAATCGCTATCGTTGACTATTATGATTCTCTCTACTGTCTCTCTGATCAGTTCCATTCGTTCATTCTTTTCTATTTATTTTATTCTTTTCAAAAGTGCATTTGTGATCTCGTGTGATAGCTTGCCTTGCTGCGGACTGAAAGGTTCGAACGACAGTGCGCAGCCATTCATAGTCAGACGCGTTTGTCCCTCGTTCCTAATGGCAGCTTCCTCATTTATACCTAATCAAAGTACTAGCACTCAAATAAGTCCAATTTGAGAGAAGGGGAAAAAGCGCAGTCGAACACGCTTCTCACTTATACAGTACAGGCAGAACGAGATCATAGAGAGACTGACCCGGGAGCTCAACCGCTCGTTTCACTCGCCCGTTCCTTCCATAGGGAG
>JBBPFP010000079.1:2190580-2226033 GCA_037974795.1 Kaempferia galanga
AAAGGCAGGTTTTTTTCAGCATACCTTCCATATCGAGATCGTGATACAGATCCGTATACGAGGCTATAAGCACCAGAGCAAGCACCAATCGCTGTTGATCGGGAAGTATATCCAGTAGTAGAGTAGTATGGATCTTCTGTTAGGTTCTTCTTAGTAGGAGTTGCAAACTAGTCCCATCTTCTCTTTCTCTCAACTAATATCCATAGTATAGATGCATCAGTCGACTCTGTGGATAAGGTATAATATTATTCCGTTTCTTCCGAATCTCGATCCTTTCGTCAAATCATGTCTACACGGGCATCAATTTAAAAAGCACCCGCAGATTGATGAATATCCGGAGCTTTTAAAGATGAAGATGTTATATCGGATTTTGATCTCGGTTCCAAACCACTTCGCCTGACGCTCCTGCTCCTTGGCGGTCATCACCTCCTCCTTGGACGCAAACAAGCGCACCAGCAATATATAGTTCTGACCCCTAAATGAGAATAGGCCGGTCAGTTCAAAGCTCTAAGAGGGAAAGAAATCTCCATATCTTACCACCGCTTTACTCTTTGAGTTGATAGCAAAAGAGAGATTTGAAATAAGAAAGGGAGGGTATCGTCAGATAGCTCGACTGATTAATCCGAGGGCCGACGTAAAGGAGGCAGCGACCGATAGGTCGATTGTAGACGTAAGGATAGAGCTCGAGCGTATGCGAGAGGGCCGACACAAGGAGGCAGCGACCGATAGGTCGATTTGTAGACCCTGATAGGCTCGACTGATAAGGAGAGGGCCGACGTTAAAGAGTAGTTAGTAGAGGGATCGACCTAAAGGTACGAGCATCGCGACGTGAGAAGGTAGCCGGTAGTATATACTTTTTGCTTGTACCGGTATCCTCACCTTGCTTCCTTTAAGCCTGAGATTACTATCTCCTTGTGAACATGGTTTCTGGTAGAATGAGTCCTTTTAGGCTGGGAAAAGAAGCAGGGACTCAGAACCTTACGATAGCACGCTTTCTTTATAGATCATATATCCCCTTGGAGTCAGAACCGATAGCAAAAGAGATTCTAGCGTAGGTAGACTCAGTCCTTATTTATTCTAGATCTAAACCCAGGGAAGCTAGGGTTTGCCCGTTCTCATACAGCGCTCTTTTAGGGTAGGTTTACTCCTAGCATGAGGGAATTAGCTTAATAGAAACGGACTGACCTATCCACAGGGACTTCAACCATGGAATTAAAATCTCTAGCACTTTCCCTTCCTTCTAGCCAACCAGTCTCCACTTTCTTGGAACTCGGGACTGACCCTCAAATAGCATGCTGATTTATAAGCGTACTTTCTTTTCTTTCTCCCTCAAGACTGAAAAGATCTGACCTGGGATAGAGCTAGAGCGTGCTATTGTGGAGCGTAAGTTACCATGCGCTGGAGGAGCCGAAGGAAGAAATTCGATAAGTTAAAGATGAGAAATAGGAGTAGGAGAACGAGCTATCGAGTCAGCTATCCCCTGGCTGTATCCAGCTTGGGAATGAGAGTGAGGATATTGGAATTGAAAGATGGGGATAGAAGGAAGGGTAAACTAGTTGAAGGATATTATAAGGAAAGTGCTGGCGCTATCTATAGTAAGTCATTCCCCTTTGCCCATGCCTTTTAGTAGTTAGCCTGGTGCTAGGAGAAGCAAGGCAGCTAAGCAACTAATCAAGTAAGCTAAAAAGAAAGTTTCAGTCCATGGGTAATCCTCTACAGTCGAAGTTGGACCTGACATTGGGAGTTGCCATAGGGTCTACCCCTAAGAAGGAAGAGTTTGCGAGACAGTTGCAGATTCAATTCCGTCAACCCCTCTTGCATAGGAAAGGGTATCCTTCCCACAGACCTCTGTCTTGGTCGCCCCTACTTATATTCTTGATCAATCTTTCGTTTTCTCACGTGCTCTCGCGGCGTGATACCCCACTCTGGTGCATGTCTCCCGGGTAGTCTTTTCCCGTTAAGTTTCCGTTTTCGTCTTTCCGTCGTCTTTTTTCTAAGTGGAAGAGTCTAAATATAAAATGACCCCTAATCTTCACCCGTAATTTCTATACCAAAACCTGCATTTCCAACAACCTTATACAACGTCAAATTTCCGCTAGAAAAGTCAGTCAGGAACGACTCCTAAGTGAGATGCCATAACTTCTTTCAGAAATGAATGAACAGAAGGACAAGAAAGATGTTCAAAATAAGAGGGGAAAGTAAACTCGCTTCCTGAAAGATGAGCGCCGCTCGTATGAACGACTTTCAAACATTATATTAATCGTCATACCGAGGATACCATAGATAGCAGGCCTCCCCAGGATAGATGGGAGTTTGAGATAGGAGTAGTAGGACTTCAGCCAATCTCCTTTCGTACCTCTTCTTACTAGTGCTCCCTTTCCTAACAAGCCAACAACCTTTTTGTATACATGCATTTCGAGCCAGTGATCATTCCTCTACTTAGACTCTTTTAAAGATAGTCATGACACAGAGAAGATTTTGGATAAGCATCTGTTAAGAGCATACTCGATTCCTGCTATTGGCTAGCCAGTTGGTTTTCTTTGATGTCATGCATAATCAAACTTGATCCCTTCCTGCTTCCTGGGTTAGATATGCAGCCAAGTTTCATGGTGGCGAGGAGTTTGATAGCTTTGGCAATGGCCAGTGAGACCCGGAAGCACTCTTTCCTTATCCCTTCAGTAAGTCAAAGCAGTTAAGTCAATTCAAGAGAGTCAATTTTGATCATATGAGAAAGCGACGGCGTCCTTTCGAGTCCTTCGGGTAAAAGATCAAATAGAAGTCTGGCCGCGAGTGAGGGAGGGTGCGCCTGCAAGGAAAACCCCCCGAACGGCTCTCTCTCCTCGGTAGTCTTCACCAGTGAGATGGTGGGTCTATTAATAGACTATATGATATGGCAGACTTCTTTCACTTTCGTTTTTAAGAGAGCGCCTAGCGCAATTATCCTTGTTTCTTGATGTTACACAGGATGCGCAACGGAGGGTACTCAGTTGACTACTAGCCTGGAGAGCTCATAGGATGAATGGCTCGCAATCGCACTTCAGAGCTACTTTCGGTGGGCTCTCTTTAAGCGGACCATGGCCGGCCAGCTTCGTTAAGCAGCTATAATTTCCACTTCGTTGAGCGCGCTTTAGCTACTTCTTTGCCTACCACTGGGACGCTTCACTTGTCTCCTCACGAGCTTCTACGTCCTTCGCGTGCTCTGCTCTAGCTGAATCTCCTCTGGTCGGCTCTATAGTTCATTCCACTTCTATAATTGAATTATAGGTCGGCATAATTCTAAGGTCGGCTCTACGCAACATTCCCACGGTGCTTTTAAGGTGGGCTAACGCTACATTTCTTTATTCTTAGGTGGGCTCACTCAACCAATAGTCGCTTCAGCGGTGGGCTTGGGCCAATGCCATCCTTAGCCTCCGTCACCGACTCCGGCTTTCCTTTTTGTTGCAAAGATCGCTACGCTGGACTTTGCCGCTCCTCTAACTGAGATTCATATTATATGGCCAGTCGCTCCTAGCTATGAGATTCTGATTATATGGCAGGGACAGGATTCGAACCAATGGTAGTGGTCGTCTCAAATGGAACCTTTGATTTCAAGTTCAGCGCGCTTTAATTTCTCTTGTCTCTTGAATTAACCATTCACTTCCCCCAGCAAGAGTCAGAAACCGCAGAGAAAAGAGTCATCACTCCCAAGGTGCAAGAAAGAATGCACTCATCACTCCCAAGTGCAAGAAAGAAAGCGCACTCTTCTTTCCTTCCAAGCAAGAAAGCGCACTCTTTTTTTCTTTCCAAGCAAGAAAAAGGCTAAAGCAAGAGAATAAGGATAGAAAGACCATAAGAAAAGGAACTCACTAGGCCAAGCAAGAAAGAAAGAAGCTCAGTATCCGCCCTCCTAGGCCAAGCAAGAAGCTCAGCCCTCCGCACCCACCTTTCCTTTTTCATGCTTCTTTGGCGGAGCATCTTCTATCTTTGGTAGATGGAGCGCAACGAGTTCTCATTCAGCAGAATTGACTGAACTGCGGCATCGTTCACCTGACTACATTCCGGCTCAGATATATGGTTCGGTTCGGTCTATAGTATAGGAGAGGAGTCGGTCTAACGAAATTCATTCAATAAAGGACTTCGGGGTCCGGAAGAGGAATGAGATGAAGATAGGCCACCCGGGACAGACACTCGAACTGCCCTCCCCTCATATTAATTGGCTTGGCTTCCGGTAGAGCCGTCGCTCCTCTATTTAAACCGATTCCGGAGCCTCCTTTACTGCACCTCGCCTAGATCCCGACCGCACGCACCGCTCCGTGCCCTCGGCCAAAGTAGTTCGCTCCAATCGCATATCCCGCTCTACGTGCTTGAACTCGCTCCTTTGACTATCTTGGACGGCTCCTACTCTCTTCTGTTCTTGGGCGGGGAAGGGCAAACCCCAAAGTCGAGACTGGAATAGGCACGGACTTATAATAGAACCTATGGACTCATGAGTTTCATGATAATGAGTTGAGCCATTACTCCACCCCTGATCGAGCCTTCCTCTACCTCTATCAGTCAGTCCCTCTTCTTACATAATTACATAAAAGAATGAGGGCGACCTTACTTAAATTAATGGCCCGCTGTAGCTTCGCCGACCTTCTAATTGAAAAGGAAAGGAGAGAAATATCCGTCCGGGAAAAGGAGGGAAAGTGACTAGTGGACCAAGACAGAACGAGAGCATCTGGACTCCCAGAGAATGGAACATGAACTGTGCCCATTAGATGACCTGACCTGGGGAGTATACAGAATAGCCAAGAGTGAGATAGATGGGTGTATAGACAAGAGTGAGATAGATGGGTGTCTTGGTCCCATTCCCGCCTCAGTAGTCTAGGCTCATTTTCTTCAGTCCCTCCTCGGATCAATAGGTGTGGGCCGGAGGACTCGTAATATCTCAGTAGATCTGGCCGGGTCTTCTGGCGGATCAAAGGGGGAAGCTCTTGGGCGTGGGACGAAGCTTATCAGAAAGAGAGGGAGGGCCTTGTTCTACCTATAATGGAGTGCTTCCGGGGAGACCGGATCTGATTGTCCTAATTTAATTCACTGGTCTCGCTCTCTCGTTTGCTCCTGACTGGAATGCTACTTTCTTTACTTCCAACTTCTATCCCTTCCAAGAAAGCCTATGGAGCGGTGAGTTGAGTAGCTGGTTTTCCGGTCCCTATTTGCCCATCTTTTTTCTCCTTCTGAGTACTGGTGGAGAGGTCCCTAGTCTGGATAATGCCTAGGCCGGGCTACTGAGTCTCTCAGACCGGTGCCTAAGAGGGCAAGCCCACGTAGCGGTAAGAGCTTCCCAGTCAGTCCTAGTCCATCGCTATGATCAGCCCTGGATTTGCGGGACACCGAAGAACCTTCTTGTATAGACGTGAGCAGGAGAGCGTCTTCCTATTCTTCTGAGTGAGCTGGAAAGCGTCTTTTCTATTCCTCTTCCTATTTTTCTGAGTGATGTTTAATGTGATAAACGGTCGTAGGCCGGAGGCCAGGTTCCTAGGCCGGGCTGACCTTCTACTCCCGGGTTTGCTCTGTACCTAGTATAGTACAAGCAGTGCATCCTAGTCAAGGGACGGGACGGAGAACTGTGACTTTGATCTACTCTCTTCGCCCACTACTCCTACTGTCCGAGCGTTCAACTGAGACTGAAACTTGATCACGCTCTGCACCTTTGATCTTCCTTGTTGAAGGGACCTACTCCGCTGGGCATGAGGACCAACTCTGCTAGGCATGAGGACTCACTCCGCTAGGCATTCAATAAAGGCATGCGTTGCACCGGTGGATCAGGGATTCCTTGTTGATGGGTTCTAGTATGCATTCGCCGGTCGTCCCCACCTTCCGATAGCAGCCTTCCCAATGTAAGGAGATCGTCCTCTCCTACTGTTCGTTCCTCTACCATTGCATTGATAGCTGCCATCTTTTTCCCCGCCAATGGCATGGCTCTGATAGTTCCTGCATGGGAGAGTGAGTTCCCACATGGCAGAACATTCTCTCCCTTCTCTCCTTTCCAGTGATTAAACCCAGGGGTAGGGGTAGATTCTTTCTACGTGTGTGACTTTTTGAATCAAATCCGTATAAATTGCGTAGCTATTGTAGACTATCCTCAGCCATTCACGTAAGCTAGCACCAAGTCGTTCATGTATCCATTCACTCTTTCCAGGAGTTAATGGCTATTCAAAACGTAGAAAGATCTTGTTGCTGATAGGTAGATCTTTCGTAGTATTAGTTTTGAATAGCCATTAACTCTACTACTATAATATAAGTTGCTGGGATCGACCGATAGGGAGTAGATCTTTCGTAGTGTGTTTTTATTCGTAGCCCAAAGCCATGAACTTGACTACTAAAATAGAAGTAGCTGCGGTACTTGTATATTCATTAATTCACGTATAGTATAGTATAGATAGTACCTTCGCGGCTTTTCAAGCTCGTTAAGGAAATCTTTCTCTTTAGACTGCTTGCTCTTGGAATGAGTCCCGAACTATTATAGTGAGAGGGCTAACTAATAGGAAGAAGGTAGTGAAGCAAGATGGAAAGCGAAGCGGGTAGCAGGAAAGGCAAGGGAAGGGTCGAGCCCGTCGTACCTCTTCCACAGGCCCAAGAAAGCGCCATCAAGTGCGGAAAATCAAGGGAGTGAGAGTCCCGACCTTTTGAGCCAACCCTCTCAGTCGAGCATGTCCCGTCAGCACCATCATGTGCGGATAGACTCCAGACAGTGACGACGGATCATGCAGTCAGGGAAAGGCTGTCTAAATATGAGCGAGAAAGGCCAAGGGCATGCGTCAATAGGAGTCGACACAGAAAAAAGCACGGATTGTGCTGATTAGGGCAGTAGTGCTATCGAATCGACTCGAACCTCGAACCCCGATCGACACACACTCAAAAGGTGCCATCTAATCGAAGAAAAGAAAAAGGGCATCAGAGTGCTATCGTTTTGGAGTCATCTTATGGCCTCCCTAGGAAAAGGGCGGTTCCAGCCTTGCATGACAAGGTGGAAGACGCCCCTCCTCACCCCCCTAAAAGCGCTCGAACAATGTGTGCATCCTTCCCACCCCCCTAGTTTGGGAGAGAATGCAAGCTCAGAAAGGGCAAGGTGCTGAGCCCCACCCCGAGCCTGAGCTCTCTACGGTTAGTGGTCTCCTCATAATCTGATTAGTGTTGTGCGTGCCGGCAATAACTCTCTTCTTTCTCGCCTTGGGTTCCAGCTGTCCTTAGCTGCTCTTCGAGAATGGGAGCTTTCTCGGGAGAAATGACATGTTGAAGCTTACCCGGGAAGTTCTAGGATTTCCTTCTGAGAATGGTTAATAGTACGCGAAAAGGACGTATAATAGTTGCTCCGTGCCCTGATGAGTTATTATAACCCGGATAAAGAGCAGCTACAGCAGGCTACTAATCCAAGTACTCGTGAAAAGAAAAAGAAACTAATGAGGCGCCTCTTGTCCTTGAATTTCCAAGAGTTGCGCTGCCTCGAAAAGAGAAAGCTTGGAATTCAGCTGCCTTATACGTTCTTCACTTCAAACATAAGGAGAGGGTGCCGAGTTATTTGATTAAGATAGCGTTATCCAAGCTAACCAAGAGTGAAAACGCCCGAATAATGATAATGCACTCGGTTCTCAAGAAGGCAGTTCATTATTATATGACTATAACTCATACCAAAGAGCTTTCCGTCGTCCCTCCTATGGTCTTCCTCTTTTCTGCTGCTGCTTATTCAAGTGGATACCGGAAGAGAATAGCTCGCCCACTCTTGACTCATCAGTCTAGCAAGGGGAAGATCTTTCACGGGAAAGAAGGGCTTGGGCTGCCTCGGTTCCTTCCCCAATCCATTCAATGAAAGATAGAAGGGTACGGAAGCGGTATTATGGCTGCTTTGCTAGAAGCTACGGATCACCACAACCATTCACGAGAAGAACGCAGAACCAACAGGAGGCTGAATATCATAATTCCGGGCCCCTTCTTCCGATCCCGCAGCTGTGAGCTCCACTTCCGCTTTCCTCATATGAGCTCGGGAAGAGTTGCCTGCCTTCTCTTTGTGCCAGAGGACAAGGACTGAAAGAGCTAGAACCGAAGCGCTACTAATATCCGTTCCTCTTCATCTACCCCTGGTTGAGCTCCCGAAGAGTGAGGAGTTCCATTTTCCCCTCGTTTCTTCCTATGTCCAGGAGAGATCTTACTGATTGATGCGTGGGGTCTTTCAACGATATATAGAGGTCTGTCTATCCTTTCTTTCAACGAGATATGGGTCTGTGTCTATCCTTTCTTTCATGGATGTGGGATGGACATCGTCGGTCGAAGAAGGCAACAAAGTGGAAGCGTTGGTCATTCCATTTCGAATGCCCTTGCAGCCAGTCTGTGCTTTTTGTCATGCTGGCGCGGGGCTTTCGGCCGGGAACTGACCTACTATTGGATTTGAACCAATGACTCTCGCCGTATGAAAGCGAGACTCTTACCGCTGAGTCAAGTAGGTCTCGTTCAGTCAGAGATAAAAGAAGAGAAAGCCAACCAGAGTTCCCCAACCTATAGAGGGGGGCGGAGCGCTAAGAAAGAGAAAGCGTTATCACCCCGTCCACGTCGCTATCGCTCGTCCCTTCCTTTAGTCACACTAAGCTATCGCTCGTCCCTGACTTCCTGTAGGCTGACCGGGTAGTGGCGATTTCTGGTGCCTTCTTGGGTTACCTAGTATCGCACCCCTTTTATGGGGCTCCCAGAAGCCCTCCTCCGTTCTATTTGCCTAGTCGAGTGGCCCCTGTTCCTCTGCCTTTCCTTAGTGACTATTGAGTCCCCGGTTCAATCGTTGCCTTCTCGTATCCCGAACATGTAGCACTCGAGTCTAGCAGACCCGGTAATCGACCTAATACTGGCCACATGCCTTAAAGATGTTCAACGACCACTCCACGTCGCCCCTTCTCACTCGGACCTCGATTTCTGACCTAAATCAGTCATTAATTCGGCAACTTGGAACCCCGACCGGATGGGTTAGAGTTCATTTCATAACCTTAACTCACATTCCTAGAACTACCTGGGATAAGTGGGTAATGCCATTCAGAGAAAAATACACCTGAAAACAATGCCATGAAATATATTTGCTAAGGAAGCTATCACGGCCGGAGCGAACTATTACTTCTAACCATGAACCCCACGGGTAGAGTGAATTACAGGAGTATAAATTGCTACGCAATTTACGACTATCCTCAGCTACGAAGAAAAACACACGTAGAAAGATCCACCCCTAAACAGAAAAAGAGTGAATAGTGTAAGTGAGAAGCAAAAAGTAAAGAGATTAAGTTCATAGTAAAGTCATCAGTCCCACAGCAAGCAATAGAAGGTTTAAGTTCAAGGAATGAATGCGAAAGGGGAAAGGACTGGGAAAGAAAAGCAACTACTTTATCGGGCTCGGCACTAATTGTATTTAATACGCTCGAGGAAATAACTTGGGGAAAATATGCTATTGGGAAAAAAAGAGTGATTTACAAGAGTTCCGTGAATGGTTTCTTTTGGGAATGAGTTGTAGCCTTATATCTATTAGCAGCAGAAAGGTTGAATGATGTACTTCCCTTTTCAGTAGCTGTTGTTGGATGGGCGGACTTCTTTCTTTCCCTGTCCCGAACCGAACTATTACTTGAAGGTGCGGATAAAGAAGGAGAACAGACACCCCTTGAATAAGCTGTCGAATATCCTCTTGTCAAAGTCCTCTCAACTACTGAATATCCTCTCGCTGGAGCTCTCCACGTCGCGAAAAATGATGCTCGTACCTCAGCAGCAGTCGTTCATGGTAGTTCCCGTCGGATAGTCGTATATTGCCCCAAAGGCATTAAAAAAGAAACGTAGAAAGATCTATCCCTACCCCTACCCCTATCTGTATTTCGAGCCCTAATAGTACGGCCCTTTAAATCGTTGCTCTCTCAAACAACAGTCGTGAATGTTGCCATGAACTCTTTCCATGAACTTACACCATGTTAGACTGCTGCTCATCCTGTTACTCTAAGTCCCGAACCCGTACTTGAAGGAATGGACTCTTTTTCTTCTGTGCACCAACTACTCTAACCCGATGAGACCGGAGAAACTTGAGCTGCAGCTAACATGGCATAAACTAAAGAACTTTCACTCTGAACTGCTTTTGGTCTTCACTGGAAGCTGCATATTCAAGGTCTTTTCCCGTCCCTGTAGCGGAACTAAGCTCCACTCCCAATAAGGAATTCTCTTTCTGAACCCGCTATGAAAGTCTAATATTTATCTAGCCTAGAACCCCACTACGCGGTGCTACTAATCTACTCTCACCCTCAAGGTAATAAACTATTGAAAGAAAAGCAGCTAAGGATTCGTTCGGTTCCCTCCCTTAGGTATAAATAGTATAAATATGTTATTCCACCTATGAGATAGTATTTGAAAGCCCAGGAGAGCTAACATTCGGCCCTGGACAGCTAACAAAAGACATAACAGGCGCCTGGAGCTAACTAAGGGTAAACGACTTATGAAGCAAGACCAAGGAAAGCAGCAAAGCAACTAAAGCCCTACAGGCACTCGGGAGGGTTCAATATCAAATCCATGGAGCTCCCTATAAATGACACTCTTACAAATAGGGCACCAGGTTATATTTGTTTCTTGCCATAGAGCTCTTGTTTATCATCTAGGGCATGTGCCTCGTCTGATATCTCTGTGTTAAGTCCCTCACTCTGACTTATTTTCATTCCCAGCTGCTGAGCTCACTATAGAGTCTATGTGAGACCCTCCGGTCGAGTTCAATGAATCAAAGTGCCTTTCTTTTCTTTCCGGTTGCTTTTATGCTTTCATGCTTTCCTTTGAGGAATTTGAGGGGACTACTAATATAAAATACGTACGATTCAGCGACTTCACACTCAGCCAATCGCACCTCTTCTAATCTCTTTATCTTTCCCTGAACTTGAACTTCCTAGTGTTCTCCTGGAGATGGAGAGCTCATTCCGGAGCTACAGGGTGAAAGTGAATGAAATTAGATAGATAGAGTTCCAAGAAGTACGGCACTAACAACATATTCCAGTACGGCACTAATTACATATATATCCCCATCCGAGGGTATACAAGATAGGCTCGACCAACGGGAGAGGTACGAGGGCCGACTGAAAGAATAGTTGGTAGATCTTTCTCCGTTTTGAATGTCCATTCACGCTGTAATCTGCTGGGCTCGACCTAAAGGGAGAGAGTTGGAGTTCATGGAAAGAGGGTAGGCACCACTAACTAGACTGAAAGGAGAGTCCCGACTGAACACGAACCCAATCTAGAGAAATCACATTCACATATCTTTGTACGAGTGAACCGCTTTGCTGTGCTTTCCTTACCCGCTGCTTAAATCACTTAATCTCTCTACGGGGCAAAAGCTAATAACTGTATAAAGTGCAGAGAAAGCGTACAACGACCCCGGGGACCAGCTTATTAAATAAAGAAGTCTTTCCCAGCACCGTTCTTCAACACGCAAGCAGAGGGGAGAGAAGTTGGAAAGCAAGGTAGGGCAAGGGCACCTGTTTATGATATGTTTTCAGTGCCAGTAGCTCCCTTGAAGTTTAAGGTTTGATCTCCGGAGCTCGGGTAGCTACATACAGGGCAGTTAAGGGCACGGGATCAAACTACTGCTAATATATAACAGGTGCTACGCCTAATGAACTTAGACCCGAAGACAGAGGAAAAACTACTAAAGAAGCGTAAACAGCCCAGGCTACAGAGGATGAATCCACCATAGAAGCAAGAACCGCCCATCCAACTAAGCCTAAACCTGACTCCGCCCTTTTTGGAAAGAGTGAGTCTAACAATGGCATGACGCCCCTTTTAGCAGCCGTGGTTCTAGGCTTAAACAAATTCACTTTCACCATTCAAAGAGGGTTATGAGCCTTAAGTGCGCCCCGAAACAGCAGACGTTGTGAATGGCTTCCAACGTTTAATCTCTTTGCACGAGTACTTATAGGATAGGAGCCAGAAGGCAAGGGACGACTGAACAGGAGTGCTCGCTTTACCGTAATTTAGGGCCGAGTGAGAAGGGCTCGCTTTACCGTAATTTAGGGCCGAGTGAGAAGGGGCGACGTGGACGAGTGTATTTTCTTATATCAAATCCCTAGTGTGAAGCCGTACCCCTCAAGAGCCCGAGTCCAGAGATAATGATAAAGAACTCTTTCCTTCGTTTGCTCCAGCGGAACTCAAGGAGAAAGAGATGGGCACCTCCTTCAACATATAATTAGTCCCTCTCCCGCATGGGCTACTTTAACCTCTCTTTGAACCCGCTGGTCGTTCATTTGAGCTACAATGAATCAAAGTGCCTTTCATTTAGTCCCAAGAACAGGAGCTGCTGCCGAATAAGGCTAATGAACTCCAATTCCCTTACACCATGAACTGCTGGAATTAACTGAAGGAGAAGGACCGAGTGATAACGACGGGCCTCTTGTCTTTGAATTCACTCCCTCCGCTGTAGAGACCCACTCAGGTATACTCCTTGAATTCAGTCTTCGGCCCTAGATCCCGTGGGTCGGGGGTGCCTGCTTCTAAATGTATGGTGTGTGGTGACGAGAAAGTCGTCCCATTCACTCTTCTACCCTCTACTGGGGACCCGCTACTCTTAGTAATTTGTGCCGTACTTGAAACTCTTTACATTCTATCCCCCTCGGAAGAACTCTTATCTTACGCTCTTTCCATGGAATCAACATCTTAATCTCTTTCTGCTACTGAGCCAGCTACGGGTTCAATTCCTATTCAGCCCGTCGTTATCACTCGGCCCTCGGATGTTAGTCTGCTTGGTGGAATGAACTCATATTCACTCTACAGCTACTGGGCACGGGATAGAACATGGGACAGCCTTGGAATAAAGATGGAAGTTCCGTAGTGACGTCGCGATGCTCGTACCAAATTACAGCGTGAATGGCTATGAAAAAAAACACTACGAAAGATCTGACCGTGGGACAGAAACAATACATCTCCTTCACCTATGTACCTTCTCTCCCTACGGTAGGAATTAGTACAGGGTAGCTTCCATCATCGACTGGAAAAGCTTCAACCTACCTCGGGCATAAAGGGAACTAGACTGAAAGGAGAGATTATGTAGCTATACCAGCGGGAGAGGGCCGACGGGTAGAGTGAATGGCTGAGGAAGAATCAATTATTAAATTCAAATCTAAAGTGACTTTAAAAACAAACAGGGAAAAACAAAAAGGAAAGAGTCAATGGAAAGAGTCAATGGTGTACACACCATTTACGACTATGGTATGCCTGCCATTTAGATATTCGACCTGTGTTGTGTTGTGGGGACCTTTTCTTTCTACGTGTGTGACTTTTTGAATCTCTACCCATTCACGCAATACTGTAATCTGCTTGGGCCGAGTGAGAACTATAAATAGGGGCGGTGGTGACACGTCCCAAATCTTTTCACACAAAAACAGGAGGGTCTATCCTTGGTCCTTCTTTGTAGACTTCATACCCTATTTCATGCTTATAACTGAATTTTCCACCTGCTAGCTAGAGCGCGAGAAGGCGAAGAGAGATCTCCCTTTGCCGACTCGGTTCATCAAGACAGACCCACTCTGTTAATCGAGTACCGCATCTGGTGAGAGGTATAGTAGCCGAATCGGTTAATCGAAGACAGGTAATCCACCCGAATCTCTGACTGACTAACCCGACTCAAAGAACGAGGATCGCTAAGCCGAGTCTCTGTCTCGAGACCATAGTTAGAAACTGAACAGCTTCCGTGCCTTAGAGCTATTACCCCTAACCCGAGGTCCCTACACCGCACACATAGAGAGAGGGAGGACTGAAACTAAACATGTCCACCACTTCCAATGAAACTTCTGGTTCCCAACATCCCATGAACGCCTTCGCGCTGGCTCTGCTTTCCTGTAGCCGCCTCCATCCTCTCCCTTTGGTCGAGCTACTTCACACCTCTCTCGGTTAGGGCTTCCCCCCTACTCTACTCCTTAGCGCAAGCACTAAGTCAGAAATCTACCTTCCCTGATTCACAAAAGATCACTAATCGCTTTTCCAAAGAAAGATCTGTACTCAATGGCTCGGGTAGCGTTCTCTCCTATCCCGGTGTTGGTCAAACTCCTTCCTGACCCTCGGCACCTTTTGCTTCACGGAAGATGGGTGAAGGTGAATCATGTTCTCCCAACCCTTATTCTTAATAGTAGAAACTCCAGGCCCTTCATTGTGAGTTTAGTGGGACCTCCCTCTGATCCCTCCTAACTTAATTGCTTCAGTAATTCGACAGATAGATGACATGTTGATTCCTTCTTTGATCGTCAGCGAAGATAGATGAGAAGACAGGGTGACTAATTCCAAACTGAAGTCAATGGAATCAGGAGCTACACTCGACCCCCTTTCAATCACTGTCAATCTGGTCTCCTTCACCTCGTGGGCAAGCGGGTGAACTCGTATCCTCTTTTCTTTTTCTTTGGGGTTGGTTACTGCCCCATCCCTTTAATTGCCTTGGGACCGGCCTTCACAGAAAGATCTGAACATTTGCGTAGATGAGATCACGAGACCAAGCCAATTCACATCCTCTGATCTTGGTCTTCGAGTGCTGGGATAAATCCCTATCTTCTCTCGCTCGATTGGGCGCTACTTGCCTATTGACAGAAGTCATCTCCGAAAAAGCTGCTGTTCGTGCTCAACTCGCTTTGTTTGTTGATGTCACAAGGGCTGGAAGAGGAATTGCCCGATTCGATGTTGGAGCTGCTACGCTTCCTTACCTTACCAATGAAGCCTGAGATTAGAGTCGGAATCGGTGAAGCTTCTTTCCGCTCCCCTTGATTCTTGCGTTTTGGGGTTGGCTACTCAATCCATAGCGTCCGTGAAGTGATTGATGTTCGATTGGGCGCCGCTCTTCTTGCTTTCTTGGTTGATGAAAGATAGGTTTGAGTGCCCGTTCTTCTCGAAGCTGTAAAGAAAGAGGGCTTTCGGAGACCTTCTTCCGTCTACCCTTCGCCTAGTGGCTAAGCTCGTTGACCCAAAGTCTTTCGACTAAGCGCTTTGAGACGACCTAATATAATGAGTGGCTTAACGCTCTAACGGCTGGGACAAACCCATATTTTTCAATCTCGTATCTGACGGAAGTGGCTGAACTCGTTCTTTGGTTTGGGACTTTGGCTCTTCCGATGCCTTCCCTTTCGCCTACGTACGGGTGAGAGAAGCAATCCTCCCTCCTTGTACTTGACCCCTTCCCTTATCTTTCTTGCTTTTCCGATAGCCTTTAGTAGAGGAGCATCTCTAGTGGTCCCGCCTAAATCTTCGTTATCTGTCCGAATACCAATTACTATCTGCCTCTGTTCCACGAATAAGTTAAGGGAGTCCCTGACTTCCTGCCGGAATGAGCTTCCCTCGTTTCTTCTTTATACTATAGTATGCCCTGAAGACAGAATGAACGGATCGAAGACCGATTCTGATCTCAAAATGAACCTATCCCTGCCTTATTCAACTCAGAACTCAAAACAGGTCTTTGGCTTCCTACGCTCTCCTTCAACTAAGGGTGATAGGAAGTGAAGCCTAGCTCGACCGAAAGAAAAGGGTAAGAGCGTAGTCTACGAAGCGAGAGGAAAGTAGTCTCTCGACTCTAAGGAGAGGATAGAAAGTTCCATGTCTGAGAAGGAAGAAGGGGATTGAACTAGTTACTTCTTTTACCACCTCCGGGTCTGACTCTAAATAGTTCAGCTACTCAGCCTCAAATACTTTATTTAGGCCCCTCAATAAAGACAATCAAACAAAAGACCACGCCGATAGGTGGTAATAATACCACCGTCCATAAACCCCCAGGCACCAAAAACGCCTGCACCTGGACAGGTATATTCATTATATATAGAAGGCATCGCACCGGCCCTAGCGCCTTCTTCCTTTAGTAAGTCATTTCTTTCACCTCTTCACCCTACTCATGTTGAAGTACCGCCGATTGCTTTAAGGCTGGAAGGACACACAACCACGAAGGTCGAAGGCACAGGACTCGCCGCATTGGCAGAAGACAAAGACATTTCGTGACCAGCCTATTTGACTTAAGGGGGAGGGGAACGAACGTAGCTAATTGGCAAAGAAGCTAGCTGGACTGAGCTGCTCCAGACTTGTTTAATCGGTTTTGTTAATTGGCTGCACTCCCGGCTCTGGAGAGAGTGATCCTCGGGTGACTTAACTACCCTACCTTGAGAGTAGGGGTAGGCCTAAGCTCAATGCCCTTACTCAACCACCAAGAGCAGCTAGAGTAAAGGCGTAATTTGCACCTCCAACAGACTTTACAAAGGTGGATTTCTCTTTTGGCCTAGTAAAAGAGCGAAAAGTCATTTAGAAATAAAGGCTCTCAATCCGACTTACTCCTTTAACCGGGGGAGTCATATCATATAGAAAGAAAAGAGAAAGAAATAAGAGCCGAAGCGCTAACTCTGACAGACTGCCGAGTGAAAAGAGGTATTAGGGGAAGTCGGCGTGAAAGAGAGTCCTTTGGGGAAAAGAAAGTCTTCAATAGGTAATGCTAGTGATCATTCTAAGAGGAAGTAGCTCATACTACCGGGCATTTACATACGCCCAATCAAGGGGCGGAGAGCTGCTCTATTATTTAAGCCGGGAAGAAAGAAGTGGAGGGGATTTAACCTATCTCTATCAGCATCTTCTTCTCATCTGTCACGCAAATAGCATCTTCTTCTCGGAGATAGGCTCGTAAATAGAACACGCTTCCACTCACTAGCTGCTTCAAGTTATCTCACCCACTCCACTATTAGAGCAGCTACTCTTGCAATCTGTCACGCAAATAGAGAACCAAATATAGTCAGTTTTAATTATTCCTCCCTTGTGAAAAAGAAAGAGAGAGAATTGAGTCTTTGCTTTGCAATTTCATTAACCCATTATAGTCAGTTTTAATTATTCCTCCCTGACTTTGATTTTCTCTTTTCTCTGTGAAGCTTTTGAGCTTTCATTCCGATCTTAGGCCCTGGAGACCGGCGACGCGGGACCGCAGTCCACTATAGCGAAGCACTCTTGGGCAGAACTTTCTCGATCAACTGGAATGAAAGAAAAAAGTGTTCAAGATGCAAGATAACTATTGACTCTACATACCACTTAAATTTGAAAAGAATGAAATGACTATAGAAAACGTTTTCTTTTAAGCAGCTGCGTAAGTTCTTGCTTCTGCTGTTCCGCGTCGAATACAAGACTTTCTCACTCTCACCTTCATGAACTATATTACTGTAATCTGCGGTTGAGAGAGAGTAGACAGTTTTCTGTTTGTGAATCTTTTGTAGGCCGTCGGATAGTCTACAATTGCTACGCTATTTAGACTCCTGTAATGAACTACTTTAGGCCTTTGCTACGCAATTTACGACTATCCTCAGCCATTCACTCTTTCCCTTTAGGTCGAGCCCATCTTACTCTTCTTTCTAAACTACTATAATTATAATGAACCTCTCGCAAAACTTAATATTAGTAAGGGCGAGCCTATCTTCGATATCCTCCGGCCCTTAACACATAATTTGATTCGTCAGTCAAAGTAAAGAAATTGAAGTTAATTGTTAATTTGGAACCTCAAAGGCAGGATCCTCCTTGGCTTCTCTTGCCTTGGCTTCAGTCTATCTCTCCTTGGCTTATGTTTTCTTTATTTTATATTACAACATATCTATCTCTCCTTGGCTTCATTGTATCTCTCCTTGGCTTGTGTTTCTTTATGTTTTCTGTACTATCCTCCTACGGGCATCTTTTCAGATGGGCTCGAAAGCTACAGGGGCGAGTTCTAATGTCCGAGTTCATGGACAAAAGAAAAGATAGTAGTCAATTCCAGGTACGACTCTGACTCTTGCAGCGAATGAGAATGACGAACGAGTTCTATCAGTGTTAGTAGAGTGAATGGCCCAAACAAAGCCATGAACGCAATACTGTAATTCGCTTGGCTCGAGCGTATGCGAGAGGGAGTTTGAGAGAGGGGCGTCTGACTTCCACTAAGGAGTGATAACGACGCGGTTAAAATCAATCAAAGAGAACTTTGGCAGATACGTGATGCTTAACACTAGCAAATAGAACAGGTCCCGAACTCTTGTTTAAGGGCACCAACTTCTTAATGTACACTGTGCCGAGCGCTCCCTTTCAGTTTAAGGTTTCAACTCATATGAACCTTTTCTCTTATCTTCCGCTCTTTCCCCTCCGCTCCCCTTTCAACCTGTCCCGCTGGTGAAGTGACTCATACTTCTATCCGAACCTTATAATAAGTACTTATAGGAACTCTTTCCGAACCTCCCTGTCTAGGTCCTGCCGAAAAACACTGAGAATGATTGACCATCCATCCCACTCAACTAGGTACGTTATCGGATGAATCGGATCGGGAAATGGATCGAACCGCGCGAAATCCTCGGAATACAGGGCAGAAGAACACCAAGGTTCTTTGTTGGCGTGTTGCGTAACAAGGGCAAGAGGGCGTTCGCCTACTTTCTTTGACTTACGAAATGAGATTAGATATCAAGAGTGTTGTCCCTGGTGTGTTTTTACCGTTGCCCCCTCACAATGGCATGGTTAGGCCTGACATCAATATCGTTTTCGATACGATCTGATTGGCTGTTAGTTGTTTTTCGATCGTTTTTACTGTAATTCCATACCATCGACCTTGGGTTTGGGCTATCAAAGTTGTGTCTCGGGTCAGCTTTGACAGGAAGAACCGATCCCATTGAAAGAAGTTTCGTAGCTGATCACCTTGCCGGATATGAGCACTTTCTTCCTTCCGCATGAACTTGATTTGCATTCATAAGGCTTCGATTGATTCCTCCTTCGACTAAGGCTCAGAAAGACAAAGATTTCTTTCTAATGAAAGAGCTCTGCTCACTAGATAGATCCCAAACTAGCATTGGTTGTTCTAAAGATCTCATCTCAGGTGAAGGTTAGAAGGAAGGTTCGAGTCGGATCGGCCTACGCCTCTTCATGAAAGTCAAGGCTTTCTTTGAAAGTACTTTGAAGATACATCAACATCGCTCTAATTAGATTTTTTGTAGCTTCACGTTCAATAAGTCTACATCTCGCCTTCAACTACCAAAAGAAAAGAAAAATGGAGTTGGGATTCGGCTTAGTTTTTTCATCCACACCTAGAAACCTTACTTTCATATGTGGTAAAGCGCATCTCGAATTACCGATATCTAGAAATACATAGAGAGAGGGAATGTTGAAGTTCATCTCGCCGGTGCTCAGTAAGAGCAGTTCCCAGTCGTTACAGCTGGCTAGTTGTAGTCCTTCCCCTTCTCGTCTGTCAGCTGACTACGAAAGAGGGCCTAAGGATAATGAGATCGCTATCTCACAAAGTGCAGTTCTCCTTCTGTTAATGGGCGGGAAAGCAGGTAGTTGACTCATGAGGTGAACCAACAACCGAGGAAGATGGCCGAATTCCTACAAAACAACGCCTTTCCCGAACAAAGTGAGGTTAGCAGCTCCTAAATAGAAGCTAAAGATAGACTGACTCATGACTGTGAGAGAGAGCAACTACACCACTTAGGTCTTCGGAGGAGCCATCCTTTACTCAAGCAAGGGGAATTGAAAGCGCTTCGTTACTTAATAAAAATAAAGCAGAGATTTGAGTACGTACGCTAGTACGAAATTGGGTTCGAAGCTGACTTCCTAACAACCACCGACGGCTACGCGTGAGAAAATTTCTTGGCTCATCGGCAGGAAAGGTTGACTCTCACTACTCCCGATTACTCTCTTTTACTTAAGCTAGCAGGGCGATTTGACCATTTTCGATATCCTGATAATTTATTTTCTCTTGTTGGTAGGAAGCGGCTTTTTGTTTCGGCAGTGAAGGATCTCAAATCTCAGCCAAAGGTCTTCTGGGATGGGATATTGTTTCAGCGCAGAAACAGCTGTTATCACGACTGAGAGGTCATTCTCAAGCTTCAGGCCCCACCAATATAGACTAATTGGATCTTCATTCAGGCGAGCAAGGGAGTATCCTCCTAATAAGCTCTACTTGGACAAGTAGAAAGGAGTCCCAATCAAAGCTTTCGTCTCATCTCAGGGGCTCCGCCCTACCTCCGTAAAGGTCCGCAGGAGAAAGGGGTTGGTAGTGAAATTGCCCTAGGTCCATAAGGATAGGATAATTCAGAAAGGGCAGAAATGATGAAGATAAAGAAAGTGGAGAGCCGTGAAACAGAATTTCTAGTCTTTTCGAATCGTACTATACTAGGTATAAGGTACGGGTGTATGAGATTTCCGTCTTTGATCGTCGTAGCTCACGATTCATTCCCGAACTAATCCGGGAAAGTGTCCAACAAAGTAGCTTCATTTCAAGAGGACAAGGAAGCAAAACAAAAAATCGCCGTTAATTACAACATTACCTCACTGGCCAACTTCTACACAAAGAGAGGTCCTTAGATCAAGTTCCTCAAGGCAAGGAAAGGAGGAGGTGGTTTTAAGCATTCAAAAGGCCTCATTCATATTTACGAGTTCTACGCAGCGAACCAGGTTGTTATAACTCAAGTCAGTTGTGAACCCCCTAAACTTTATTTATTCTTATATAAAGCTTGTGAGAGCAACGAAAGGTCTTGAAAAGCGAGTGTGAGGTTCAGGTACAATGAGGGCAATCCAGTGAATTCACTTGAAGCAAAGCTGCTTTCATCCCGGAATCTGCCTATTCTATACTAGCTGATTCGTGAACATGTGCATCTCCGCTTTGTTATACTTTATGTTTCGTACAACTTCTGCTGTTAAGGCTCCCCTATTAAGCAATTCTATGTCGATGCTCTGTCTTATCCTCCTCAGAAGGCACCCCCATAAGGTTGCGATAACCTGTTCTTCCTTTCTGTTGCTGAGGTTTGAGTTAAACCTTAGTCGCATAAACCTTTCTTGAAAAGGTCCGCTAAAAAGCAGACACTTTCGAATTTCGTTTGCGATCATAATCATAATAATGGGTATGTTTTTCTTCTTGGTGAAAACTCTGGCATATTTGGAGTCAAGTCTACACTCTTGGTCGTCCAGCATTTTGAAGAGCGTATTTGCAAACGGGGTTCCGGTTTCGGTTGCTCTTAGTTTATGGAAAAGACAGTTGAAAAGAGCGCCCGCCTTCTCAAGCCGTGTATCGAGAGCATAGGCACATACCTTATAAAGCTTCTTATTAAGAGTGTTCGGTGCATGAAGCGGCCAATGGGATAGTGGTTTGATTTGTGGATCGCTTCTATCTTCCCTAGTAGCCTCTTCTGATCTCATTCCCAGTCCAAGCTCTGACTTTACCTGAGAACTCTGTGTGTGGACCAATGGCAGAGCACTTGTGGCTACACCAGTATCGATCTCTGACTCAGAACACTTTGTTCACCCCCAAGAAGTTAGCCCAGGCATTAGTTGCTGAAGCTTGGACGGACTCCCTGAGTGACTCATCCTTGTGTTTTTCAAAACCACCACCCAGTCAACAAGGCATACTTGCTCACTGCGATCTCTAGCACAGTCTCATTCGTACCGACCCTCTACGGACGGGGTCAAGAGTGCCTTGCCGTTGCTGTCGCGTATCCAACCACCCTATCGGTATCACCTACGCTACTCATTTCTGATCCCTACCTTCTTGGTTTCGATATCCTATATGGAACTCTCAGTCAGAGCTCCGAAATTACTTTCCCTCCCTTCACTTCATCCTCATCGTCCGTTAGCTAGCCCTACGTGTCTTTTGACTCGGAAAAGGCAGTGAAATCCCTTTTATACTATATGGAACAACTAGGCCAACTACTTTACTTGGCCATTCTTCGGATCAAAGACCCCTTCTCCTGCCGAAGTGACGTGCCCAACTACGGAAACTGGTTCACCTCACTCTGCTCGCCCACCATGGAGTTATGAATGAAGCTCTTTCCCGCGCAGGCAATAGCACTACTTTGTCCCCAGCTTCTCAATGCCAACAAGAATAGGTAACTTGCCGAGCGGAACAAACGAATGAATGGGTAAAAGCTCTCGCCTGACCGGGGTAAAGAAGGGCCTACCTATTTTGAATTCCACCCCTCTCCCTACTTTCCTTCCATACCCATAGGACCAAGGGCTCGTACCAACCTCCAATTTAGAATTCTAAATTCTTTGTTTTGATTGATCAGAAAAAGAACGAAAGAGTTTCCCTTTTTTTGTTCTATCAATCGATAGAAGGGAAAAACAAGTCAAGTTTTCTTATTCCTCTTCTTTGTCTAGAAAAATCCAAATTTTTATACCTAATACCCCATAGATAGTCCGAATGATATAAGAACAATAATCAATTTGAGCTCGAATTGGAGGGGAACCCTACCTTCTCTGATCCATTCGACACGTGCAATTTCTTTTCCATCGATACGTCCTGCAATTTGTACTTGAATTCCTTTTGTATCTGCTTGTTCAGTTAATTCAATAGCTTTTTTGATTGCTTTTCGAAATGAAACTCTATTCTTTAGGCTATAAATTCTGCAAGAATATTAGGGTTTCCATAAGGTTTTGCAATTCTTGTGATAGCAATGTTTAGTTTTCGGTTTCCATAATGAAATTCTTTTTGTAGGTTCATCTGTAATTCTTCGATTCCTCGTGGTCTACTTTCTATTAATAACTTTGGGAATCCCATAAAGATTATGATCTGGATCAAATCGATTCTCTTTTGAATCTCTATACGTGCAATCCCCTCGGCGCCGGAGGATATTCTCATATTCTTTTGTACATAATTTTGGATAAAATCTCTTATTTTTTGATCTTCTTGTAGACCCTTAGAATCATTTTTTGGTTGTGCAAACCAAAGGGAATGATGACGTTGGGTTGTACCAGAAACCAAGTGGATTTATTTTTTGTCCCATACTCCTCCCCTAATATACATATCATCATATATCCACGAATCCATTTGTTCATATTCAGCATTTAGAGATCTATCTTTCACTACAATAGTTGTATGACAGGTAGTTCTTTTTATCGCATAACTACGTCCTCGAGCTCGAGGTTTTCATTTCTTCGCGGTAGTACCCTCCCTCATTAACTTCAGCTTTACTAATTACTAAATCGGCTTCGTTGGAACCCATATTGTAACTAGCATTTGCTGCTGCAGAATAAACCAATTTTAATCAAAATGGGATAACATGCTCTATAAGACATGAGTTCTAGTATCATAAGTGTTTCCTCATAAGAACGTCCACGAATTTGATCAATTACTCTTCTTGCTTTGTCAGCAGATAGAGATATATGTCGACCTAAAGCGTATACTTCTTTGTGTTTTTTTTTTTCTTTAGCATAAGGTTTGTCTCCTACTAATGAATCATAAATATCTTTCCATTTTTTTGAAGATAGGATTATCGACGAGATCGATTATCGTTTTTTGCATGTCCTCGGAAATGGAAAGTAGGTCAAAATTCTCCCAATTTGTGTCCTACCATACGATCTGTTATATAAATAGTCAAATGTTCCTTACCTTTATGAATAGCAATCGTATGGCCGATCATTGTAAGTATAATGGTAGATGCACGGGACCAAGTTACTATTATTTCTTTTTCTGCTTTTTTATTAAGCTTTTCTATTTTTATTAATAGATTATTGGACAAAAGGATTTTTTTTTAGTGAACGAGCTAACTCCTATTTCTTTTTTGTAAAGACGAAGAAAGAAATTCTATTTTCTCTTACTACTTTTTGGCGACGAACAATCAAATTCTCACTATATTTATTCCTTTTTCTACTTCTTCTTCCAAGTGCAGGATAACCCCAAAGGCTGTTGTCGGCATTTCCGCTCTTTCTTTCCTTTGTCAACTCAGTGTAGTTGTCTTGGTAAACACAATCCTAGCATGGCCGGGGATTCCCTTTTTTCTTATTCCTACCTTCGCAACATGCGATGAGGGCAACACACATGAGGGAGCACCTTTGTTGACTTTGGTTCCCCTGGCTCCTACACCACATCCGCTTGTTACTAGAAGTCATCATTAGGAATCATCTACCATTACCGGGAAGAGCCTTTCCAACAAAGGGTGGCACAATAGGTATGTTAGATCCGTCCTCGTACTATGGATTTACCAATCCAATGGCTCGGGGGTAGCAGAACAGAAATTGATCGATACGTGATCTTCCTTTCCTTATTGTGTGCCTTTTCGGGTCTTATTGGTCAAGCTGACTGACTGGCGTGCTAATGAGGCTTTGGAAGAGCGAAGACTTTCTGACTGGCAAATCTTATGATTGATGGTTCCGATGGAGGACTTGGAATTCCCATCAGAAGCTAAGAACGGTAAGCCGTCAGGCCAAAGTACGTATTTTAGGATTGCCTCTCCAAGATGGCTTCCTTCTCATTTTCCAATAAAAAAAAATAGGCTTGACCGGGTAATTAGTGACTGCTGGACCCTCCGCATAATCATTGATTATTTACTTCTCCGTAATCGAACCTGCCATCCACACCGCCTCTTCCCCTGTTGAGAACCTGGCCTATAGTATGGTCTCTCCACTAAGCTTTGATCTACGCACACTAGCTTTCTCGGCGACTAATGCCCTTCCGCTGGTCTTTCGTCCATTGCCTATGGTCTCCGGTAAGTAGTCTATAGTTCACTTTCGTCTATGGCCTGCCCTGCTCTCTCTTCAACTTAGTTATTAGTACTTCGGAGTGGTGCAGACTCTCCGGCTTGGCTATTGAATGAATCTTATGCTTGTCAGGTCCACTCCTGGGTCTTCTCGTCCACTTCGGTTCTTCTAGACTCCAACCCCGGAAACATGATCTCTTCCACTAACTTCTTCACATGAACTTTCAGAGTCCCTATCTAATTCCTAAGAAAGCTAAACTAAACCGATTCAAATCTCTTTCCCATTCAGAAAGAGGACTCTCATACAAGACGCATTGCCCTTTTTTGATCTCTCCCATGAAAGAATTGAATTTCCTTTGTAGTTCACTAAGAGGGAGTTCGCATCAGTACTTCGCAGGAATGGTCAAAAACCCTCTTCTATTAAATGGGGACAAATAGCTAGCTTTGAAAGAACTGACTTTCACCTTGAAAGCCACTAGAGCTTCTTCCCCGTGCATGCATGGTAACAATGATTAGCACTTCCTTTCTAATCGATCGAGCCTCCCCAGGGTAGCAGTCTTTAGCAACCGTCCATGCAAGAGTAGCACTTGCGCCTATAGCAAAGGTTCAAAGACCATCTGCGAATAAGGTAGTGATGCCTCTTGACAAGGATAAAGCTTTGTGCGTGCAGTACTAAAGCAAAGATGATCACATGCCCTTCGCAATGCTTCGTGGATCTTATGAAGAGCATTCGCTGGTATCAAAACAAAGTCAAAAGCAGTAGCAGTTGGGGACGCCTAGTCCATCATACTATAGTGGTCTTAAATACAGTTAGTGTCGGCAGGAATGGAACAGAAATCTCGTAGATTCAAAATATATAAAATATATGAGTCGCTTTCTTTCGGCTTGGAGCGAATCACCTTCGTTAGCTTAGCTTAGTTCGAAATCCCCTTCTATTGGTCTGAGGGTGCGCCACATGGGAGGCCCTACCGTTCGGTCGGTCCACAAAGAATTTTTTTATGTAAATGTATCGGAGCCAGCGAAGGACATGAACATCCCAAAAAACGTACTTTTTTGAAAGCGTAGAAACGCAATCAATGAAACTAACTAGACTTATTAAGTAAGACCAAGACCAACCATACGGAATATATAATATGGCAAACATGGAAAGCACAATCAGTATCAGTATGAGTGGGGGGCCGAAAAGACGAAGAAGAGCTCTTTGAATCCAGCTGGTCAACAGCAGGATTTTCCGTCGTGCATCCATCTGTATTGGTCTCTAGCAATTGGTCCTCCCGTTCGCATTCATCTCTTGAAGATCCTCCCTTGGCCCTCTTCAAGAGGGTGATTACGTCCTGAAGGATCGAAAAAGGTGGCTGTGGCTTTTGAGCCTAGGATTTCTATATCTTCATTCACTCCCCACTTGAAAGTCATTGTTAGGTAAAGCATCTCTAGCAGACGAAATCAGTGAATCTTCTTAGTCGCTCGGAGAAAGGTAGCGAAGTACGAGTGCTCAATTCAGATGCGATATCTAGGCTTTTTTCTGTTGGAGTGAATCCCGAATCCCTTGCTTGATCTGTTGCGGCTCCTCTTCCAGTTCGAGTGGGAGTTGCCGGTGTTGGAACATAATGCTTGGCTGGCGAAGTCGTGGAATTCGGTAGGTACGTCGCTTTGGCTTCTTTCTTTATAAATGTCTTTCTGGTTGGCTAGTCAACGGCTGGCGCTTGAATGAGTGTGCTTGCTTTGGTACAATATAATATAATAGAATCTCGTACAAGCCAATAAGAGCGAACCGCTTTCGGATACTTTGAAGAAAAAGGATCACTGCTCCTTTTAGGAGTGATCGTTCCCTCTAACTAGAAAGATCATAAGAGAAGAAAGATGGTAGCGTAGCCGTAGAATAGATTCGACGGTATGCCAGTTGCGTAGAGAAGTTCGTAGAACCTTCTTTCATGATGGAGTTGCTTCTACTTCTCTTTCTTTGTCGAGATTAGGTTAGTGTTCCGTGTTTTTCGGACGTCGATCAATCTATCACTCAATGGAGAATTCGAAAGTACCTCTGACTAGCTTAAGTTAAATATCAATCCTTCCTTGTGATTAGGGATAGGGGATAAAGGCATCTAATGCAATGAAGAAGACAATCCGCAAAGGACAATGGGATAAGATGGCACTATGCTTAACACATCCAATTCGAACGAAGTTTTGATTTGATATTCCGTAAGTAACTCAGTGAGTACTCTTTAAAGAAAGGGCTTAAGTCATCGACTCCGCCGAGAAGGCTTTTCTTTTTTCGGTATGCCGCTCCGCGAGCAAGGAGCGAAATAGAAACCCAACCTAATATCATGAATATCCTTCGACCCTCCTCATCTTCCTATTTATAGGCCACAGCTTACTTCGACGTTTCCAATTTCCCATAGAATCTCCGGAGCTTTCCTAGCCACTATCGTTTTCTTTTTTCATCTTCTTTGTCTTGATTACTGCCTTTGCCCTGTCCTATCATCTGTATAATGGAGTGCGGATCTTATATAATCATAGGATTCTTAATAAGGTAGAATACTCTACAACAACATTCAACATAATGTTGTTTGTTGGAGTACTATACGGCCTTTTTTATATCCTTGGAAGCCCACTCCAATTAGCAGGGCACACCCATACATATTATGGGGACCCGACCCTGAACGTCCCTGGAGTTTTTCGGGTGTAGAATGACGTTCGTACTTGAGTTATAACATTTGAATTTCTTAATCATTCTACGTTGCCGAAATGGATCCTATCAAATATTTTACATTTTCTATGATCATCTCTATTTCAGGTATTCGGGGAATCCTCCTTAATAGACGAAATATTCCTATTATGTCAATGCCAATAGAATCAATTTAGCTGTGAATTCGAACTTTTTGGTATTTTCCGTTTCTTCGGATGATATGATGGGTCAATCATTTGCTTCATTGGTTCCAACGGTGGCAGCTGCGGAATCAGCTATTGGGTTAGCCATTTTCGTTATGACTTTCCGAGTCCGAGGGACTATTGCTGTAGAATCTATTAATAGCATTCAAGGTTAAACATGACTCCTAGAGAGTTACCAAAATACGAAGTTCTCTTCTCCTTTCGTTTTCTTCTTTCCTTTTTGTTGGTTGGCAGGGGCAGGGCCTTTCTCGCTGAGCGAGCGCATCCGATTCTAAAGTCCTTTCCTAAACCACTTCCCGTTCAGTTGCTGAAAGATAGAGAGTTGGTTTTCTAAATGAGATTAAGTTCCACGAATATGCAGGCTAGAAAGATGCTATTTGCTGCTATTCTATCTATTTGTGCATCAAGTTCGAAGAAGATCTCAATCTATAATGAAGAAATGATAGTAGCTCGTTGTTTTATAGGCTTTTTTATCATATTCAGTCGGAAGAGTTTAGGTAAGACTTTCAAAGTGATTCTCGACGGGAGAATCCAGGCTATTCAGGAAGAATTGCAGCAATTCCTCAATCCTAACGAAGTAGTTCTTCTGGAATCCAATGAACAACAACGATTACTTAGGATCAGCTTGCGAATTTGTGGCACCAAATTGTAGTAGAATCATTACCAATGGCACGCTGTACGCCTAAGTGCGAAAAGACAGTGCAAGCTTTGTTATGCCGAAACCTAAATGTTAAGTCAGCAACACTTCCAAATGCCACTTCTTCCCGTCGCATCCGTCTTCAGGACGATCTAGTCACTGGTTTGAACTTCTCAGTGAGTGAAAGATTTGTCCCCGGGACTACGTTGAAAGCTTCTATAGCTATAGTAGAACTCATTCGAGAGGGCTTGGGGGTCTTCAAAATGGTTCGGGTGGGGGGTTCTCTTAAGAATAAAGAAGACGAATAGAATCTAATTCATGTTCATGCTAACAGAAGAGCAGATCCAATACCAAGACGACTTCTTTCTCAGGAAGTGCAGCAATTGAGGAGCGCAGCGGGATATCATGCCCCACGACAGATATACCGACAAGATTAATAGTAGAAGAAGGAAGGGAATGCGCTGGTGCCTTGGGGCAGAAGCTTCGGTTTGCTTTAGAATAAGGAAAATACATCTCATGCCATGGTTCTTGTTTGCGTATCCGCGGTTGGTCAACTATTAGTTGCCGCTGCAAGTGCTTGAGAATGAGTACGAGTAGGAGCTCTAATCTTAGCAATTAAATCAGAGTAAGCCCGTCTGGATCTGATCTTGCCCTAAGTCACGATGTTGATCCTCGCCCATCTTTGGCTGCCTGTGAGGAGGTTTATGTTGGACCTATGCGATCTCAAACGTTCTTTTTTTTTACGGTTCAAACTTCAATCTTGAAACATGGGCGGTGGTCGGATGAACAGAATGTCCGAGTAAGGAGAACTAGTCAAGCTTCTGAACAAGCGAAGGAATTGCAGCCTAACCATCTGTGAGATCGGAGACTTCGAGAGGCTCCCCAGTCCTCTTTAACGCAACTCTTTCCAAGTCTCCTTTGATGAAATGAAGCTTACAATTCTGTAAGTGAGAAGCTCAGTTCCGGCCCTAAAAGCAGGAAACCAAGAGAGGTAGGCGCGGAAGGAAGTGCTTTCAGTCGATTGAAGCTGAAAAGACTCCCTTCACTAGAAGACATTCCCCTCGGCCCGTTTCTGCCATAAGTACCTCTCCTTCGGCTAGGCCTTTCTTCGACGGCTTGGGAAAAGAACTTCACCACTCATGGTCTTCCTACTCCGATCTCGCTTCGGGTTTACCACTATAAGGGCTAGCTGCCCTTCTGTCCTTTTCTGACTTTTTCCGCTTACTGGAAGTATAGATTGAAGCCCCTTGTAAGGGACTACGAGCAACTCGCACTAGCCGTAACAGCAACAGGAGCGAGGGCTGCCTCATCCGCTTCCTAGCCGGAAAAGAAGGACTTTCTTCAAGCCAGGAAGAGCAAGAGTACCGCCCGAGAAGAACGGAAAGAGCAAGAAGGATTGAAATCATGAACTCCTTTCCCTTTATTATTAGTATAGTAGGAAAGCTTGACTGAACTAACGCTTTCTATACTATATAAGAGTTGCACCAGAAAGAGAGATTTTATCAAAGTCACCATCCCCTTATCCTAGCAGTCCAGTGACTAAGAAGGGGGCGGGGGAGGCAGTCTTCGAACTTGAGTATGGATCGTAATTGAGCGAAAGATCTGCTCATCGAAAAGTGGTCAACAAGCGAAGGTCTTGACCTGGAATGGAAGGATCGAATTCGAGCAATAAAATAAGAGATTTAAGAGTTGACTTTACGTTGAATACAGGAACTAGTACGTACACTTAGCATAGATGGAATGAACTATAATAGAAAAGACTCCGGCGGATTCTCAATGCCCTTACTTAGGAGGTAGGCTATCGGTCATTATACTCGTCTTCTAAGCTCTGCTGCAGAAAAGAGCCGATTCTGACTCCCAATTCAAAAGAATTTTCAAAGCGCACTCTGGGGATGGTTGGTTTCGACATTCAACCCCTTGGCTCGGGTGCAGTTTGAGGAAAACTCCGTAGAGATTACTGCTGATCCATTTGTGAAAGCTCTTTTCCAACTAGTCCATCCCATTGAATTGAATGAAAGACTATCTCGACTCGACCCTTCCGTCTCTTTGCTTTCTATCTCTTACAGACAGAATAGATGAGAAGGTAGTCTTTCCTTAGATTGAGAACCTTTTCCCTTGTAGTTTTCTTTCCATACAGAATCAATTCCTTTTTTTAGGATCCCTCTTTCTCGCTCAAAAAGAGCTCGGAACCTAGCCCGAGAGAGAAAAGCGTGCATTACGAGTACTGCCCAGATCTTCTCAATACAAGATCGAAAAGGAGGGGGTCTTTCTTCTCAAGTAGTAAAGAAGGCCCGGTCCTTCCCTAAATATTTTCTTATAGAGCCTAGGTTGAGGGGAGCTTTGACAACTTCCCAAACGCCCCACAGCTTAGAGGTCGGTGAGTTTAGAGACCTATAATACCCTTCTCACTAACCGTAGGTTCGAGCGAAGGCTACTTCAATAGATTCATCAAAATGAGCAGAACAGTTAGTACTAGTACAATTGTTATCCCATCAATGACCATAGCCCGAAGCAGACCTGGAAGCTGATCTGCGAGTGTGAACGATTAATATCGCCTGCAAAAAGATTACGATTTCGATGGCTTCCTTTCCGGAAGGTGATTGGGATAAGGGTTTGATCGAGAGCTAGGGGATTCGGTTATTTAACCTAAGAGAAGAGATCCAGTTTACAGAGGAGATGCCAGGGGCGGTGGCTGTTCAAGGAAGTTTCTAAGGGGGAAGGTTTTCTTTTTTTATATTCGAGTTTGACCCCTTTCTTCGGAATTCATTCGAGTAGTAGCCATGGAATGGAAGGAGCTGCTTTCCCTGGCCGGAAAAAAGCGTAATCCGATGCCCTGCTTTCCTTATCCCTTAGTCCTCTCTCGCAAAAGCAATGGAAGGCCTTTGGAGCTAGTTTAGTTCTTTCATCGCCCCTGTCCCTCGTCAACTTGAATTGGAATTGTGCAACTTTCCCTTTTCTCGGGATTGTTGGTCTTACAAAAAGTTCCCCTCGAAGACGGACATTTCAAGAGAAGAGTGCCAGTTTGAGGAAAGAGCCTCTGGCAGGGCCGGTTCTTGTGAATAGGGCTCGATTCATGATCTTAGGTTTGAATGAAAGACAGGATACGAACGTAGGCGATTGGCTTGGGAGTCCCCGTCAAGCAAGCATTAGAGTCAAGGCACCAGTATCCTACATTTTCTATTTTTTTTGGCTCAAGAGCAAGGAAAACCTTGGCTGATCACCAGCTTTGAACTTTTAATCCGCTATTATCTTCAAGTGTCGGAGAGTGCAGCTCGAAGTCCTGCAAGTGATGTTATTGGTCGTAGGAAACCCCAGCTGATATGCCTTCGGGATAACCACACCTTCTGGTGACATCAACACGATCCCATCCCAATGCCATTCCCCTTTCGAATTCAAAGCTCCATCAAAATGGTCCAAAAAAGTTTCTATACTCAATGTCAGTGTAAAATACTTTTGAATCCGGAAAATAATCCATCATGGGGCGGATGGTAAAAAAAAAGGTGACGTCCAAGGTGAAATAGCTTGTCCTAACATCGATTTCTAGCTGACATAAATGATCTCTGACAACAAGATTTGCTACCTAGCAATTCGGCCTGAAACAATCGAAGAGATACTTGAGCGCAAGAAGCCGGCATAGCCCTTTAAAAAATTAAAGAAAATACTGGTACTGAGGTTGTTAAAGCGGTAGAAATGAGAGTCAAATACCTTCCTTACTTTTACGAATCGCCCATCTAATAGCCCTTCGGCTTTTAACATTATTACCGGTTAACTACTTGAACGGGTATAGGTAGTTTACGGAAAAATGTTCTTATCGAAGAGCGGAAACTTCAAATACCGGAACTCCGTCGGCACTTCCTTCGTCATATGCTTAGTAAAAACAACTCTTTCTAGGATGCTACTTTTGTAAAGAGTCCCTTTTTGGGGAGAGCCTGGATATGTCGATTTAGAATAAGCCGATGCATATGGGAACGAAACGTGAATGGAGGGGTGCCTCCTCGATGCGGGTACACTTTGAGCCTAGGAGTGATTCCTTTCTCGGGAGAAGCACCTAGCTCCAAGTGATCCTATTCGTAGCTCTTCTGCTCTTTCTCTTCTGTAGCAGCTCTTCGGTGAATCTGTTGTACTCTATCGCTTCCTTTCTTTTCAATCGGTATGCGCTCTTCTGATCTGTAGCAAGGGTCTATCCAATATCGGCCGATTGGATTTAGTAAGAGGGCTTTTGTTAAAGCAATCGAATAGGAAGTAGTTCACCTGTCAAAAGTCTCTCAAAATGAATTGCTTTACTTTATGTGGGACTAACGACTTGAATGAAACTTTAGAGAGGAGTCATGCTAACGAAATAGGCAAGAAGGGGGGAGTGGTGAACAGCAGGTAACGGCTGCCGGGTAGGCGGAAGCACTAAGCCTGGACTCACTTTCGATCTATGGCAATTTATCGATAGCAAAAAAAAAGTTAAAAAGTGGATAAGGACAAGGAAGATGCTCAAAAAGGCTTTATAGCTACATTTATGTTTCAGTATGCTATGCTAGACCCCTCCTCTAGTTCAAGAGCTTTAGGCCGGATACTCGCTTTGCTCTAGTTGCTTTTCTATGTTGAGTGAATCGCTATGGAAATGAATGAAATAGAAGAAGTGACAAATGCCTAACAACCAATGAGGGGCTAAGGAATGGCGACCTCTGTGACGACTGAAACTCTTAATGGCGACCTTAGTGAGCTATCTCCGGACCCTGGGAAGAGTCCCGAACCATGGAAGCGATCAAAGGAAGACGATAATCAACCACATAGTAGTCGGTGCAACAATTAGATTAGATTTGAATAGTATCACTTGTACGGGAAAAAAAGCATACAACTTTTCGTCCTTGACTCGCCTATCCGAATCCGAATCCTCAACTTTAGATCTAACGTTCCTCTCCCTATAGGTAGAGCTTCGTCCTCATTATTCACTTCGATGTTGCATGGCAAAAACGGTTTGGATAGCTCAGTTGGTACACCTTCGGACTCATTCTTCGCATCGATGTTGCATGGCAGGTGGGGATAGCTCAGTAGGTCTAATTCCTGAGAAGATCAAAACACTCTCTCTCTCTATTTCCCTAATATTACTTTCTTTCTCTCCATCACCAGAATGTGTTGCTTACGGCACGAGCTTCCGAGCCAGCTCCTCAGAGAGAGACTCCGGAAAGGCGGATAGCTACATCTTTCAGGGACAGGAATGAACTCTTGGGTAGCTCCTGGTTCGGTGATGTGCGGGTCTTAAAACGTCGTTATCACTCTAACTATCTCCCGTCGGTCGAGATGCCAGAATCTAAATAAATAGGTGCACGGGGCTCAGTTGCTCTAACTCTTGGCTCGGCTAGTTGGGAAGTCCCTCGGAGCGCGATCTCTGCAATCCAAGCCCACGTAGCGGTGTGTGTGGTAGACTTTGCAATGCATTTCATTTAATGAGTATGAAACTTCTTTCTGACGACGTCGTTATCACTCGTTCCTTATGAAAGTAGGAGTAACGACCATAAGAGAGGGACGAGTCATACAAGTTGAGCAATTACATTGAATACAAAAGCGAAATTACATCCAGACGAGAGAGAGAGGGGATGGGATTCACCCACCGGTCCGCGATCACTGCCTCTGCTAGGATGGATGTACCATTTACTGGCTCTGCTAGGCCCTTTCCAGACAAGAGTGCTACTACAATACAAGAGATAACTGCTACTACATACACGGACTCAGACTCCTGGTCAGCCACTACCTAAAGAAGAGATTGATCCGGGTGTAATATAAGTTAAATTGATCCGGTAAGGGAAGCGGAATCGTGATAAGGGAAGGAGAATCCAAATAAGGGCTTATACGGAATGGAGTGATAAGGGCTTCTACATCGTACCAATAGACGGACTTATCCATAGACTAACATAGACTAGACTGACTTCCATGTATTGTGCGAGGCTTAGAGTTCATGGTTAGAGTTCATGGAATCCGTATAAATTGCTACGCAATTTACGACTATCCGACGCCATTCACGCAGTAATCTGCTTGGGCCGACTATCAGAATAGCAATAGTTGAGGGATCGTTTTATAGTTAGGGAGATATACGAACCGATAGGCTCGACTGACTAAGGGCAGATCTTTCATAGCTAGGACTGAAATGGCCCAGCCGCTCGGTGACGGGCTGGGCGGGGGTCCCCGACCCATCTATACCCGTCACGAGCTACACCGGACAAGAGCAACACAAGGACAACCGGACAAGAGCTACACCGGAAAAAAGACACCAGGACAAGAGCTACAACGGAAACAACGGAACGGACAAGACAAAAAGATAAGGAGCAGCTAAGGACTCGAAAGGGCTAATTCAATGAACCACTCAGTCCCGAAGGTGCTACGCCGACTCAAAGGAGCGACATAGAGAGAGCCGGGTAGGGCACCGGCAACACAATTAATGTATATCGTATCGTACCGGTACTATACGATAACTGGAATGCACCACTCAACTATTCTTGAAGTCTGGTTCGGAAGAGCTTCAATTCCCTCGTACGGAGAAGCTGATCAAACTCAAAGAAGAAAACAACGAGCCTCTTAATAACCTCCCCTCTCCTGGGGACCCGCTACTCTTCGTATATAATCCCGTACCTCAACAGGAATGAACTTCAATCTATTGAAAAGGACAACTACATATGCTTAAGGAAGAGATTCAACTCTTTGGATCGTACTGAGTTTAGGCTTTGAGTTACGCGTACTGATTTGATTCCCGAGGATGATTCGCCTGGGACGTCCTCATGTAATTATTCAGCTGATACCCGGGATCAATTGCCTAATTCGTCTCCTCTGCTTCTTTTCTTTATTGGTCTGGTGCCGACCGGATAAAGACCAGGGCCAAGGATCAAAGTGTAATATGGTTAGAATAGAGTTCATGGTTTGAATAAGACGAGTGCCCCATAGGCCTGCCCGGAGGAATCAAATGCGGTGTCCAGTTGGGAGGTGAGCATACTTGAACTTGACCGACCAGACCAAGAAAGAAAGCGAAAGGCGAAACCCTCTTCCCTCTTGGAAAGGTACCCGCTAATCTCACTCAAGAGGTACCTTTCACTCGGTTTTCTGTTCTCGGCACCTTTCAGGCACTTTTACCAATCATCCCACGGAGCGGACTGAAAAGGAGGGTAAGGGTACCTACTCTCAGAAGACACAAACAAAATAGTATGTTCCAGCGTCTGAGTATGGGCAGAGTCTGAGTAGTGTCTGATTGTATGCTTAGCGTCTTATTAGATACAGAGTTATAAGAACAGGTAATATAATAAGATCAGACTTCCCTTTCTCTGCCTGGACTTCCCAATCAAACACGGACAAGGGCTACCAGACTGTGCAAGAGTGGAACGAGTATACTCACTTCTTAGTTAACCGACCGACGACCGCTCTTTCTTATGTCATATTGCCGAGTCGGCTACCTTCTCACTCATCTAAGATAGACGAAAGAGAGGCAGGAAGAGAGAAGGGAAGTTGCCTGTTGAAAG
>JBBPFP010000080.1:8366-52341 GCA_037974795.1 Kaempferia galanga
TTCCCCAACTTACTAAATTAAGGGCAGCTCTTCGCCCCTTCCCGGCTTAAATAATAGAGCAGCTCTTCGCCCCTTCCTGTAGTGATAGAGGACTGATCGTTCTTCTTTTAGTTGTGAATCTCCATCCGTATCGGCGGGCAAGCATCCGCTTCGGCAGAGACTTGCACGCACCAACCAAAGAGTCAGATTCTTCATATCCCCCTTACTAATAGATCGAGTTGAACTAGAATATTATATCTCAGCAAAGCGGTTTATTTGTTCATAGTGATTCTTTTCACTTCTCTTTTCGACTTCGCATTGGGATTTGATTGGGACCTATGAAGGGGGAGCCGGCCAACTCAATTCATTCCACTTGCGTATGCCTTGGTTGAAGATTCTGGTGCCACCGGCTCAGAGTCAGAGAAGGAGGTCTAAGACGAAGAGAAGGTGCGGAGAGCCCCAAAGAGTTCAGGGTCGTGCTCCTTTAGTTCTCTTCCGGTTAGGGTCTTCCTGACTATATTAATAGCATGAATAATAGCATCTGGTGCGGCTGAGAGGGAAAAGATGAAGAAAAGATTAGCGCGAACTATGGTGCTTCATTCAATTGTTGTCAACAAAGATCAAGATGTGCGCGCGCCTAGCCCATTGAAAGGTTCCGAGTGGGAGAGAAAGAAAGCATCTCTTCAATCAAGGAGGGGGCCTGAAAGAGTATAGCATTGTCTGTACCGAACTCTAGAACAGAAAGAGAAGTCTCAAACTATGTGGTAGCTACAGGAAGACGAAATGAGGAATTCCCCAAGAGTATAGGTACCTTCCTAGGTCTCCCTGGCTTCTTCATCCAGCTTAAGTCAGAACTCCTGGAATGATCTTAGCAATGAGGGCTGGGATGGAAGGGTGGGAAGAGGCAGGCTGGACACTTGAACCTGAAAGAGAGTACTGAACCCTTTAAGTGGGCATCTTCTTAAAGCTTCAAGCCGAAGCTTGAATCGGGATCTCTTCTATCTATATTGGAATAAGAGAGGTCGAGCAATATCCATAGGTATAGAGAGAGGAAGGGCTCACTGAGGAGGAGTGATTGACCTTCCCTTGATCCGGGTTCTCAAATAAGGACTCTTCGCAGCCGATTACCAAAGCCAGTTGCACCATCACTCGATCGGGGACCGCACCACAGAAGGAGAGCAGTGGCATACGAAAGTGGATGATTAGTGCTCGACATAGGAAGGGAGGAAGCTCAAGATTTGACTCAAGGATAGGGCCTGATCTGCTAGACCGGCAAGAGGATAGAGATTCTGGGTACCGGGTCTCCAGCTAGGTCAGTTGAGAAAGGGTACTCGATGAAGGGATCTTATCGAGTAGCTCCCCCTTGACTGTCCCGGGTCCCTCTCTTTACTTGAAGGGGCGAGCTACCCTATCTCAGAATTTATTGTTAGGAATCGCACGAGAGAGTCTGACTTAGGCCTTTCAGATGCGCTCAGTCTTCTTTCTGACTCCGCTCCGGTCTAGCGAGGGGGACGAAATCAACATTCAACTCTTGTTGGTATCAGGCGATCTAAACTCCTCGCTCGTCGTTGCACTCGTACCATAGACTGTTTGGACAGCGCGGACAGCTACTGCTTGGTCTATCCATCTCTACCTCGGATCACTCCTACGATCGGACGCTATTCGATCCGGGTCTCTTTAGTCGCTCCTGTTAATCTATTATTGCTTGCAGCTATTATTCGTTCGCTCCACTCGCTCCTCTACGGACGCACTTTCTTTCCCTTGAAACCATTGCTTGCGTCCCCCCACCCTGCTCGCTACTCTATCCGCTGGCACGTACTCTTCATCTGATTCTTTTGAAGACCTACTCTGATTCTTGAACACCTACTCATCTTGATCTTGAAGACCTACTCTTGATCTTTATCTTTGTGGCTGTACTCTTCATCTTTTTCCTACTACCTACTCTTCTCTTCATCTTTTTCTTTGTGGCTGGCACGCACTCATCTCTCTCTTTCTTTCTGAAACCACATATCGCATCTTTCTTAGTGGTGGCACTTAGACTCAATCATTGGACAAAGAGCGCACCAATGAACAAAGATTCGCACTTACTCTTTCTTTGTCGCTGGCTCTTAAAGAATGTCTCGCGGATTGGATATGGAAAGAATGTCTGGCGGATCAAAGGCCCGGTCAAGCGGGAAGAGAGAGAAAGATTCCCAGCTCACACTCATTCATTATATTCTCTATAGTCAGAAAGGACAGACCCGTGACGCGGCACCGAACTCAAAGTGCGAATTTGGACTGGATCAAAGCCTTCTACTTAAGCGCACGTGGGATGGGAATCCGTCCGGGAAGGCTGCCACGACTTGCTTTGATAGGAGGGCAACCAGGGAGAGGCTATATAGAGAATAATAGCGGGACAAAACAAAGTAGAACCAGGGTGAGAGGAGAGGACAAGCAATTGGTGAGAAAGCCCCAAGAGTCAAAGTGTGAGTTAGGCAGACTCTGGCCCTCCTCCAGACTTGGAAGGAAGGCCCGCGACTCCGAGCTCCTCTAACTAGAAGGCTCATGCTCTGGGAAAAGGAGAGTACCCATAGCAAAATGGGAAGGGAGAACACCACGGAGTGGATAGGAGGCCTCTAGACCAGTAGATGATCATGCGTGTGCTCTGTCCAATGGTGCAGCCTCTATCAGATCATCAGAAAAGAGATCGGATTGAAGAACAAGATTAGTCAGCTCGCTCCTTCGGTACTACTCTACCGTTCACTAGATGACTTTCTACCATGCTATCAAGTAGATGATGTAATCTTGCAATGCAAGGAGTGAATGGCTCTGTAGTGATAAGGAAGCTTTTCTTTATTCTTTCTTAATAAAATAAGTGGTCCTCCATCTCGAATTAAACCAGACCAGCTTTGGACGGCTACAGAGAAAGAGGGGCTCCGCCATAAGCTTCGTATGATGGATACTTTGAGCGCTTCCGCTTCAGCTATATTCATTCTCATGAATACCACACAAGCAAGTCAGAGCTGACGTAAGAGCGCGGCTCAAATCCTTTCAGAAGTTGGGTTCGCACCCGAGGAGGGCCACTTCCCCTTGGCCTATCTTCCTTTCCCTTCAGCAGCTGGCCCGTGCTTCACAGTGAGAGAGTCAGGCGTGCCAATCCGAGGGAGAGCGACCACGATAAATAAAGATAAGTTAAAGTAGAGCTTAGGACCTACTTCTGTATTGTATTCGCATGAGTGGTCAAAGTGAAAGTAGCCGGGTTAAATTCCACTCGCTCCTTGTCCCCGGATTTGAGAAGACTCCTTGGACGAGTGAAGCATTCGTGTTGTTGGGAGGAAGGACTCATACCATCATCAGGCGTAGGTGGAAGCCCTCTCCGGCTACTCATCCCTTCCGGCCCAGTACTAGGCAGCGCATATCCATCCAGTAAGTAGGACTTGGGAGCAGTGGAATGGACTCTGAACCATTGTGAGTCAGTGGTCTTCGGTCCTCCCCCCTGCCTAGTCCTCTTGGGAATCACATGGCACCGGTACCCCCCTTGTCAATGACTAGTAAGTAGGCCCATTTGCTAGTCCGTCCTCTTGGTCCCCTGTCACCACAGGATGCCCTTTCTTTCGTAGGCCTAGGCAGCACGAGCGAACGACAGTGACGCAAAGGGAGATGGGGAAGCGGAGGGGCGAGTGAAACGACGCGCTTGACCGGCATCTTACCATGAAAGTGAGTTTGCCTGAGACCTTGACATATATTGGGAATTGACTGGGCAGCCGGCATCTACTTTCACTCGTCCCAGCGGAGTTCGGGAAAGAAAGAATGGAGATTTGAGTCTGCTGGGCAGGGAAAGAATGATTGACTGCGGCGGAGTATACTATAGTAACTTATCCTCCTTCTTCTCCTGGCTCTGCTTCGTGAGAGACTGTGAATTAGTGTACCGTTACCGTGCGTGCCTACTTTTAGAAAGGACCCTGTGGAAGAATTGACCACTTCCTTGCCCTCAAGCTTTGGTAGTCTGTCTAGCTATGAATTTCCCTCCCCAGTAGTGGAAGAGTGTGAATTAGCGGTTATTAAGAAATAAAGATTTGCCCTCGCCCGCTCTTGCTATGCTTTCTGGGCAAGGTTGGGGCTCGGCTCTTCAAATCATTCTCTCTCTCAGAAGTCTACTTCGGAAAGGCTCTGAAAGATGAGGCCTGGCATGGGAAGATCTCAATGATGAAAGACACGTGAACCATCGAGGGTTATTATGGGATCGCAAATGGATCCTGCCTCTCTTCTGGATCTGGCTGTCCACAAGAGAGCGTCAGTGTCGAATGATCTCTTTTGAATGCTTGAATGAGTCCATCGCCGGCATCGGATGCGTGGCTCAGACCCTTAACTATGAGATACTGCTCGTGAATTCGGAGAAGAAGGAGAGAGTGGACACGTGCAATAGGAGGGCAGTAGCAGGGAATGAATGACTTCTCTACTTAAGCTGACCTGGACCCAGAACTCATATCTTGCCATGTAAGGCTCTCCCCATGTCGGTAGAGCACAAGTAGCATCAAGTCGAACTCTTTGACTCTCCTACATGCTACTATATATAAAGAGGGCATCGGAAGGGGGAATCAACGCATGAAAGCAAGAAGAGGAAGCCTTTGGTCCGAATCTACCATTGAAGTGGAAAGCCCGAGAAGAGAGTGTCTTTAGTTAGGGAAAGTGGAGGCGAGCACTATCGGAGTGGAGCGGGCCAGGTCGGTCGAATAGCAGGTGGGAAGGAAGCCGTTCGCCTAAGTGGGGTGAGGACGGATAGCCGTTCCTGGAGGCGGGAGTAGAATCCCCGAACTGGGCTGGTGGGGAAGAGGGCTGATTCCTGGCTAAGATTCTCCGAGTAGTTGCGGAGGCGGGAGATAAGCCGCGAGCAGGGAGAGGGAGCCTTTCAAATTCCCACGGTCAGATCTTTCTACGTGTGTGACTTTTTGAATAAAGCAACGGGAAGAGAATCAACTCACTAAGCTACGGAAACAGAAGAAAACTTACATAGCGTAGGGAAAAGAATCAACTCATATTGCAACCTACACTGATTCAACTCTTTCAGCACCCGGAACAGAATCAACCAAAGAGCCGGAGAATCAACTAATTTGAAACCCTCATTAACCGGACAGAAAGGCCTACTCCTACATTCAAGGTTCGGTTATTACATACACTCGACCAGCTTAGAGGAACGAACACTTCTAAAAGAAGTTATGCTTCCTCTCCCGCTCCTGCTGGTCGAGTACTTCTAAGGTAATTGAAGATCTGATATAAGTTTAATCCCCACTGGCAAACCCTAGCACCTATTCTTGAGGGTAGTACGGGACGAGAGAGTTGGAGTGGGTTTCAAGTACATTTGCTTATACGGACTCTACCGGGAATCATAATGAATCCATGGAGCGTACTTCTTTATATAAGTTCACTCTTAAGGCGGAAGTACACCCTCTTGAAAAGGATAAAGAGGAAGCACAAGCAGCCCAGGAAAGTTAAGCAACTGACTCGGGCTCATTAAAGGGAGCGTTCTCCAATCTTTCATATGCTGCTCCAGTTTAAGTGAATGGTTCTGGTGCCCTCATTAATAGGAAAAGAAGCTGCAGCAGCCGTTCATGGTAGTTGTTCTCTTGCTTTTCATCGCTTTATCGGCACTACACTTATGGTTTGAATAAGCACCCTACGAGATCAATATCTGGAATTCCTAGAGTCAGGTACATAAACATTATCTTAAGAAGCCCCATACGAGGAAAGGAGAACAAGAACCGGAAAACACATATTATAAGTATAAGCAGGTGCCCTTTCGGTGCCCTTAAGTTCAAGTTCATTTAAAAGGCACTCTGACAATCACTCTTTTAAAGGCTTCGTGGCCGCGGACAAAACGTATAACTTCTATAGTCAAGGTCCCCAGTAGAGTTCTGAAGAAGGGAGGGAATGTTTACCCTGGCTCAGTTGCTGAAACAGATGAGTACCTCTTATGATTTAGAGTTAAACCCGGGCATAAGAGTTTGATTGTACAAAAAGTAGGTTGCCATGCTCTAACGCCCTGCCCTCTAAGGCTCAGCTTATTGGTGTCTGTTCTCCTTCTGTTAATTCCGGAAGTGATAGGTGAGTTGTACTCGTAAGGGAAAGAGTGACTTATTAACTCGTATGGCACTATGAAAGACCCTAATTAATAGGATATTCAGCAGCAGCAGCCGGCTTATAATAAATAGCTGCCCTTTCCGAACCATTAAAGAAGATGAGCTGCCCGTGCCCGTTCTTCAGCTTCCCGTTCCCTTTTCTTTTCTCCCCTCCCGACCGGATGGGAAAAGAGTTATTTAAGGCTCCGCACCTTGAGTTCAAACTAATATGCACGGTTTTTGGTAGATTCCTGACCGAGTGCTTTTCGGTGCTGCTTTTATATTATAGTAGAATCTGTCCTGTTAGTCTGAGTCCCAGTCCTGTCCTTTTGATTAGTCTCATCGGCTCCCCATGGGTAGAGAAGGATTTAAAGTAGCTCGCGGGAGAGGGCCGAAGTGACGGGCTCCCCCGTCAGGGGGAGGGTTTCTTATGTGACAATGAGGTCCTTCTTGCAGTTTTTAAAAAAGAGCTGGAAAGATGCACGTCCCCTCTCGCTTAGTTCTAGGTATTCATACATCGAGGCCCTCTGGGAATTCACCTTATGTATGTGGTTCTATGGCAAAAGGAAGCGGATATTTGCTTGGCAGTCCCTGGTCGAATCCTAATTGTAGCCCTACACGATGAGGGTTGTACCAAATTACAGCGTGAATGGCTATTCAAAAAACACACGTAGAAAGATCTATCCCTGCCCGTGGGTCAAGGGGTACTAAATTTAGATTTTCTTACCTGATTGTTCATAATGCTGCTAGTTCAATTTCCTTCGACAAATAAGAAATAGAAAGAAAATAGTATTACGCAGTGCGGGAGTACATTGTTATGAATCTTGAAAGCCTTGTCATATACTTCGGGGCCTTCTACTTGCTTGACCCCTGAGAGCCTCCAGACATGGAATTGAATGTTAATCTCTTCCGCTGAGATCGAGCTTACTCTATGCCATCTATCTATCCTAGAAACCGATGCGCCTCTTGAATTGCTCAGGGATGCTCTTCTATTCGGCCCCCTCTTAAAATGGAAGCCAGCACTAGAATCCGGAAAACCGCGTCGAGATCTATCGACTATAGCATGAAAGTCGTTGTACAAGTGAGCTAGAACCCCAAGGGCAACTTGAGTCCCGATATGATGATGTACAGCTATGTTGAAGAAGTGCTCTGAAATGAGACTTGCTGGTGAAACTGTGATAATGGATCTATGAAGCCAATATACGAGAAATCCTAAATGCCTCCGTGTGATGCTGTCAGTGTCTTTGCTATGCGAGCAGAGTACAGACTCCTTTTTTCCACGTCGCTATCGCACCGCAGCAACAAGATCTTTCTACGTTTTGAATCAAAGGTGAGAGTTCATGGCTAAGACTATCCGACGCCATGAACGACTGGTGGGGCGTAGCAATTGTAGACTATCCTCAGAGATTCAAAAAACACAGAAAGAATCTATCCCTACCCCTACCCCTAAACAGAAATAGCTCGACCTGATCGGAAAGAACCTATTCAATCAGTTGGGAGTCCTCCTTACTTTAAGAAGGAATTGAGTAAGGGGCAGAGAGGAACTTCCTTCCTATCCAACCGCGAAGCACTCATTCGACCGGAAAAAAGCACTCAATTCATCGGCACCGTACTGACTTCGGCTTTTGCGACAGCGACCTCAAGCCATTTCCATAAATTGCGCTGCGGGCCTGTCGATACCCTTATCTTTCTCTGTCTCATTCTTGGCATCTAGTCGTCGAGCTGATATGGCATCCCTCTTTCACGACCGACTTCCAGTAGCCAGTATCGTAATTCATTCTTCTCCTTGCTGACTTTGCGGGGTAGTCTCGGTCGGCTATTAAGCCTTTCGACTGGTATGAGTTCCTAAAGCTGTTAACCGTGTATGAGCTTCCCCCGGCTTGGCCACTAGCAAGAACAGCGACCGACTCTACTTAATCAACTGCTGCCATTTCCTTTGCTATCGGGGAGAGACTCCTAACTAAAGAAATCGGCAATTCGTAATGCTCTCTTCCTGTCCCTTTAAATTGGTCTGTCGTACTCTCCTCTATCTATAATAGCTTTCTCGCAACTGTCCTGTGGAAAAGGGATGCCGCTCTTCTGGTAGCCGTTGTTTGCTTCATCGCTTTCAGTATCCTTTGCTTGGTTAATTTCTTTCCGCTCTACTGACTTTGACTACTTTACTAAAAGGCGCCGCAATCGCTCGTTTTTCTTATTAGTACGATAGGTGGCTCTTCTGTTATGAGTGAATCTCTATGGCTTATTTATGTTCTTTCTCCGGCCTCTTTTCTGTAGCAATCAGCCCTCTGAAAGCGATCTTCTATACTATAGGAGAGCCTATATGAAGCAAGGAATCCAGCCTAGCAGAGTAAGCATTCCTTTTCTCAGTCTAGCACTCTAGTCTTTATGGCGCAATCAGTTAATCAATTGGAGAATGGGGGCTTGGGATATTGAATCCACACTGAGACTTGAGCAATCGGCCGCCTCCCTTCTTCGAGAATCGGCGACGTCGTTATCACTCGTTCCTTCTTTCTCATAGGAGGGGAAAGCATCCAACTCTTCTCGATACCCGTGGCAACATCTTCTAACTCGTTAAGCGCAAATATATAGTTAAGATAACTCTGATCGTCTCCTACTTCAAAGTCCACTTATTAGCCCTGACGTTAGGGGCATCCTTTAATGAGCAAGCACAAGCAGAATTAGAGCAGCGAATCACATTCCATCTTTTAAAGAGAGTTTATATGACAAGGGATAGAGGGGAGGTCTGCTGGCCGATCCTTTCAAAGAAGGATCTGATCCGACCGATGAACATAACCATCAACGGAAACTACCGGCTATGAAAATAGCTATATGGCATATCGTTCTCGAAAGGCTGGATCTAATATCTTTCTCTCTATATATACATCTTATTACTTACTGTCAGATCGTGAGACGCTCATCCCTTATCTTGTTTGTGTGCATGCATTGCATTCAAGCCTGAGCATCTTCTTCACCATCAACCAGCGCTCTCCATCTATGATAAATATGAGTACCTTTCTTTATCTTCCGAAGAGAGGTTTTTTCTTCAGTCCTTCGGTATTGGTTGTTCGAGATCTACTTCACTGGCGGATAAATGCCTTGACTAGCTTCCAGCCTCAGCTAGCACAGGGCAGACCAAGGCAACTCGACCTGGCATTACTTGATCACAGACATTGGACTAATAGAAAGGGAGTTGACCTTTGGTACCTCACATCTGTCCTTCTGAGCGATCACTGGCACCACCTACCCTATGTTTATTACCGGGTCAGCAATTACCATATCTCATTGCTAGAACCACAATCCAATCCTTGAGAAGTCGCTCGATGAGAGGGTAGAGATTCAAAACAGAAACTACGAAAGATCTATCCCTTCGCCTAACGGCTCAGCTCTTCGCCCCTTCCCAATTGAAGTTCTAGGGCAGCTCTTCGCCCCTATCCCTACCCTTCGTCGAGCCTATCAGGGACTCGACCCTTCCCCAACTTACTAAATTAAGGGCAGCTCTTCGCCCCTCTCGCACGTGTGCTCGAGCCTATTCTAAAGAAGACCCGTAGCAGCCTCAATCCCTCTTTACGGGAGTCAGTAGTGACTCATTTTGAATCCTTCCCTCCGAAAGAACTGAAGAAGGCAGCAACCGGAACATCTTCTATTAACTAAGCAACCGGAATGAAAGGTGTGGAACGCCCCTTCTCACTCCCTTATGGAACGGCTCTCTCTCTCTCTATCTCTCTCTCCCTAACTTTAAAGCGAGGCGTCATTATCATTCGCTCCTTACGGTCGAGCACGTCGCTTCTCTCGTCCCTCGTTCCTCGTACCTGCCTTTAGAGCGCTCCTTTCTCTCCATTCCAGTCGTTCCTCGAGCTTATGCGTACTTTGAGTGAGGAGTGAAGTCGTACCAAGCTGCTCTTTCTCTTTCTCTTAGTCCCGGATATAAGATTGACTCGACTCCCCTTTTGTCTCGACTTTTCTAAAGTTTCAAATAAGGACTCGACTTATAAAGTTGAACGTAAGTAGAAAATAAGTAGAAAGTAAGTAGATCTTTCTACGTTTTGAATAGTTCTTAGTTGTAGCCGGCTGTAGCTCCTTTTCTTGGGAATTCCGGAAGTGATCAGTGAATGGAAAGAAAGAAGGAACGAAAGACCAACGGGGTAGAGTGAATGACTACCGCTATCGGCGCAATGCCATTAACATAAAAGGCTGAAGTTGGATCCCGTGCCCTTACTATAGATGTTGTTATCGGCTCCGTACCTGGGATAAGTTTCATATTGATGAGAAAAAGTACCTCCCCTCCTATCCTATCTCCTCAGACCGAGAAGTCGGATATAGTTCATGGATGAGCGAATGGAAGGGCCGAAGGAAGATGTTCCGGTTGCGCTTCCGCTCTCCTTATGAATAATCTCTTAAGTGTGGTGGCAATTATATCTTTGCATTCCAATTTCTACTTCTGGAGAGGGCAGATCATTTAAAGTCAATTCAACTTCCCTGGCAGATAGGTTCAGTGCCAGGAAGCCTGTTCGATTGCCCTGGTGGGGAAAATGCATGAGTGGATCTAGTGAGTGGGGACAGGGTTGATCACACACATGAACGACTCTTCTGATCTGTTGTCCAGATCAGAAGAGTCGTTCTCACGTCGCTATAATTATAATAAGAACTCGGCCCTCTCTTCGGACCATGAAGAAATGCCTCAAGAGCGAGTGTCCAATTGAAAGAAGGCCCGTTTACCCCTCTTTCCTTATAAAATTAAGCCAACCAATGCCCCAGCCCCGCGTTATCCTATTCTCTCTCCCGTCGAGCCCTCCTTAAAGACTCGTCTCTCTCTTTTCACCCGTAGGTGGAGCAACTTGAATGAAAGAACGTGGTCTCCTCATTATACGGAGAGGATGAAGAAGAAAAAAAAGCAAAGAAAGATTCGTGAAAAGAATTTCGTTATCTTCAATATTCAATTTCTTTACTTTATCTTTATATTATATAAGATAAGAGACAAGCGCGCTTATATTCACTCTCACCCGCAACAAAAGCAGCAACGGAAAGAAGCTACGTTTACCCTCGTTTGCGAAGTGTTAGGCTGTCCGAGCAAGGGCTGCTTAAACTAGTATTGGGGCACGGCAAGCCCGAAGCCCACGGATAGAGTGAATGGAATTCCGACCTTCCCTTCCACGTCGCTGCGCAGCAAGAGTCTGACTCCTACTCCAGCTTTCGTGAACTTTGAACTCAGATGCGGGAGGAAAGTGCTTGTATTAGGTATTAGGGGAAGAGAATTTCGAATGTCCTGATATAAGTCTTGGCACGTCGTTTCACTCGTTCCTTAATCATTCGTATTGTTGTATTTCTCCGGCAGCCTAAGATCTTTCATTTCAGTTGAACGAGCAAAGCTTAGTTTGACTGGACGAAAGAGTGCTCGACTGACTAACTGACTAAGGGCATCCGTAAGGGACGTAAGGGGGAAGACGGGTTTCGTACTTGATTTCAAAGTCAATTCTAAATTCTATGAGTGGTTATAGTGGGTAGAGGTAGTTATGAGTGAGTGAAGAGAAGATGAAATTGAATTCAAGTAGCTCATTAGCTCATTCAAGTAGCGCTTCCCTAGCAAGAAGTGGGTTTCACAAGGAAAGGGTTTCATTCAAAGGAAAGTTGCGCTATCGGGTGCTCATTTGTTCACTCAGAGGAGTGAATGGATACATGAACGACGTCGGAAAGAGTTCATGGTATTTCCTGAGGATAATCTACAATTGCGTAGCCCGTAAGTCGTGAATGGGAAGAGTGAATGGCTTTCAGGGCTCTCGGAGGGCTCTTTCTTTTCGTAGACATCCGCTTTACGAAAGAGAGAAAGAAAAGAGTTTGCACTAGATCTTTATATAAACGTAGTTGCGCACTTTCTCTCTACTAAAAAACGATTCTCTTTCTAAATTGATCAAATGGGAGTGCATTTAGTTTTCTCCCGAAGATTACAATCAGTGGTGCCCAAGCCCAACTACTTGTTATTTAAGAAAGAATTGAGTTTCAATCCTCTAGCTCAGTGAAATTCTTAGAAAAGAGAATCAGTTAAGAGTCTATTTTCCCACTTTCCAATTCGAAAAAAGCACTTATGACACTCTTTCCATTCACGACTGCAGCTGAAATGTGGTTTGGAGTAGTTCCCTTTGATCTTTTTAGGAAAAGTGATTAGTTGATCCCGTCTCAACGTCGCTACCGTACCGTGTCTATCCAAGCGCAGCCCACCGGCCGGTCACTTTCTTTGGATAGAATAAGTCAATGGGTAGCAGCTTCTTCACTCCCGACCGCTTTCATTCCAGTCTCGAAATCCTGTACCGAAGCTCAAAATGGACCTGTCTGAGGCACTTATCCGCAAGAATGAACTATTGTAATGAAGCTGGGGATTTGGTGCCATGAATGGAGAGAAAAGAAAAGCATTCTTTCTGCAGCTGCGCTAGGCCACGTCGCTAGAATGATCGCAGCACCAGTCTAACATGTACAGGGGCCTTATATTATAGTTTAAGTTCCATCCCAACCGCAACTTAAATACTCATAAATACGTGAATGTAAACTTATTTGAAACTTTCAAAGTCGAGTCAATCGCCAGTCGCTCGTACCAGCAGAATGACCATGAGCTCTACCCAGCACCAGTCGTGAATGTACAGTACAGGGGCCAAATAGAATAAGTTCCCTAGCATCAGGTCTAATATAATACTTCGATTTTAGCACAAGGAATGGAATCTCTCGTTGGTCGAGCTACAGACTAAGCTTAATAGGAGGAATCTTTCGGCTGCCCGTCGTAACGTCGCTATCGCCAGCACCAGTCTAAAGAGATTGGGCCTAATATAATAAGTTATAGTTCTTCCCCTCTCTTTTCAGTCGTACCTCCCTGGGTTTGGAATTGAACCTTTTCCTTCCTGGGGTAGAACCAGACCTATGAGATTCATAAGGAGAGTGAATGCGCATAGGGAAGATCTTAAACTATCCTATAGTCCATGAAGATATGAGACTCTTGCTTGGGCTGGCGTGGCGCTTCTTTGTGTTGTTGTTTCGCGTTGAGCTTAAGCTCTTTTATTTATAATAAGGAATTCTCTTTATGAACCCGCTATGAAAGTCTAATATTTATCTAGCCTAGAACCCCACTACGCGGTGCTACTAATCTACTCTCACCCTCAAGGTCAAAAACTATTGAAAGAAAAGCAGCTAAGGATTCGTTCGGTTCTCTTCTCCTAGCCAGGAACTCAGTCCCTTCCCCTAAAGGTCGTCAGTGATGAGAGAATTCTTTCTATTTCATTTCAGGGCTTCCCATCCTCATCTGTGAGATCAGACCTAGGATCCGTGAGCTCCTTCTTTAAACTGAGGATTGAAATCCAATTCTTTTTTATTTAAATGATACCAGTAGTACCTATTATGGATTAGTTGCTTCAGAGGTCAGACGAGCGGTGCGATGGCGTCGGTGACGGGGCTTAAGGAGGGAGTCTGTGTCCAATCCCTCATTTTTTGTTTGGATTGCCAAGGGCTTCTACGCGCTAGAATCAGGCTTTCAACGTAGGATCAAAAGGATTCGGACTCGGCAAGTGAGGTCTGCTTTAGCGCGTCTTCACTAGCTTGAAAGCTTTAGCCTTTGATTTTTCAACCCGCTTCGAATTGCATAATCCGTTGGGGTGACCACTTAGGGCGCTTTCTTGAGGTCGATTTCGCTTCTTTAAAAGTGCACTGCACTGACTAGAAAAACTAAATAAAAATTGCACCCGTCTTTATCACAATAATTCGCCCAAACTCAACTCTCTAACCATCAGCGTTTACGCTTGAATTATTGATTCAGATCTTACAGCAGATACAAAGAAATTGCACTTACTAAGGTATTTCTTTCGCGGGGGCCGCTGCCCCACTCAAGGCGAAGCACAATTGTAGGTGCCTTTTCGTGCTGAATCCATTCATGAAAGCAAGCAACACGGAATCATATCTTGAGATACCAGTCGCTACTTCTGCTTTATCGAGGGTATCAAAGATAGGCTCGACCAATGGGAGAGGGTAGACGTAAGTTCCATAGTTCGAGTTGCATGTGTTAAGCATTGAGATAGTTATCTTTCACTCCATCTTTGAGTTTGAATGTGTTTTTAGTTTTTCCTTCGACCCCTGGCCTAGCTCCCGGTGGATCTCCGTATGACTTATCCGATCAAAGCACTCCAGCTACAGGACCAGACTCGGGAGACACGAAAGAAGACCCTCTTTCACTTTCACCAGATAAAGAGCAGCTGCAGCTGTTCTCGTTCATGGGTAAAGTGTAATTGAATTGGAGCTATAGGCACCTCTTGTTAATTATAAGTTGCCGGCGAACTCTCTTTCAACAGAGTCCCGAACGAATACTTGAAGGAAAGGAACGAGTGATATGATAACGACGTAAGCAGCCGGCTTAGGCGTGTTAGCAGCCTTTTCCGAGTCCGTTCCAGTTGCTTTTGTTGCAGCTCTTCTTCTCCTTTCTTTTCTCACGTCATTTCTCTCTATCCGGAGCTACACTTTGAATACAACTTAACTTATAAGAGTTGCTTTACTCGACAGATCACTTATATAGTTATAGTACGGGAATTGATACATTAATAAAAAAGTAGTTGTTCATGTTACTTAACATGTCCTAACATCTTGAAAAAGACACTTGTTCAAGGTCGGAATGAAAGGTCCGAGTGAGTTAGACGGGGCCGGACTCAGACTCGTACTATAAACTCATAGTAGCGGGTGCGGTGCCCGTTCATATGAGGCTCATAACCTTCTGGTACTCTTATTCTCTTTCCCTTCCTTCTTTCATTGATAGGAGAGGCGGACCTAGGCTAAATCCCATCCACGGGTACGGAACGAAAGGGGTCTTTATTTCAATGGAGGAATTACCCGAGTTAGCTCAGCAGCAGGGAGGAACTCCACGTCGCGACAAAACAAAATAAGTGCGTCTCGTCCCGTCGTTATAATGATCACTCGCCCCGTCGAATATTTGATCACGTACCTCGATGATTAATTGGAAGAAACCCCGTGTTTTTTGCCTAAACGGATATTTCTCTCTATGATTCATTTTCTAGTTGGCCACTTTTTATAAACCCCGTGTTTTTTGACTAAACGGAGATTTCGCTAAGGAAGATCAATTTTCAATCTTTTGATAAACCCCGTTTTCACTTTTTTGTATCTGTTTGTTGTATCTTTTGTCTGTTTGTTGTTTGGGCCGATTCCAAAGTAGTGATAACGACGGGTCTACTGGGGCACCTCCCACTATTTGTATATAGTACGGATAAAGCTCTCTTCTTTCTTATAAGTGCAGAACGAGTACAACTCACAACAGGTGTAGAGCCTCATATGAACCCTATCCAGCACCAGCAAGACAATGAAAGTCTATTGTGAAGTTACGCATTTCAAACCTTCCCGGCTGCTGCTGCCGGCTTATTGTCTTTTCTGCCGAATCCGAAAAGAGTCAATTATCCGCTAATGACCTTGCAGCTGCTTTCCTCCTTTCCTTGGAGCTCCACCTTTCATGCAAAAGAAAGAGTGAAGACGGCTGTTCTAGTTGATAATGTTATGCCTGCTCTGGATTGCCATAGATAGAGTGAGGATCTTCTGGGCTACTTTATTCTATGACTGAGAGTGGCGAGATGCTATCCAGTTCACGAAAGACGAAAAGAGATGGTATTGACATACCAGCCATTTCCATTTCTCTCTATCCTTCTTATCCAAAGAGACTCACCTCTAGGGGAGCGTCTATCGTTGATTCTGGAGATCCGGGGGGAGAGGAAAGAAGATTTGAGACCAGTCCAGAGAGAGAGTTCAGTCAACCCATCCGGAAGAATCAAGGGGAACGTCAGCGACGGTGCGGTCAACCCACATCGTGATAGAAAGGGTCCGTGAGGCCCAGAGGGGAACCTCCCAAGAGCGAGTTTTTGTAAGGGGGTCTCTCTCCCATGAGCCCACGGAGCGGTAGCCGCTATCTCTGGTTTCAATAAAGACTTATAGACGCTGGGAATCCACTCGCTCGTCTTGTCGGAAAGCTTGTAGGAAATAGGCGGAAAGAAAGGAAGTGAGGTACGAGCATCGCGACGTGTCGCGGAGGAGGAAGCGAAAGAGTATTGTGAGTTAGAGTTAGTTAAGGTTAAGAAAGGCGAGTCAAAGTGATAGAGGGAAGCAGTGAAGTAAAGAAGCGAAGGCACTTGAGACTTGCTGTAGAACTTGAACCGACAAAGGCACTAGAAAGTGACACGATTCCCGATAGAGCTCTCGCTATGAGAAGCTAACTGGCTCTCGGCTGTCCTTCGCCTTCTCCTCTTCGAAAAAGCTCTCGCTCTTCGAAAAAAGGAGTGAAATGTGAGTCGAGTCACTTGTGATTCTCTTCCCGACGGTAGGAATGTTGGAATGACTCTCTTTCCAAAGCCTGCTACTTCTTTGCTCTATCATCCATACTGGCTAGAATGAAAACAACGGATTAGACTCACTCCTTCCTTACTTCCTTCCCCTCCAAGGGTTATAACTTAATGAAGCGGACTCTCGCACTAGAACTTTCGATAGAGCTTTCAATCTAAGGAAGAGGGCGGCATAGAGAACGTGCGGGGCATGGCTATCCAGAGTGTGACATCCTCCAGTTTGAATCCTTTGTTACCTCTTTTTTGTCTTTCAAATGGTTTCTCTATAACATCTCATAAAGCATCGACCATACCATACTATACTTTAAGACCGGACTTTCTTACAGGAAAGGAGATGTGAATGTGAGAACAGGCTACTCCCCGAACAGCGCCCTTACTTGTTGGCTGTGGAAGGTCTGTTGACGAGACCGAGCATCTCTCAGCTCAGAACAGAAAAAGCATATCCGGAATACGAAAGAGACCGACTGTTTGCGATGAATACGTGGATAGTGTTTTTCGGGATTGGATCTCTTCTAGCCCGTACTCTATTTTTCCAAAAAGCAAAAGCCCCGTCAACTTCCATTTTCAATCAAACAATATGCACCCTCGTATTCTTAGTAGAGCTAACCCTCTTTCCTGCTAGTTGCCTGTTAGAGGAGAGGTGGGATTGAGTCTCTTCTGATTAAGAAAGGATTAACCTCTTTTTTTAGTAATTGGCGGTCTTCAGTCCTCCTAATGAAAGTAATGACGTTAATAAGACCCCTCTTCTTCTCCTGAAGCAGGTAATAGTAATAGTAATAGGTTCATCTTTCCCTCAGCAGATTACAGCGTGAATGGCTATGAAAAAAAACACTACGAAAGATCTGACCGTGGGGGTCGAGAACTTAATAATAATAAGTGCTCGAACTATTACTATTGAAATTAAGTTTAAGATAAGGAGAGGGATTTAGACGTGTCAGATAGCTCGACCATAGGGCCGAGTGAGAAATACTCAAAAAGCGGGTAGTCTCGAAATTTAGGAAATTAATATAAAAAACAAATTGCTATACTACATCTTTAGTTTAGTTAAGATAAGGAAGGATAGGCTCGAGCTATTACTAAAGATTATTTAAGATAGGGAGAGGGAGAGAGAGGAACGAGTGATAACGACGTGTTTGAGAGAGGAACGAATTATTGTGTCAACGACGTGTTTAGGTTCTTCTTCATTGGCATGTGATAGGGCGGGGTGGTCTACCGGTGAGAGCCAGAAGGGAAAGACATACATGGCACCAATCCAATCTCAAGAACTCTGATTCAACCATTTCTGTGTCGCTGACTGGGGTCTCTCTCCCCCTCCTCTGAGAAAGCGAAACTCTTCCATAAAGTGACAATTCCAGCTATTTATGTCGGTCTCGATTCATTCTCTTTTCTAGTCTGATCATGGCATGTGTCACGCTCATCTATTCTATAGTGAAAGCAGGAGCCCATCCTTAGCAACGTGCCCAGGTTGTCATGTTTGTGTTTGTGTGTGTCTGAATGTCTGAGCTCTTCGTTCATTGCCTTCTTCGAGGTGGGGCGGGATTTCACTCTTCAATGGTACGGTACCAGCACGGGCCCTTTGTCGATATGGGTCATCCTTTTTAGACTCTCAAACTCCTAATGGTGGGTCTGAAGTCAATACCATTTGATCCTCTTTTCGGAAGAGCGTGAAAACTATCATTAGTTTGGGATTTGATTTCCTTTCTATTTCCATTTCCCCACGTCCAGGGATTGGTTCGAGTTCCTGGTGAATCTGTTCTAGGCTTTCTAGCCAAGTCCACTTAGTTAGCTAACGAAGTTGTTGATCCTCGCCCGGCTGCCTGTGAGGAGGTTTATGTTGGACCTATGCGATCTCGTTACAACGTTCTTTTTTTTATAGGTTCAAACTTCAATCTTGAAGCATGGGCGGTGGTTTCTTGATCCACTATCTGACTTGAATGAAGATAGTCAACCTTCTTCTCCTACGATATTTCTAGTTGGATGAAATGAAGCTCCTCAAAGCGGCCAACCTAATAGATCTGACAAGAGTCAAGAAGTCATTCACTCTGGCGGATCTCTGAAGACTGTACCGAGTTGATATGAAGCCCTAGGTTGGCAAGTCCATATGCGCAGAAATTCCCCTGCTATGTCGAAAATCTCTCTCCCAGTCTCTAGCTAAGAGGTAGCGAGATTCATCAATAAGAAGTCCATTGGGCTCAAAAGCTCTCTATCTGCCTAGTTGCTGATCTGAAGAACTGCCAGGTCATCTCTCTCGAAAATGACCTTTCTCTAAGCCTCGTCCCAAGCTAGACTCAGCCCATATCTTTTGCCTTGTCATTCTGATACAATATTAAAGGAGCTAGACGCCACTCCGAGCGGGGGAAGCTCAATTGAAAAGGAGAAGTCAGGGTCTTGTATTGTACTAGTAGCTTCATCCCGTAACCCCTCCAGAAAAGCTCTGAAAGCCCTTGTTCCGTTCCAGCTGATAGCACGCTGGATACTTCCTTTTCTATTGTCAGATATGGATTGTAACCAGCTATAAAATAGCAAGCCATGAAGCCAACTGCCCTTCATTCTATTAGGGAGTTGGAATAGCTGTTTTGATTGTCAAGGTGAGAAAAAGGACCGTCCCAGACCTATCAGGAAAGGGGAAAGCAACGAGAATCTTTCTACCTTCACGGGTGAACCTGGAGGAAATAAAGAGACTTGCATTTCCCTTCACTCATGCGAGCAACGGGGCGAAGAGTCACGAGCTCTATCTATGAGAAAAGAACTGGGCTTTGTCAAAGACCTCCCATTCCATGGAATAGCTTAAACGGAGAAATGATGGCACCGCCCCGGCATAGAATGGAATTGATGAGGTTTACCCAGATCTTGATCTTCTATCCATCATGTCTGAAACAAGAAAGCCCCTGTTCCCGATTCTATCAGTGATCGTATGGAATAGATTGAGCTGCTTCCTCGTTTGAGGCTGCCCGCTCCGTAGCCTATTGTCTTGGGAAAGTGGCCTGAGTGGGACAAAGACATATCTGCTAGAACGAGTGCTTTAAGAGTGCGGTCATAAAGTCTTTCTTTCCCCAAGGGCGGAAGGGGCAATGAAAGTCGATTTCTCCTCTATCGCAGCATCCTTCTTCGGACTTCGGAAATGACGCCGAACATAACACCATCAGGTTACAGTTATTTCCTTCCTCGAAAGAGTTGGAGTTTGATCTAGTATGAGATCTAATTACAGTTGCTAGTTTCTTTACAGTGATAAGGACCTCCAAAAAGTATTACATTACTTAATCCCCCTTCTTCTAGCCATCCAGTTGTCTTCCCTGTCTCTATCAATCCATCAGGAAGGCCTATCTAAAATGGTCAAAGGGGCAAGCGCAGTCCCTCTTCTGTCGGTCCAGATGAACCAATAGGTAGAGTCCATAGGGGGTAAGGTCAAATAAAGAGGTTGCAGGTCAGTTTCCTTACATCCAGCTGTCGTTCCCCTTTCAGTTGGCAAAGACAAGCCAGTCACTTTTCAGAAGAAAGAAAGACCGATCGAGGAAAGGAACATCCCGTAGAAAGATTTGTCCCAAGGAACGGAGGGTTTTTCACTCCTACAGCTATGAGTGAAACCCATTCGATAGCGGATTCCCATGCCGACCAAAAGCCTTGAACATACAGAACTTATGCATTACATACCCAGGCTGAAATGGTACACTAACGATTCCAAGTCCCCCGAAGGGGTCGAGCCGGATGACCAGATGAACATGGTTTCAGTCAAAATTGTCCAGTCCCTATTATATACGTATTTTTTTTTTAGTGCTCTTGACGCCTTTCTTATCAATAAGATCTGTCACCGATAAAGGTTTTTACATGGGGAACCAAAGGCTCCATTTTAGTAAGCCCGCAGTCGCAGCATCACTACTACACTACACTACACCAGATCGAATGTATTCGCTCCGCTTGATTCTAGACTAGAGTCTGACCCCCTCGCTCCGACATGAATAGCTTCAAAGCAAGAGGTTCTTCTTTTTGACTCTTTCTGCTATCCCTGGAACAGCAGGAGTAGCTCTACTTAACTTATGAACTTTCTTCCCCGAGCCCTAATCCTAAGCCCCAGACGTGGGAACTGAACTCACTGCCCTTCTTGCTTCACCTTCCTCTATCCCCCTTGGTAGGTTCACTTCTTTTTTTCGATCTTGAGTCTGCTAACCCGATCTACGACCAGATTGCTTTCCTGGGCTCCTATGCTAACTGAAGAAAAAAAAATAGACTGACTTTTTGAGTTAGCACCGACTGAAAAGAAGACCTACTAATAGGTTCGGACTAGCTAATAGATCTATTCCTAACTCCAGAGGTACGCATTCTCCACTTTAGGTACTGATTTCGGGATAGGAAGCTAAAAAAGCTAGGTCGATTAAGGAAAGGAATCGAAGCAGTGCCGGACATCTCTCGGTCTGATATGTAGTATGGCGCTTTCAAAGTGATGGAGATTTCAATATTTGCTTTCTCCAGGTTTGGGTATTCTTCGGCAACGGGTACTCTTTGTCGATTCTATTTCTGTCTATTGGTGAGTCTCATGTGGTACCAACCCATGGATCCATAAAGGGGACATCAGACGGATTCAGTGAAAGAGTCTCGTCTACGGCAGCCGATTAAGTGACAAGCCTTTATCTTAAATTATCTTTATTGACGAGCGACATTCAATTAATTGAATTAGGGGAAAGCACAGTAGGTAGCCGGAGCCATTGAAAGAAGTGGTCTTTCAGAACAAGGGCTTCAATGGTTTCATTGAATTCCATGATGAATCGGGTTGCTGAAAAACACTTTATAAAGGTCACAAAGAGGAGAAAGCTTACTGACTCAAGAACGCATTCTCCTTCGGAAACTTTGACCACACTCGATCTCTCACCTGGAACTTATGATCGGTTCCGTGTCGGTCGTGCCTTTTTTTCTGCTGCCTTTGCCTTTTCTCCTTCGTATCAGCAACCTGCCGGTGGTACCACCGCTCTCCAGGAAACTAACGGCTCGCAGCTGTTCAGCCGCTTCTCTAGGAGATGTGCCGCTGACTGGGTTCAGGACACAACCATCGTCCGAATCGTCTGCTACCAAGTCAATGTGGGCCTTTGGTTGGAACCCATAACAAACTGAAAAAGCACTTCTGCCGGTCGACGAATGCGTGCTCCGGTTGTAGCAGTCTTGAATGAACGGCGGGTTTGTTTACCCAGACCGGGTAACCTTAAAGGTGGTCCCGATGTTAGATTCTCTAAATTTAAACCGACGGTTCTATTGGTGACCCATTCCAAATAAGCTGGCCGCTTTTGATTAGCCTTTAAGAAATAGGGGGTGCTGTGCTCCTCTTCATTTGCTCCCGTTAACGACCACAAAGGCATACAAAGAAGGCTCATTAAACTGGAATTCTATAATCTTTCCTCCGTAAATCCGAGTGTGGTAGTGCCGGGGTACGCTTCGTATGCTTCCTCCGTCCCTGCATATGGATCGGAATCTGGATCAGGATAGAATAAAATGCCTTGATAGCAAAGCCAACTAGCAGAGCCGACGCGAGGATCGGTGGGATGCCGTAGCTTTAAGAGAGAGAGGCGGACTCAAACAAAAAGGAAGGGAAGGCCCGGAAGCAGATACAGGATAAGCCCAGCCCTCTTAGAGAAGGGAACCGCTTACCTATCAGATAGTTTGTGATCCACTAGGGAACAAGTACGCATTGCTTACCGTGCGAGCGGCCCTAGCTAATCAAGTTGCGAGCTCCCTCTTTCAAAGCAGGAAAAGACAAAAGGATAGACGTTGACTGATCAACCAAACGAGAGGGTTTGCAGGCAATAGCGACAGGGAAGGCAAACAACTCGCAGGGGAGGCTTTCTTGCGTGCTTGCTACTAGCTCGCTTGCTTGATTGATTGATTGACCGGACTGAGACCGTTGACTCCTTTCCATTTGCAGCTGCTTTAAGACTCCAACTCTAAGACTAGAAATATCATAAGAGAAGAAAAGAGAAGAAGATGTCTTCATTCAAGCACGAATCACTAATTCGACGCTTCATTTCATCATTCTACGTCATCTCAGAATTGCATATATAAAGAAATGATCTCTCTCTCATCTCACTATCTCAATCTGAAAGCAAGATAACATAGTAGCTTCCGCCCAATGAGCTTAGCCATGAGTGGACCAGGCCATCTGGCGGTCCCGCGAAGCCGGTCCCCGGAGGTGAAGCCAACTTCTGACAGATTGAGAAAGAAGGTAGAATTAACATTGAATAAATTAAATTGGAGATTATGAAAGGACTAGGAATAAATTGAAAAGATTAATAACGACCAAAGCTAATAGGAAATCGGCACGTACCTCGCTTTCTTTCTTCTTCTGGTTAAGTCAATAAAGCTAACTGCTGCGGGAGAGGCTACTTCTCCGACATGCACCGCTTCGACTCAAATATACAGAGATTAAATCATCTCAAGGCGGTCTTTGAATGTGTCGGAAACCCTCGAAGTCAAGATCTGGGTATCGTAACACAGTCTATTTGAATCTTGGGGCAAGGGGGACATCTCCATAGTTGTGACCTTCCCGACAGCCAGCCCTATGAACTAGCTTACCAGCTCGACCTTTAACGACGGGACAACAAAGAAAGGACATTTAACCGAAGAGCTCTAGACCAATAGACCCAAGCAGAGCTAAAGAGCTGGCAAAATACGGATCGGTACAAGTAGCCCTTTTGCCGCTCCAATGCGGATAACGAAAAGAGAACAAGGACTAATAGACAGTAGACCAATAGGCCAAGTTACACGGCAAAAAGGAAAGCGCTCGGCTCGCTCCAAGCATTCCGCTCTATAGTTCTCTTGAATACTTCCACCTATCAGCCTGTGAACCTCCCCTCGTATTAAGAATAAGAAGTAGATCTCAATCCCATCTTCTTCTAAGTCGAGTGACTCCGCTCCGTTCCAGTGATGTTTAGCCGCGATAGATACGTAGCTCGGGGCCTTCTTGCAGGTCTTATCGTACCACTTGCTCTCAATCCCGTAATGCCCTTGTTATAGAAGCCTGGCACATTTCAAGTGCGAGCTAGCCGGCTTTCAAGCCTTTTATTTGAGTACCCTAACGATAAGCTAAGACCAAACTAAACTGATGTGACCCACGCACGCCCCTGAGTCTTAGGCCCTTTCATTAGAAAGAAAGCCTGTAAGGGAAAGGTCAGCTGAACGAAGCCAGCTAAGGAATAAGAGCTGGGGAAGAGCAAAATTGACCCTCTGAAAGAAAAAGCCCAGAGAGAAGCGGGTGGCATGGATGTCTTTAAAGGAGCTGCTTTTAAGCTCGAAGAAGTCAAGACTCCTTAGATCCGCCTCTGACTTACCTACCTTCCCTGAATAGCTAGTCGGGGCGATCTTAGCATTAGTCGCTTTGGCACGCTCATGAGATTCGACCTCATGATGGGCTTGGGCTGTAAGCTCTATTCCTACTTTTCGACTCCCATGGTTTGCTAACAACACGGTCCGGACTAGTTGCGTCCCTTCGGTCCTTTCCTTCCTCGGATTCTGCCTTCGGTGCACAGAGGGGAAATCGAACACTATTTAGGATAGATAAATGACCCACAGGCTCTTATTCTATAGAAATAAGATTCTATAACTGACTGTGAGACCGTGTATAGGTTGACCATCGAATGGAAGGAGACATACCCTTAGCGCTGTGAACATTATCTATCTTTGCCGATTTCTATCTACTTGTCTTTTTCTTCTACTAAAAGCCGCTCCTGCGACCCGGTTTTTGAAGATGAGATCCCCGTAACGACGAAGCGCGATCCGCGCATTTAACAAAATGAATCACAGGCCTCCAGCTCCTTCCTACCTTACCCATAGCTTTTCCTTGCCTTTCTCCACCCACCGGCCCATACAACTCTTTTCCATAGGAAAAAGGCTTTCCTTAGAAGTTTGATCATATTTGGTGGTTGACGAACTTTCTCCATAGTCCATCAAGCCTTCTGCTACTCGAATTGCTGAGGCCAGGTCCTGCAGATTTCGTTTTTGCAGCTCTTTCCGTGCCCACTCCTGGAAACCCATCTCAAACCTAAACACCTTGTCTTCTTCTGCCATGTTCCCGATCTCCAGCATCAATGACTGAAACTACCTAACATACTCACGCACGGACCCTCTGATGCTTTTCCCGCCGTCTATACCTTTTCTTGCTTTGCTTCTGCGACCGGCGCCCGCGCTAATGGTGATCACCAGGCCCCCAGGAGGTATGCTCCCGGCAAAGGGAGGGGGTCTAAGGTCACCGAGTCGTCGGAAAGGGTAATAGGTTGTCTATGGCAAGCTTTCCGCTCATTATGACTAAAAACTACCTTCTAGATAAGCAAAAGAGTACCTGCAGCAATAATGCCAATTTCTGGAGATGTCCGACTACTTCTCATCCCTATCAGTCCATAGGGTTCCAACCCTTAGCTGCCATCTTTCTTTGGCAACGGTACTTAGAGAGCCAGATTGGATAAGTGCTCAGACAACGATGATAAATTTATTTAAAATCTTTTTTGAAACCCCTTTTCACTCAACTCACTTCTAGAAGAATAGGAATGTAATCTCAGTCTCTGAACTCTGAGTTTGAACTTTCACTCTGACTTTCATTTCAGATCTTTCTTCTTCGCTTGGATTGCTTGAGCTCTCGTTCACTCACTCCAGCAATAATCTATAAACTTATAAGATACGGACTAGCTAGGGCAGTTCTCTCTTCCTTACTAAATGCCGCCTTATGATTCTCTATACGTGACCAACTCTACTTAGTGACATGCTTTCTGCCTTAGTGGAATGAAAGACCCTCTGAAGAGCCCGAAATCGTAGAGAGGACCTGCTTATTGATAGCACAGGAAAGAGAGAAGACCCCCGCTACGCACAGACTTATCGTACTCCGAGAGAAGAGCGAGAAAAGCCCTGTGAAAGCGAGAAGCCGCATTCCATAGTTGCTGATTCAGACTCCTTTCGCAGTACTGACTTCCTTAATCCGGGTCCAGCGAAAGACTAGGTACGGGTCCCCACCAAATCAGTCTATTGTTCTGCTTCTCGAGAGTATAAGCCCTATCAGATAAGACTCATCGTTCCGGGTCCTATCAAAGCAGACTGCTTCACTCCAGGCCCTAGAGGACCAGACAGGGAATACCTGGAACTCAGCCGGATATTGATCTTTTTCCCTCGTACCCTAATGAAACTGATGAAACTTGAACAAGAACATCTTATGAAATGAAAGAAGTGCAACCCCTCCTTAAGTTGAAGGTTGAAGGTTAGGGAAGAAGATAGCCGAGAGATCCACTACGCCGCTCTCTAGTAAACTCTACCTCTCGACCCTCTTCGCACTTTCCCCGCTGGATTCCCCTCACTCTACTCTCTCCTTATGAAGAGCCCTCCTCGCGCAATAAGTGCTTTTTTCGACCCTCCCTTGACCCCTGACCCGTACCCTAACGGGGGAGCCCCTCCTTCCTCGGGGACGGGAAAGAGTGGTATGCAATGCCTAAAAGAGAAGCACTACGGTATGCATCAAAGTGAGGTCCGAAGGAGCAAGAATCAGGAATGATCGGCACTCTCTGGCTATCGGCATTTCCTGCCTTTCTTCTAAATTCAAGTATATAGTAGTAGTCCGATGTAGCCGACCCGAGAATAAAATAAGATTGAACTCCTCTTCATTCGATGCGCATAAATAACAACAACAGACAATCCCAACTGCACTTCATTATATAAATGAATTTGATCACATCAATAAAATGGGTGCTAAAACAAACAATACAAAAACAAAAGAGAAAAACTCTCTCAGCAACAGCAGATTACAGTAATTGCGTGAATGGTGAGGATAGTCGTATATTGCGTAGCTATTTATACTCCTTGATTCAAAAAGTCACACACTACGAAAGATCTTATCCCTGCCCTTACTTTAAAGCGAGCCATCCTTGCGTCTGCAATCAGCAACAGGTCGTGAATGGCGTCGGCAAAAGTAGTCTACAATTGCGTAGCTATTTATACTCCTTGATTCAAAAAGTCACACACTACGAAAGATCTATCCCTGCCCAACAAACTTACTAAATTAAGGGCGAGCCTATCTACCATCTTTTATACTCTCTCCCGTCTATCATCGGTCGAGCCATCGTTCGAAGCCCTTACGTCTGCAATCTCCCTAATATTAATGGTCGATCCCCAGCAAGTCGTGCATGGTCTTTCCCTGAGGATAGTCGTAAATTTCCCCAAAGGCTATTTATACTCTTTCATTCACTCTACTAACTATTCTACTAACTATTCTACTAACTATTCTACTAACTATTCTACTAACTATTCTTTCCGTCGCCACTTCCCCAACTTACTAAATTAAGGGCAGCTCTCCGCCCCAAGCAGATTACAGTAATTGCGTAAATGGCTGACGGCCATTTACTCTTACCTTCAAATTACTAAATAAGGGCGAGCTCTATCCTTACGTCTACAATCGACCTATCGGTCGCTGCCTCCTTTACGTCGGCCCTAACTTTAAAACGATCCTAGAATCCCTCACTTACCTGGCTCACCAAAGAGGATCCCATTCACAACCACTATAAGGCAATGACTCAAGCCGGAAGATTTAAAGATTCTTTCTTTCCCCTCACCCCTTTCTAGCTGAGTGAAAGGCTCTTTGAATGAATTGATTGGTTTCGCACCTTGGACAATGAGGGGAAGCGAATGCTAGCATAATAAGAACTCATCTCCGAACTCCGAACGAAGAGAATAGTTGACTAAGATTTGTTGACTTGACAACAGTTACCACTTATTCAACAATTTAATAAAATAATCACAATCACTAGACGGAGGATCTTTCAACAGTTTCTAATACAATCTCAGAAGTAGGGCTAACACGTCCTGTACGTGCGCCTGTAAGTGAGCGAGGGACGGATATCGAAATATAAGAATTAAGAGAAGACGCGATTGTAGGCTAGGCTAACATTTCTCCCTTCTTTTGGGGAATCAACCATGCTGCGAAACGGATTCGGCCAGTTACAGTCAAAGCAATAAATTCCGGTGAGAATGAAAGTTCTAATCTGCTCTAATTCAATTCTTTAGCTAAACCCTTGTCTCCCTAACACGAAGCACGAAGAATCTCACATCAAGGGTTCGGCTCTTCCCCCGTTTTTCGAGACTTTGGAACGACATAAAGGGACTTACCGCGTAGTGGGGTTCTTGAAGGAAGGAAAAGCTCTCTCAAAGGTAGATGTCTTTTTTTCCACCTCAGCTGATACTGAAAGGTTGGTTGGGCTAATTACCCAGAACTTTTCTTCTTTGTTTCAGAAGCTGAACAAGACTTGGTGGATGAGACCAGACGAGATTCTTCCACAGCACAGAAAAAGCAAGGACTCTTACCCGCCCGTAGACCAGAAACTGAAAGACAAGGAATCAACCAATCGAGATGAATTGAATGCTTAGTTTTGACTTCTTCGATGGATTCTTTTTAATAATAAAAGTACGTTAAGCCTTTTTTGATTCTTACTACGCTAATCCAAGTACTGGATCATATCTCTATCCCTTTTAGCCAGCAGATAGATGGTTTGGAGTAAGCGCACTACAGAAGACTAAGATGCAAGCCGGAACTAGAACTAGAAAGCTCAAACAAGGAAAGCTTTGTTCTGCGCTAGGATCGCTTAAGCCGCATTGGAAAACAAATTCCTTTCTGTTGCTTCTTTCCCGGCCTCTGTGTCACGAACACTTTTAAGTCGATTTGGGCTCTTCATTGGTGGGTGATTTAAACCCTTTCCCCCCTCTATCTATCACGCCAGAGCGATATCCATTCAAAGCATAAGCAGGGGAATAGGTGATCGCACCTAAGGCCTTAACTCAAATAATATATTGTATCCTGGGTTGGACCAACTCCCATATCTTATTAGCAAAAGAGGAAACCTGCACGAGCTCTTCTTCTATTCTAGCTTCTTAAGCTAAGACTCTTTCCTCCATCCCAGAATCTTCACCTAATCCAATTTTCTTCAACAGCCTAAGATCCCGCGTCGTGATTCTTTCAATTGAAAGTTTTTAAGATCCCTTCTTAGATTATTTATATTGATTCCATCAACCAAAGAAGAAGAATGGATTTTGACCTAGAATAGATTCTAGCCTAATTATTAAAGAAGATTGATCAATTGTTAAGAGCTGGTCATATCAAATCTGTATAAAGATTTAACACGCCCTTGTCGTTTAAGTATATTCTCATAAAAATCTGGAACTTGCATCTGTATAGCATTATACCCCATTATATAAAATATCTCATTTAAGGCTCCTCCAAGAGCTGTTAATACAAGCTTATCTGACTCCTCAGGGATAAGAGCAATTGATCAGGGCCATTTGGGAAATTGACTATCATATTATGATATAATGCTCTATCTCGTTGACCTTCTCCAAGAGGAGAAAGCGTTAGACGAAATGGCGATAAACGATAACAGCCGGAAACAACTTGATCTTGTATCTTCTTTACATCTCTATCATCCAATTTGAAACGTTCAGGACATAATGCATATAATGAACCGATTTGGATCGATAGATTTTCCAACGAACATAAATTATTTACCTTTGGACTACTAGAATATTTCCTACTTTCTATCTGTATATGGTATCTATTTATGGTCGTTATTAATATAATTTGTTTAGTACTATAATTAGAATCTTGATTCTTGGTCGTCACTAATATGATCATTTTCTTCTTTTTTTTCATTGGTTTACACCTCAGTGGAAAAGTAATGTCATTATACCTATACTCAGAATATGTAGTACCAAGTTTTGCATGGTATACCTAGCCTATTTTTGTGTATATCCCTACGTAACCAACTACCCCGGTTATCGTGGTATCTACTTTTTGTTGCCTTGTTATAGTCATGCATTCCCCCTACTTGTGAGAGTCAGCTTGGTATTCACGTATGCTTAGTATATGGTATAGATCTCACGTATCCACCTTCTACCCTTGGGTCGGACCCCCAAAATGCTTACCCTAAAGAGAGTCTGGACTCTTGCCGACTAACTCCAGTTAGGGAAGCTCCGACATGTAGAGGATTTTCCAGTTGGGGAGGCGAGGAAAAAGATTTTCTTTCTTTTTCTCTATACGATGATTGATAGGGGGGAGGGGTTTTGAGCTCCCCGCTCCTCAATTACATCCACCCTAAAACGGACGAATGGAATTGTATTCATACTTCCTTTCTTCAAGAGTTGCTGAATTCCACCACAATGGGGAGCAAATAAGGATAACTAGAGTATACAAAGTAGAATAGAGCGAAGGAAGCTACATACACAGGATGGACTTCATGCTCCGTTAAGATTAGGACTGAGAATATGAACACTTATGCAGCTATCTCTCAAAAGAGTCGTTAAGTTGACTCGCTAGTGCTACCTTTCATAGTATATAGAGAGTTCAGGCAATCGGTCTCTTCGGTAGCGCTAGGGAAGAAGATACATACTTGAAGCGAGACAAAGAGCACAAATAGATAATAGATGGACAAACATCTCGTTATCGCTCAAACCTCTTTGTTGAGTAAAGGTGAGAGGGAGAGTGAAGGGTCGAATATTAGTGAGAGGAAGGAGAAAGAGGATGGACGAAGTTCAGGTAGAGGTTAACAGAGTGAACCGGCCGCCTTAGTCTTCAACTCTCACGCTGACCGAAGCTACTGTGGCGTAATACGAGGGCCTTCCTTTTATAAAGTTAGAAAGGAAAAGGGCGGTTCGCTAAAAAAGGTTTACTAAAGGAGGAACGTCATCAAGCAGATAGGAAAATGGAGAGTTTAAGGATGGAATTACCACTCTTTTCTTTTTCTATAGTAGAAGAGTCCCAGTATTCGACTCCGAAAGGAGCTAAGGGTCGATGTAATTGAGACATGATCTACATAATAAAAGATCATAGCGCCTAGAGGTCTGCAAGCCTTATGGTCAAACCTAGACCTCGGGTGGTTGAGTGGAATCCCTTTTATTAGGACCGTAGGCCTATGGATTCTAGAGTAGAGAGAACTCCTATGGAATGTCTTTATCTCGGGGGAACTCCCAACATCCCAGAGGTGCCGGAACTCTCTTCCCTTCCAAAGGGAGCTAATGGGCTCAAGGAGCTAAACGGTTTAAATACTCCCCTCTCTAACGAGCCAGCAAGAAAATAAGCCTTGGCTTAAGACTTTAAATATGCTTCTGGCGGAATGAAAGACTCAAACTCTCCCTATATGGGAAAATAGGATATTTTCTTTGTAGTTCCGTTCCAAGGCGGTCCATTCGAGGCAATAAAAAAGGCTAAGTAGATGTCTTTATCTGGGGAAGTGAGTTTGCTTACGCTATTGGGAGTTCACCTCCAGCTCTTTCCTCTCCTATTAAGTCGAGTGCTTCTGCCCCTGCTTCTGTTTTGGATGGGTATTGAGAAGGAGTGGAAGTTGCAATCATAAGCTGAGCACATTCTGTTCTCTTTAGAATTGTAAACCATATAGTTGGGGTTGCTTTCGATGATGTCGATCCAACCAATCCAATTAAAGTTGCTCTAACTGAGTTAGCCTTGTTTCCCTTGTTTAGTTTAGCTTTTGTGTAAAAGTAAAGGAGTCCCCCCTTGGGTCAAGGGAGAAAGTACTCAAAGTCTGGAGGTAAGTCAATTCTCCTGGCAGTGAGGAGGGACTTTCATAAGGCTGTGTATAAGGATATATACCATTTGAGAGCTTGAAGTTTGAAGATGACTATTCCTACCCTGTCTAAGGTGTGTAGGATTTATCCCAATAGTAGGGGGTCTCCCCCAGTTCTTGTTCACCTGATAGTATACTCGTATCAGTATACGTTCTACGAGAGCCATATGAGTAGTGAATAGTTTCCTTTATTAGAGTAGAGAGGGATTCGCGTTCAAGCAGAGGTAGAGAGGGATTCGCGTTCAAGCAGAGGTAGAGAGGGATTCCAGTTCAAAGGGATGCTGAGGTAGGTAATTCAGTCCGATAGCTCAGTTTCTTTCAGTCCGATAGCTCATTTCTTTCCGACCGATAGCTCAGTTTATTTCTGGGGTTAGGTAGGTAATTCAGTCCGATAGCTCAGTTTATTTCAGTCCGATAGCTCAGTCGATTGTTGGGGTGGGTCACTCTCAACAGTCCGGTAACCTGGCTCAGTCTCTTCTTTAAGGTGCGAAGCGGGCTCATGAAACTAGTTTGAGTTTACGGTCGGGTGCTATAGATGGGGTTCGGGCACTATTGATAGCATGAATCATTCATCTCGATCGCGGGTTCGAGTTTCATCATGTCGATTTCGAGCTCAACTCATCAGGCTCATGACCTTCAGACTGTAGGTTCGAATTGTTTTATGCCCCTTAGAGTTGCCTAATAAGTAAAGGTAAAGTAGCCTATTCAGAGAGGAGAGGAGTCGTGGAAAGAGAAAGAAAAGAGTGAATCTCATCTCCCTCGTATTTCCCCGTGGTAGGCTTCCGTGCGTCCCTGCCGTGGTAGGCTTCTCGTGGTAAGCGCGCCCGTAGGAGAGGAAGGAAAGAGAATGAGAGAGATTATTGCTACATAGCTGCGCAGTCCAACTTCTTTGTTCTTTTATTATAATAGAGTCCAACAGAGCTGCAGAAGTGGTCCCAAGAGTGAAAGTGGAGAAGACGGAAGATCTTATACTATACTCACCATTGTCAAGGGAAGAGATTCTCAAAGCGGCTGATCTGGTGGACTGATCCTCATTCTATTTCCCGTACTAGGACGACGTCGCTATAAGTCGCCAGTAGGACTCTGCAAATAGTGAATGGGCTGGCAGAGCTCTCTATACTATAGAATCATCATTTTCTCATCCAAGAGCCGGAAGGAATCATTCATTCTAGCGTCCACTAATGAAGGCTTGGAGGTCAGGCAATTGGAAGCTCAGCATCCGTGGCAAGCAGGGATAGAGAAGATGGATGGTCCGCAGGCTCGTGGTTTAGGAAGTTTTCTTCTTTGATTGAACTTGTTTTGTTTTGTTAAGGTTGGAAGGAGCCGGAAGTCGACCCTAGCGCACCGTGGGCGGCTTATACGGGAGAGATTGGGCCGACCAGCTCTAACGGTAAGACGAGTCGGTGAGGCGCGTCGGAATACTCCCAGTCAGAGGACAAGGGGCGCAGACAAGAGCCGGATAAGGCTTATTTTAAGGAGGTGCGGAGCTATGCGACCCGAAAGAGAGGAGTGAGGATGCCTACTACGACAGGAGAGGGTCTACCGCAAGATAGGTCAGAAATGCATTTACTCTACAATGCAAATGTATGAATAGAGCCTTGTGATACATAGATCTCTTGTCTTACATACGAACTACCAACTAATCATTTCCTACTATGCTGCTCTTATCTACTGCTTTAGCGCTTCACCTCTCTTGCCCTATGCGCCGTTCCTTGCCTCAATCAAGGCCTAGTTCCTGGAGAATAACAGTTCTTTTTTCCGACCAATCTTGACGGAGAGTGAGAGATCCGAGTGACCGAAAGATAGGACATTCTATTAGATAATATGCCTACACTTGTCTGCGAGGGGTTTTGTCAATTGCTGCGAATGGTGCATCGTCGGCTCAAAGGCAGGGGAAGGATTGATTTTCTTTTATTCACAAAGGCGCGGGACTCTCTAAGGGCTAGTTCACAGGAAGGTTGTGAAAAGCCTCTGCGGTCGTGTCCGATCCCGAAACGAAAGCGACCTACTTGGTCTGCCGAGCCCTAATTGGTCAAAGTCCCTATCTGTCTGATTCTAGTTTGCTTCCATACCTCTATTGAGAAGTGGCTGGCAGTTAAGACGACACCGGGACCTGGGATTCAAACATACCAACCAAAGAAAGAGGACTTGCTCTAGCTCTCCAGTTGCTCTAGTAATAAAGAACTTCCGGATGAAAGAAAGGCAAGTGGGGTCAAGCACCAACGCATGCGCACTGTCAGGAAGGGGCCTCTAGCAAGCCCTATTCCCAATCCCCGCCCCGCCTCTGATAATAAAGTTGCCAGATCTCCGACACCGGAGTCAGGCTTAGATTCAGAACTGGTCCTTGGCTGCTTAGTAAGTGCAGGCCAGGCAGGAGAACTCTTACAACTCAACAGAGGCGCGAATCCATTAAATTAAGATAAGATCTGTTTCGCTGAGAAAGCCTTATCTGTTCAAGACCAAACGTGAGGTTCTGAGAAGAACGAATGCTCTTCCACCACCTTCAATATCGAGGAGCTGTGAGGCCTTGAGGGAGTGTCTTCCCCGTCCTACCTCTGCTACGCTATCGCTTGCTCCCACTCCTCGCCACTAACTCCTTCTTGCTCTATCCTTATATATAATATATCCTTATCTATCTTTCTCTTATAATAAAATAAAGAAGGCTCTGAAAGAGTGAAGAGAAGGAGCGAACGTGTGCGACAACTATATGTAACAGTCGCAGTGCCCGAGAGAGAATGTTGATCAGGGACGGGGGACGATGCCTCAAGCGTCTGATCAGATCGCCTATCGCACTCATTTGCCTCGCGACATGGACTCTCCCCTCTCACAATTCATGCCCAAGAAGCCAATTCAGAATGCATGCAGAGGTGCGGCCAGTTCAGATCGAATGAAAGACGGCGGACAATCATGAGGAAAAGGGGCTCTGAAAGAGTAAAACAGAGTAGATCACATACATCACGAAATGACTAGGAGTTTAGACCTCGCAAACCATAGCTAAAATCACTGGTATGACTGACCGCTAATGACTGACATATTGGTCGGCCCCGACCCTCAATGATCTGATCTTCTTCCCGTTCGTCCTATCAGCAAAGCATCTACCCATGTCGCTGCACTCTTTCCCCCTCTTCCGTGGCTGACTCGACTCCGTTTTCAAGGCTCTAACCTATTGACAGAGTACTGGAATGGAACCTATATAAAGGAAGGTGCTATGGGCGAGGGCAGAGACAAGGACCTCTGAATACGAATCGGCACTGAGTCCAGACACCCAAACGAATCAAGATGATAACAGGACGGGACTAGTAGAATAGGAAATAGCAAAGGAAAAACGCTGATCGTATGGCTATAGCAAGAACTTGTATTCAGTCGTCTTTTTTTTTCTAGGATTGAATGAAACGAGAAACTAGGTACCGCGTAGTACACACGAGAGATTAGATGCGGAGAGCAATGGGGATGGGGATAGAGGTAGGGTTGAGACAGAACCTTTCCTTTAGCCTTCCAAGATCCTGGAATCACAGATGTGTAAGACAAGACCACGCAATCAAATACTGGAAGCTTGCTATACACTCGTTCGGAGACCTTGAGCCAATGGAAGCAGCGAGTAAATGGTGCACCACCTTCTTAGTGTAGACAGACCCCAAGAGTGTGTGAGAACCTCTCCTTTGTTCGAACTCCGGATAGTCGACCTGCTCTATGCCTTAGGACTTTGCCTGTCAGTCTGGAGTTTTGTCTTTTCTCAAAACGTAGAGGAGGATAAGATAGTCTGTAGCCCTCTATTTTGAGGCTTTGCTCTCGAAAAGCGCTACTCTTTTGCCCTTTCCTCTAGCTTTGCTCTTCGACTGCATATGGTATACAATAATTGTTTGACTGCCAAATCACAATCAAAATCAACGCGCAATGAGTCTACCTTCCCTTTATCGCATACAATAGAAGAGAGAGTAGCGTGCTGAAACCATATCAAGATCGAGGTACTATTGCCCCCATCTAGCCTAAGCTCTTTCCCTCCCCGGGCACGGTTGTCCTTTTTCTCATACCATGGACGTACTATGAGATGCGAGAATGACTGTACACGCAGACATTCCTCTTGCCTTCGGGATGCCTCTACTTACTTCTTTGTGCTGCACACCGCTCCTATCCTTTCTTTCTCTTTTCACACCGCTCCGCCTTTCTCTTTTCTTTTTATATAATGTTTTTTATATGTTTTGATGCGTGAGTAATTGATCCAGAGTTGACCTACTTGGACAAATGGAGTGCTCAGTTCTCCATGGTGTCAAGCTCCTTGCTTTGGTTATTGCCCCTCTTTCTTTACTCTACTCTACCCCTACTTGAGTCCTTTCTTTACTATAAAATAAATGAAATAAGAAATAGAGAGAGAGAAAGAAGATCTTTTCTTTTCATGGAAAGAGTGAATGGTTGGCACGCACGCTCAACTATAGTAAATGGTTGAGGCACCTTCTCTATATGATGATTCCTGCACCTAATCTGGATAGGAAATAATCATGACATATATTATCCTATCCTTGATTCTTTTCCTCACGATAGTTATGCAACTTGACTTTATTGTGCAACTTCACGATGGTTGTGTAACTTTATTGTGCAACTTTATTGTTTGGGAACGGAGTGATAGTATTGGATTTGAGCCTAGTGAAGTGAGCCGTATTTCATTTCTATCTATGTTGGACTCATTTCGGGATGGAACTACCATGTGGGAGCTTGCTTTTGACACCTACGAAAAGAGCACATAAGAAGATAGCGTGAATGGAAAGAACCTATACCTACGATTCTAACATAGGCGATGTTCTCAGCAGAGATGACTCATTGACCGAATAAGAGGAAGAAGACTCGTGTCACTGCCTTTCTTTACTGCCATCTACACTCGACTAGACACAGGCTGTCTTGGTGACTCTCTATCCTTTCTCTCTTCAATCTCCTGGCCTCTCGAGCTCTATAGAGAAATCCTATCTCAGTCAGCCAGAGAGAAGGCATGTTCTATCTTTCTTCGCTACAGCCTCTACTTTCTATTCTATCTTCTAGGGGGCAAGAGTTGCTATACATCCGCTTCCGAGCTTGTCCTTTTGGGTTACTTACCGAAGATCCTTCCTCGTTGAGTTTTCATTGCTAACTGCGAAAGTTGCTGGTTCTTGAACTATTAAAAGGCCTCTACAAGAGAGAGTGCGCCTCCTTTGCTTGAACAGGAGTCGGAGTTTCATTCTTCTTATTTTATTGTTATCTTATTGCATTCGATCTTAGGAATAGTAGGCTGCCAGGCCCAAGCTAACCAGATATAGTATAGAAGGGAGCAGGAGCAAGATATAGCCCAAGCTAACCCCAAGCAGATATGGATAGGGAGCAAGATATAGATCTAGATACGGGTGCTTAGATGAGAAGAGTAGATTTGAGGTTGCCCATATGTCATGCTACTGCTATAGTCGGTCTTCCTACCACGGATCTTCTTGGCACAAAGAAATAAGCTAGAGTACTGTACTACAACGGACTGACGGATGGGTGGATAAGAAAGAAAGCCAGCTTACCAGCACTACACGGTGCTACGCGCACTTTACTTTTTAAAGTCAGAGTGGAAAAGGACCTCTTCTTGCATGAAGGTAGAACGAAGGCAGACGCATCAGTTTGATCTGTACCCAGGAATAGGTCTGTGCTTGATTAAGTTAATCAAAGTCAGTGCTCAAGGTGGACTCAGCTCAACAAGTAAAAGGAGGGATGGACAGAGAAAGGGCAGCGTGTGCTCACTAGGGAACCGCGCCCGGTCAAAAAGTGGTACTAGCAAGTCTCACTGAAATGACGAAGCACCCGCCACTGCACCTTCTCTACTCTATGAATCGATAATGCTGATCGTTTGCGAGACTCTCTTCAATGCACTTTCATTCGTATTTATAAAAGTGAAAAAAAGAAGAGAATCAAAGTCAAAAGAAGGGAAGCAAGCAGATTACAGCGGGAATGGCCTCGCGAGAAATCCTTTCGGGAATAGCATCGCCAAGGAATCCGTTCCATTCCTCTATCGGGAATAGCTGCTCGGATAGCCGGTCAAGTGAGTATACTTTCATATTCGCGGATTGATCTACTTTTTCAGCACCAGAGGATGCTTTATCCCGTGCCTTGAATCTGGAGCCAGGTCGTTGGGACTATAGGCTACTACTAGCGTAGGACATGTCTGTACTATGGATCCAAGAATTTCCCATTGCAGAAGGAGTCCGGTTCTTGCAAATCAAGTCCGGGTGCAGAGCCTTTCACTCAATCTCTCTACTCCCTACTGGCTTCTTCAGTCTGTCTCTAGATTCTTCCTCTGGTACTGCTAAAGTAGATCACGAGGATGCTACTGCTACTGATAAAGTAGATAAATCCTCTGGTGCGTTCCGTACCTTTATCCTTTATCTCTACGACTCACTTCGTGGTTGTCGACTAGACAACCCCTCGCTCAAACAACTTTCAGATTTAAATAGACTCTCTAGATGGCAGCCAAGCAATAAGAGTGAATTGGATGCGCTAGATGTGGGCGAAGCCATTCCACTCATTATGGAAGTCCCAGTAGGGCTAGATCGGCTTGTTGGACTGCCTTTGTCATCGATCCCCCGTAGCGCATGAAGCAATCAGTCAAGAATCCGTAGCTCTCGGGCTGCTCTGCTCTCTTCTGATTCAAGGCTTGTTGCCAGGGTAGCGGGTTACCACGGATAGGCCTGCCGCCTAGGCTCATTTCGAACCAAAAACAATTTAGTTAGGCGCTTCGGCACCAACCAGTACATATGCCACTTCACCGTACGTAGGCCGAACAACAAGCCTTCTTTAGTTGGAATAGATCCTTTGTATCCATCCTACGGCAAATCAAGACCTTTTCTTTGGGTGCTGATTAGCTTATGTATGGGTTGCGCGAAGCATAAGCAAGAGAATGAATGAATTTGCTTCGTTAGCTCGGGTAGCGGGAGAACCGAGAACTGAGGGCTGCTTTGCCAGCAAGCAGTCATAATCCGGGAGAACGAGAAAGAGAATGAATGGTGCACTGGGGTCTTTCCTTTCCTTGCTTTGAAGTGAGGGGAGCGGGCAATGGCATGGAGCTCTTATACGGAAAAAAGCTGCTACAGAGCTACTTTCTTTAGACAGAATGGCTGCGTTGAGCTGCTTTCCGCTATGTTGCTCGGGAGCGGTCCCTACTAAACAGGAATAAAAGCTGCTACAGAGCTACTTTCTTTAGCCGCATACTCTGAATCTCCTGGAAGTGAGCTAAGAAGTAGGACTTGCTTTGGGGCGTGGGAAACGAAAGAAAGAGAATGGAACTTCCTTGGAATCAATCCCATGGAACATTCTTCAATGCCCATAGGCGAGCTAAGAGAACTGCCTTGCTTGGTACCGGACTCCCGGAATAGAAAGAAAAGACAGTAGCTCGGGAAAGCTTGTTCATACCTTAGTAGAAATGAACACATGAAAGATTATCTCCCTGCGAAGTTGACGTGGTCAAGAATGGGACAACCAAGTACCATTATGCCAAACAAGATAGAAAACTGGTGCTAGGCATGATTCTGACCTTTGAGACTAGTCAATGCCTGCGGGAGAGCTAAGAGAGATGGGAGAAGATGGAAGTCTCGGATCAGACATATGAGACTTGCACAATCGTCACCGACAGGGAAGAGTTAGCCCATTGACCGACTTCCAACGAGACGCACCGGAGTGACCTGTCTACTCGCACAGAATCGGAAGGATTCCATGGGTTGAAGTCCCTGGTAATAGGCAGGTTCTTCCACTGACAGTCAAAACTGGGAAATCCGCATAGGCTGATCAGAGAGCTTGCCAGATCTCAACATCCGTCTTATATGAAGTGATCGAATCACACAGGGAGCCAGTTCGTAGAGATTATTCTTTGCTGTAGCTAGATATCAGATGTCTTCCCTGTAAGAGAACTCAAAAGAGAGATAGCTTTCTCTATGGGGCCTCCATCTGTTTTGCCATACCCGATTCCAGGCAGTCCTGAGTGAACTACCTTTGAACCACTCGAAGCATTCGGCGCATGGAACTCTGCACATGCTACTTTAAAAAAGTTGACCACTGGGACATCGAGGGAGAGGCGTATAGATTGATGTCTCGACATGAGCAACTTGTTCAGTCTTCGAGACAGGCCGAGAGAGACATATTACTACATCTCCTCTTGGCACTTTAGGAACGGATGAGACCTTACATAGCAGCTATCCATCCAATGGCATCTCGAACAGGTCTTACATCAGAAATCTAGAGACAGCTAATCTTAAGCTCTACTGAAGCGGGTAGAAAGAAAACATAGAGATCTAATTACCTGGGGAGAACTCAAAAGAGAGATAGCTTTCTCTAAAGGAGAGCATCTATATTTGCTTCTACAGACGACTAAAAGGAGGGACGAGCGTCAACTAAGGATTCGTAAGCGAGAGAGACGATCTGGAAAGATTATACTATACTACGGGAACAGATGAGACTCACATTGCAACGGGAACTGATTCAACTCTTGCCTATTCCGACGGCTGCTAAGGAAGGTCAAATGCTATAAAGTTCGGATTCTTTTCCCTTTAGAATGCCTGCCGGTGTCATCTTATGTAATAGGAATCTGAGTTCAATTCGTTCAGGCTCCACACCTTCTCAATAAGGCTCCGCCCCAGTTTAAAGAGATAGGCAGAAAGGTTGAATCCGGAAAGGATAGGAAAGAAAAGGCAGGTTAAAATCCCTCACTTTAAAACGAGCTATTACATACCCTTATCAGTCGCTCCTTGATCAAACTGAAATTGGTTCTTAGGTAGCTTGCTTGCACCTCTTAAGAATCAGATGCAGTTGCCCTTATAAGAGTATAAAGATAAATGATTCAGCTTGAGGGGCCTTGCCTTGAGATTCATCCGGAGTTCGGGCACTATTCCATTCATAAGTAGTAGTGGCGAGAGGGGCGAATGATAATGACGCTCTTACCCGGGAAGTTCAAGCTTCTATGGCAGGAGTGGGGAGTTTAGAACCTACGCAGAATGAAAGTTTCTCTTTTGATCTGCCTTCTGGTCTAGCACTCGCGACGGGCGCCCGCCTGTTTTTAGCTGCAGTCGTCAATGCTAAGGCATTGACTCTTTCCTTCGCTCAAACAACTTAGAGCTTTTAAATGGATTCTTCGAGATGTTTGAACGAGGATTATCTATGATAAGGTGAGACGATAGTCGATTGGTTGCCGGGCGGTTACCCCGAAGTGAGTCGTGGAGATGAAGGATGGTTGTTTGAGCGAGTGGTTGGCTAGTCGCCAGCCACGATGCGAGTTCCTATTCTTATTTAGTAGGCACATGACTACGAGTGGTGCCAGCCACCCGCTAACCCAAAGTGATAGGGTGGCATGAGCCCACGTAGTAAGTCTTAGTGCCATCTAGAGAGTCTATTTAAATCTTCAAGTTGTTTGAGCGAGGGGGACTGAGAGTGTGGAGCGAGGAATCCCAATCAGAGAAAGTAGCGAAGCGAAGTCGAGTGGAAAGATGGTAATCAAACACCCAATTCTTTCTAACTCGTATGTTTTATCTCCGCTACAAGTTCAGTTCATAGATAGGAGGGATCTCTCAGATTTGATGGTTGAAAATATACCGGATAATCCCGATATCATGGTTGGTGCATCCCAAGTTCTAAGATGCTTCGCTTTGTTGTCTCTAGTTTGAAATACTGAGAATGGTAGACCAGCGACCAGTAAAGCCCCTGGAGAAGTGTTTGAGGCAGAAGGGCTCCAAAGTAGCGCCTTCGCGTTTAGCATCCACTTTAATGCTCTGACGGCTCAGCACGAAGATGCTTACGAGACGCTACTCGGAAAACATTAGCTACACGCAGCCAGAGTTGGGAAGAATTAGGCGGCAAGTACAGAGTCGATAAAGTGAATGCGGCCCAGTTTCTACTCTAACCAAGTATTCCGCTCGTTTCTATACTCTTGATACTTGGTTCTTTGACCCTCTACTACATGTAGTTTCGTTTCGTTCTTTTTCTATATTCGTTCCACTTACGTTACACTCGTTCTTTTGACTCTGAAACTAATGTTACACTCTTTCGTTTCGTTCTTCACTACTAAACACTATACTCTTTACTTTTTTCATATTTACCACACTACAGAATCTTTCGTTCTTATGGTCTTTCGATCGCTTCAAACTGGGTTTATACTCTTTTCCTTCAAGGAAAAATGCCCTTGACAGTGCAGTGCTCCATGCTAGTAATTCATCTGTTAACGATTCAATATGCTCGAAGCCACTTAGCCCGGAAAGCTTCCCAGCCGCTACTAAGATGCGTTTTGCAGGACGTAAAGAATGAATCAACAACTTCTAGGATTCGGTGAAGACCTTGAAATAGGGTCAACTCTCTCTTCTTATTTTTTTGTTTCTTAAGCGCATGCGCAGTATCGAGCGCCTGCAGGGGCCAAGCCTCTGAACTAGCACTGCACTAGAGGGCTCGCCATCTACGGAGCGATAAAGAACCTTGTGTCAAAAGACATAATGAGAAGGGCCCTAAGGCTTTTAGGCTCACACTAAGTAGTTAGCTCTCTCAAATGCTCGCTACTTTGACTTCGCTCTATTCTATTAGTATCGCTCTTAAGCTCTTGACACTCGACTACACCGTTTCGTTCTCCACGTATTACACTCGTTGGATGTAATGAAGATAGCGTCTCTGGACTTCCGTCTGGAAAAGTGAAGCATGAAATCTGTGGTGTCTTTCATTGTTGGTCAACCATTAGGTTACTCTTCTTTCTTCTTGGCCTTTGTTTGCTCTAGCGCATCACCTTATTGTGTGGTGTGCTGCAAAGAGGGTCTATCCTCAAAATTAACAGGCTATGCTCTCTTAGGTGATGATATTGTAATCATTGATGAGAAAGTAGCAAGTGAGTATCACTGGATGATGGAGACGCTGGGGGTGAAGGTCTCACTTACCAAATCCCTAGTGTCACACTCTGGTGGTGCGGAGTTTGCCAATAAATTCTTTGTCAAACTGTTGTCAAAGGATTGTTCTCCTTTAGAAGTCAAAAGCCTTTTAGGAGCGGTCTTGCGACCATTGCGATGGCTAACCCCTCTATACCTAATAAGGTACTATGGCGAATGGCTGGCTCGAGAGACGTTGACCCGTGCTGGTATTATGAGTCGCAAGTTCAAGCGATTCAACTCTGTCATTCAGCGAGTCCGGACTTTCGGTATCCCTTTCTGGCAGGGGTGATGGGTCATTCTCAATCCGTATGTGGCTTTCGAAACGATGCGGTTTCTCCGGTTAAATTAAAGCAGTTAGATGGTCCACCTGGCCCTTTTCGAGGCCTCTAGGAAAAAGGAGTACACATCATTCATTGATCTTTCCATCGGAAGAGATGAGATTCGTTCGCATAGTCAGGCGCTATTTAATTGTCCAGAAGTAACTCATTAGCTGTAAGTGAAGGAAGCAAGAGCTTCGGAAGAAGATCAGTGCGAGGTAGGGGGGAGGGGAGATGTAAGAAAAATTACCAACTTCACCCTTAGCCCAAGTCTTCTTTTTTGGTTATTTAAAAAAATAGCCTTTTGGAGGAGAAGGATGGATTGTTAGTGTGGACGATTTGGAAGATATAATTGGAGGGCATGTATGGTTAGGTTCCATTTGTATACTGGGTGGAATCTGGCATATCTTAACCAAACCCTTTGCATGGGCTCGCCGTGCACTTGTATGGTCTGGAGAGGTTGTCTTACAGTTTAGGTGCTTTATCCGTTTTTGGTTTCATTGCTTGTTGCTTTGTCTGGTTCAATAATACCGCTTATCCGTGTGAGTTTGACGGGCCTACCGGACCAGAAGCTTCTCAAGCTCAATTTGACTTTTATAGTTAGAGATCAACGTCTTGGGGCTAACGTGGGATCCGCTCAAGGGCCTACCAGGTTAGGTAAATATTTAATGCGCTCGCCTACCGGAGAAATTCTTTTTGGAGGGGAAACTATGCGTTTTTGGGATCTGCGTGCTCCTTGGTTAGAACCTATAAGGGGTCCCAATGGTTTGCTCTCCATTTGCAGGTCATTTCAAACAAAGTTCCAAGCAATGTCCTACAAACGAGAAAGACCAAAGAAGAAAGTTCCTTATGCATCCGCTGTTTGTAGTTTGATGTATGCCATGGTATGCACAAGGCCGGAAATACGCTCTTGGGAATCGAATAGGAAGCTCATCCTTTTCTATTCTTAGATCGGACGGGGAAGAGTACCTTCTTGCTTTTAAACCTCTAGATGAGCGACGTGGCAGAGAGTTGTGCTGATCATCTACGGTATACTCATCTTTCCTTCTATTCTGTAGATGAAAGATTCGCTATTGGATAGCTTTCAGGGGCTAGGAGGCTAGACTTTCAAGGCTCGAACTCTTTTTCTACTGGAATAGACAGACCGCAAGTTAACAAGGAAGGGAGCTGCTATTGAATCCGGTTTTAGATGGTTGGAAGGCAGAAGCAATAGCATGATAGGAATAGCAGGTTTCATAGAGATCACATCACAATAGGATGAATACGAGACTTCGGGTGGGCGACTTCTTCGCCTTCTTCATCAACTCATCTATAGGATAGATCTTTTTATCTATATACAATTTAGTTTTATCGTTTGAATTCTTCTTCGCGTTAGTCAATTATTCTATTGAATTTCTCTCTTTTTATTCTTTCCTTTGGGGCCATTCAGATAAGAGACTTGGGGGCTACTGTCACTCGCGGGAGAGCTCTTTCGATAGCTAGAGAGTATGGGTGCCCGTGCTTTCCAATGTTATGTCCGAAAAAAGAGCACTTTGACAGGAATTGGAAGGTTTGATCCCGAGTGACGACCGTTCCGAACGAGAGAAATAGTGAACCAGTGGCTTTTCTTCTTCCTTAGCGATACATTATTTACATGTCAGGAACCACAGGTGAGACGATTATTTTCAGTCCTCCATAGAATCTTCGGTGCGAATGAGGAGAAAAGGTTCGATTACAGAAATGCAGGCAGGCATTCCTCATCCATTG
>JBBPFP010000080.1:78508-93701 GCA_037974795.1 Kaempferia galanga
GGGGCGAACGACAGTGACGCGTCTCTGGCCGCAAGTCAAGAAGTTCTAGTGAAGAGGAGTCAGGAGTCCATCTCTCAGAACTCATTGACTCGGAGATTCAGACTGATCCCTGACCCGACTTCTCTTTGCCCTCGCCGGTAATCTTGCGCTTTGAAAAACCAAAATTTTAATTCATGTGAGACAGAGTGAAATTACAGTTGAGAGATAAGAAAGGTGAAAGAGAGAATTTCTTTAGGGGCGAAGAGCTGAGCCGTTAGGAAAGAGTAAATGGCCGTCAGCCATTTACGACTGTTGCTGTGGGGCAGATAACGTGAACTGAAATAGTATTTGAATTGCATTTTCTTTCTTTTGGGGACGAGTTCACTAATGGATGCACCATATTCATATCGATCGGCCCCTTATTCCCCTTTTTTTAAGAATAACTCCTCCTTGCTCTCTTGCATATCATCTTACATTGTGACTCGCCTTAGGAAGCCTCTCCTCGCCTGTGAGTGCTTTTTGTTTTCTATGGCATTGAGTTTTTTCTTTTCTTTGGGGAGACTTGGCTGTCAATCTCATTGGTGGCATAGAGATCATGTTCGGTAGGCTGCAGTTCTTTCGACAGCTAGGAGTTGACAGGTTCGATTCAGCGCACGAGTCAATTTGAGCTCCCGCTATTTCTGAGCTTGCCCGGTTTCGGCAATGAATTCTAACCTGAAAGGTGCTTTGAAGCCACTCTTCTAAGTTTTCACGACTCATATCTTTTCTTTTCAGGTGCAGATGAATAAGCGATGTTATCAACAAAAGAAGTGCTTTTAAATCCAATGTGACCCGACTGAGGGGAAGAAAGTCAATAAGTATACTGTTCGAGAATCCGTCGTATTTCTTGTTGAGGAATGGAAAAGAGGTGCTATCGCGTATCATATAGTCGATCAAGGCTCCTTTTAGCGGACATTGCTTCCACTTTAATCGAGTGGGTCAGCTCTGTACTATCTAGGTAGAAGATCTCAAAGAACGCTAGAGCAAAAGCTTTGAGTTTTACAGAGTGAAGAGAAAAGCTCAGTCTCGAGCGAGAGGAAGGGCTCAGTAGGAGAAAGAGAGTAGGGCTATCAATACTCAAGTCAGGAAAAGCTCAACACGCCTCAGCCAAAGAAGGTACGACGTGCGACGGGCTCGAGCCACGCACTTGCGTTACACATCCGATCGCAAATCGAAGCTTTTGCAGAGAGAAATTGAATAATAAATCAAAGTGAAAGAAGAGTTCAAACTTAGCGAGAGAAGGCCCACTACGCCTAGTCCTGGCTCTTCTAGGACTAGGCCGAGCACCACACCAGAGGCTGAGGAGGATTGAAATACCAATACCAATCAATTAGTTTTTGTCTCGCTTTCCATTTTCATGGTAAGAGAAGCGATTCGATCTTTTTTAATTTTCATGGTTATTAGAGTAGAATGAAATGAACGAAGGTGATATCTCAGAGAGAATTTCTTCGACTCTCGGAATAGAGATTGATTTTGGGCAAATTTAGAGCTTAAGCTATATGCTTAACACATTCGTCTTTCCTTGAATATAATATTGAAAAATCTTCCACGTGAGTGAAAGCATCTGAGTCTAGCTAAGAGTAAGGCTACCAAAAATAGTCAAGTAACCTGACTCGGAACCAATGTGCGGGACGGAAGAGCCCAATGGCCGGCAAGGCGAGGGGGGCGAAACTCTCTTACAGCTCAGAGCGCCCGATCTCCACGGGAAAAAAAGAAAGGAAAGAAAGAAAAAAAGTTGATATCCTATTTCGCTATATGCTTAACACAAGCAACTCGAACTGAAGCTGAAAGAATTCATCACTTCTTTTTATTTAGTTTTCGAAGGGATGTTAAGTTCTTGAATCCGCAAGTTTGAACTCGATAATAGATTCAAAACTACGAAAGATTCATTCGAAGGGATGCTCTAGTTCTGTTATTGAATCCTCGTGAAGAAGTTTTCACTCTTCTTTTTGCTCTGCACCGCTAGGCTGGGTTAATCTACAAAGCCAGCTCTTTCTTTGGTTCTCAAATCCTTTCGGCATAATTCTCACTAGGGTGAACTCATCTTATCCCGCACCAGCTTTCAAGTGAAATGGGATGGCTTTGGGCCTCCTCTTTCGTAGTGTTTTTTAATAACTATAGCCATGAACGACAAACAAAAAGAGCTGAGCAGTAAGGTTAGGTGCGAAAGCCCAGTATGGGGGTTGTGTACAGTGGATGTTGGGCATCTCGGTTCAAGCAAATTCCATCAGAAGAGGGATGTGCGCTCCTCTTATATTTGGTGCCGGAGCTGCTACAATTGCTTTAGCGGGGAGGCAAGCACAATTACTTTGAGTTGGGTTCCGTTTTTCCCATATAGGGAGAGTTTGAGTCTTTCATTCCGCCAGAAGCATATTTAAAGTCTTAAGCCAAGGCTTATTTTCTTGCTGGCTCGTTAGAGAGGGGAGTATTTAAACCGTTTAGCTCCTTGAGCCCATTAGCTCCCTTTGGAAGGGAAGAGAGTTCGGGTAGCGAAGAATAATGAAAACGAAAGAATAAAAAGGATTGATTCCCGATGTCTCCGAGATGAATGACTTTATATAAAATAGTTGCGCACTTTATCTCTACTAAAAAACTCTTCTCTTTCTAACTCTAAAGAGTGGAAATCGTGAGTTGAGGAATAAGTAAATCAATCAGCATGGGGAGCGCTTAACTTCTGAAGTCGGAAATGATCAAGGAATGAAGGCATGAGGGACGAGCGATAGCGACGTGGAGAAGAGATTGATTCTTTCGACCATCTCAATAGGATAGTGAAGGTTTTCCGTTCGGGTAGAGCAGTTATGTTTTCTTAGTCAGTCTCCTTTAGCAAGAGACTCAAGACTACCAACTTCCTATACCATCACGAAGGAAAAGAGATGGCGCTCCTTGGATGTCAAAGTCGAATGCCACTGCTGCTACATACAGGAGAAGATAGATTTCTTGCTAGAGGACGGATCTTCAACAAGGACGGGGTCATCGCAAAGAAGAAGAGCGTGGAGGTGAGTGAGCCTACGACCACCAATTGCTTATCTCCTATTACCAATTGCAGCAGACTTGGACTAATTGATTATGAACGGAAAGATCACTCAAAAAAGGTTTGGTAGTCGAATGATGTTTGAATGCAATCGGGTCCAAAGTGGTTTTATCCGTAGACCATGGGATATGAGTCCGCGGTTGTATTATTCTTCTAATTCAACGTGGGATACCTATTCAGCTTTTTGGTATGCTTTCAAACTCAGTATCGAATCTGAAAGACGGAAGCTCCTATTTCCTGGTTCGTTCTTTGCTGCAAGTGTATTCTCAAAACCTTACCCTCGAGCAACAGATTGTGAATTGCTTACAATAGCATTCATATACCTTTTATAAAAGTACGTATATCACATTCGAGCCAATGCTGACTATATCAAATTCACAATAGGTTATGAAATGCTATTACCTGATGAAAGCACTTTATCATATACAGACATATTATATTGATGGTTCTCCTTCAAATCTTTATAGAGAAACTCCATATCAGCAGACAGCTGCACAAGTTCACATTCCGCAGTACTCAAATTTCGAGAGCTGCTCCCATATAGGAGTTTTTAACAAGGCGGGCAGCACAACGAACCCTAGAGGGCGGGACTGAACCCATCTAATGTTGGAACTTCTCTGGTGGTACCTTGCTTTGCTGACATAGACCATTTTATAGAATATCATAAATGGGGGAAATCCGCTTTACTAATTGACTACACATATTTACGACACCGAGACCATTCGATTAATTCCAATTATATCAGTTTGAAAAGTGACCCGCTTTTGGAGCAGCTGATATCGATAGTCCAGAACTGAGCTACAGAGGACACAAACAAATGACTATTATATTACTCCTATCTTAATTGCATATAAGATCGTAGTCGTGAATATTAAAAAAAACACTACGAAAGATCTACTAAAGTTGTCGGATCTCTCGCTCGACTTAATATAATATAGAAGTCAGATACGCAATAGACTCTTATATTATCTTCATTTCGTCCCGTCACCACGTCTAACGCTTCCCGTCACCACGTCGCAACTAAGTAAGTGCGTCTCGTCCCTTCAGTTCCATCTGTTCGCTGTTTTGAGTACTCGTTCGCTCCGGCTTGTCTCTTTTTCTTGATATGAATAAGCAAGTATAATAAGAACGTCCTTTCACATGCAGGTTAGCTGACACCGGGTTTAGGTAAGACTGCTAAGATAAAACACGTTGGAAGCTTCTATAAGAGAAATGAATTCCAAGATCTTTCGTAGTGTTTTTTTGTAGAACAACGGTAGTTGCTCGGGTTCGGTTAGGGGTCCCAGGTCCGTCCCTCACAGGAAAGATTAAAGCCCAGGACTGCACACAAGAAAGGAGAGCGGAAGCTAACATTCGCGGAGGGCACAGAATCAACTCTAATTGCAACCGGAACTGCCAAATTGGATTCGATAAGGAAGTGCAAGGGTAGAGTGAATGTCGGATAGTCTAACATGGCCCCAAAGGCCACAATTGAAGACTTATATTAGTGCGCTCTCGCATCTTCGGCCCTCTCCATCTCCATCTCCCTAATGGTCGATCTATGTAATACCCTAATGGTCGATCGCGTAAATACCATTATCACTCGCTGCAGATTACAGTATTGCGTGAATGGCTGAGGATAGTCTACAATTGCTACGCCCCAAAAGCAACAACGTTCATGGCGTCGGATAGTCTTAGCCATGAACTCTCACCTTTAATATTGAGTCTACAATAGCTACGCAATTTATACGGATTTGATTCAAAAAGTCACACACTACGAATACGAAAGATCTATCCCTTCGCCTAACGGCTCAGCTCTTCGCCCCTACCCTTACGGTCTTCGCGCTTTCGCCCAGCAACACTCTCTATCTCCCTAACTTTAAAACGATCCCTCCCTTTGGTCGGCCCTTACGGTCGAGACTCCACGTCGCTGCGCTCGTCCCTCAGCAGATTACAGCGTGAATGGCCATTAAAAAAGTCACACACTACGAAAGATCTACCCCTATGGTAAGAACGAGCACGTCTACCCGTCGAATACAAGACTTTCTCACTCGCCCACGTCGCTGTAATTCTCGCTCGTCCCTCTCTCTCTCTCTCTCCCTAACTTTAAAACGATCCTATCCTGACTTCGTATATCTTCCCTTACGGTCTAGCACTTTACAGTACCTCGAGTTGAAGAATGAAATCTTTCGGCAAGATCCGATGCTGGCTCAGCTCCACGTAGTTCCGCACTTCGCAGACCATGAATCGGTGGAAAGAACTAGTTCTACCCTATATCCAGGGCTTCATTACATTGATTGGGACTAGTTCGTGCCATGGGACTGCTTCATAGTGAAAGTGGAGAAATCGGAGAGACGAAGCTTACGGACGGGTGAGACTAACATTCTTAATGTTACGGGTTACTAGTCATGGTCACGAGTGAGAGCAAGGGTACCGGTCTAGATCGAATTTGTGTCCTTCATTCCTGACTTGCACCGTTGCTGCTGAACTATACTCTGAGTTGGACAGTTGCTACTTCTAGGTATGAGCCCTTGACTTACATAGGTATATCTATGCACTCTGCCATCTTCGTACGCATTGCCCCGACTTCCCTGTACATATCAAGAGGCGCGAAGCGCGGGTATAAATAAAGACACCTTCCCTTTGCCTCACTAGAGTCCGACGTAGGCTTTACCACTTAGTAGGCTTGCCTCACTAGAGTCCGACGTAGGCTTTACGGCTTGCCTTACTTAGAGTAGGACAGGGAAGAACTCAGAGGTAGACGCCTAACTTATGATGGTCGGATCGATCATAGGACTACATCTTGATTGAGGAAGTAGTGGTCGCAGTCGCACTTGCTATTCTATTCACTGATCTTTACGTCTAATGCAGCTTCGATGTCTGCTGTCCTTTGTCTGCTGTCCTTTGCTCCAACGACTGTAGACTACAACGACTACAGAAAAGATGATCTATCCATGTAGCGCAGATACACTTCTAGCTATCCTTTTTCTATGACGAATCACTTCGATCCTTGAACGACTCTTACTCGATGATATTCTATGTTCTTTGAACACAGATTCAGAGGTATACAATGGAACAGTGACTGCTCCGAACCTAGACATTTAGCCGAACCTAAGGAGAGATTCAAGCTTAGCAGTTGATACATCTTTAGTATGCGTATCCTGACTTCCCTAAGTACAGATTCAAGCTTCGGAGTTGCTATATAGTAGAGATTCAAGCTTATGAGTTGATACATCTTTAGTATGCGTATCCTGACTTCCCTAAGTACAGATTCAAGCTTCGGAGTTGCTCCTGAGTATGCGTATGCTTCCTTCCCACGGATGTTATGAGTCCTTCTTCCTCTGCTCTCCCCGTTGCTCTACCCGAGCCACTAAGCGAGATAACTGAAACTGAAGTCCATGACTGTACGGACTGGAAAAGACAGGGAATAGGTGTTCAATGGTTAGGCATGAGGAGAGAGCTCTGCGAGAAGTTAGCATGAGGAATGGGAGCCAATCAGACCTGAGCATGGGAAAAGCAATCACACAGACATAGAAGAGAGGAGGAATCTAGACCAGCAAAGGGAAGGCATAGAGTGCGGTAGCAGGAAAGGAGGGACAGAAAGAGCTAAAGACATAGTAGCTATATCTACAAGTACTAAAACAAAGTAGAAAGGAGCCATAGAAAACCTTGCAAGAGCCATGAGATGGTAGGGAAAGGTGCCCGCCTAGCACTTATTGAAGAGAAAACGAAGAAGACAGGGAAAGAGGAAAGAGATGGCATACACGACGACGAACTGAGCTGAGCTACTAGACTCGCGAAGAAAGCACAAGGCGAGAGTATACCGAAGCAGTCCTATTGAGACCTACGCTACGCACCTTACCATTTATACGTACCATTTATACGGGAAAGTTATCCGGACCACGTACCACCGTACCAGGAAGGAGGTAGGAATCGCTATCCAGGTTTAAAACCTATAACGGGGAAGCATAGTGAAAAAAATCACTTAAGTGGGAAGCATTAAGAATGCAGTCGTAGGACCACGGTCCCTTTCCAGTACCAGTGCAGAGAGCATACGTTGGACGAGACGGTACGATCGGCATTCAATATAGGAGCGAGTGGAATTACAGACACTTACGTACCACTCAGATAATATTAAAACCGGACTAGGATGCTGGATACGCACAGGAAGATCAGAGATTCCTTGTTCAAGCTACGGTTCATACCATTCTTTAGTATTTTTATGATGACTTGAATGGAACAGGCGGGGGGCACCTGCTTAGTTTAACTAGCAGGGGAAGCGATCCTGACTTCTTAGAAAGGTAGATTTGGACAGTACGCTTAGTGAGAACTACACGGGGGAGGAAGAATAGTAGAACAAGAGAGGGGAAGCAGACTAGGTAAACTCGTAGAAACAAAAACAAAGAAGAAGATATGGGAAAGGGGGCACCTAACTTAGAATCTAGGGAAGTACACGTAGAAAGATTAAGATACGATACGCTAGGCGTAGTTCTCACTCGATCATAGCGTAACCTTACTCATAACAGCTTGAGCTAATCGCGGTACACCGTTACACAGTAAACAAACAGCATACATGTACACAGCATATAGCTCATTACACACAGATACTACCATAGAGGAAGCGAAGCATTGGTGCACAGAGAGAGAGGCATAGGAGGCAGTAGTAGTTAGATAAACACCAATATAGCGCAATAGTCATACAATTAGACCAGTGAGAATAAAGGATAGGGAATACTGAACTCAGTAGAGTCAAAGTCAAACTGACAGTGGGAAGCTGAGACCAGCATAAACACTTGAACTAAAAAAGAGCAGACTTAGTACTAGTAGGCTTACCTCATAGTAGGCTTGACTACCGGTCGAGAATCTCAATGACATATTACACATTAGAGACAATAATAGGACAGTGACTATTACACTATAAGTACAAAAGGAGGAAGACACCGACACACTATAACAGACCAGAAAGGGAGTAGGCAATGCTACCAAAACAGTAATGAATAGCAGAGACTACACATACGAGACTCTAGTGTAGGACTAGACCACAATGCAGAGAATAGAATAGAAAGCAATACTACCTACCCCAACGGAAGAATGTACGACCAGTACGAAAACAATACTGTACACAGACCACTTACTACTGATTGATTGGGAACTACCTAGGTACTAGACAGGGAAAAGAGAAAGAGAAAGGAACGCGTCCCATGGAACCGGAGACTCACCTTAGAACCGGGGTGTGGGGACGAGCGAACGGAAGTGACGCAGAGGGCAACAGGAATGAAAGAGAGAGAGTCTCAGGTGAAAAACGAAAAAGGAAGGGGAGAAGCAGGGCAACCACGTGAGGGGAGACCTTTGCAAAAGAAGACTCTCAACCCAGGTACAACAACTTATAGACCAAAAGAAGGGAGAGTGAATTAAGATAGGATATCTTAGGAGGAGGGACCAGACAACTATGGATTAATAGGGATTCACGTACTTACCTCATCACTTTTATTACAAAAAGCACCAAAAGCGAGACTATAGAAACGGAACAAACAGTCTTTAGAAGGTATGACGGGCAAATTCAATAGAAAGGATCACATTCTAGTGAGCTAGACCTAAAAGAGAAGAGTTCATACAGGTAGGAGAGAGAAGGAAGCTTCACCCTGACGCGTTCAGGTCAATTCCATTACGGATGGCAAGTAGGTAAGAGGAGATGTAGGACTCAGAGATATCACTACTCTATCATACGGGGTCCGTAAGGGCAATTTAATCACAGAATGACGAATGGAAAAACAGATGACTGTACATTGAGAGGGTACCTTATAGCACGCATACAAATTATATACCACTTATAGCCTCGTACGCACGCGCGCGCGCGCGGTAAGGCCCCCCCCTCTCTCCCTCACTCCCTCTGCTGCCCCTAGGTATAGGGCTTACTATAGGATAGGACAGAAGTCCAGTCTAAAGCAAGTCCAGTCTAGGGTATAGCTTTCGGTCGTTTCGGTCGCTTCGGGTATGGGCGTTGGGCAGTTTTTGTACGCTGCCTGCAATCCTTCTCAGAACTGGACGTCAGCTCTGGGGAAGTGCGATCTCATTGCCTTACATGACTTCGTCTCCTATGCCCTTGTGCAAATGAGCCCGGGCCGATCTTAATCAAGCTCCCGGGCTCGGCTAGTTTCTTCGCTGAATGGAAGGTAGTGGTCTAGCCGGGCTTTCAGTGTGGCTTCACTTCTCCCGTCTGTGCTTGCCTGATAGCACATCCGCCTCTCGTCAATGGGTACTGACCGGTAGCTTTCTGTGTCGAAGATAGAGCCATCAGCTTCTTATCTCGTTACGCAGCGGTCAACAGGAAGTAGGTGTACGACATTCAATGATCATATACTTAACCGGTGGTTGCCATTTTTCCTGTTGTTGTTGCCTGTTTTCATGTATTCAAGTTGTAGGGTGTTACTGACACCAGCTACCTACTAAAGGTATAAACCCAACTGTTCCCTTTCCTCTCTCCTTTCCTGAACCCTTTCCTCTCTCCTTTCCTCTAGCAAGATAGGAACCATTTACTCTTTCCTTTACTCTAGAACGATACGAACCAATTACTCTAGTACTAAACCTGTTGCTATTGCATTTACTCTTGCAAGAAATCCTGACTCTAGTACTAAACCTGTACTATTGCACGAACCCCATTAACTCTTGTACTAAACCAGTAGCTCTAGCAAGAGACTCTCTCAAGAACCCCATTACTCGTAGTCAAATCAAGCTTTATCCTTTGCTCTCTCAAGAAAGCCATTACTCGTAGTCAAATCAAGCTTTATCCTTTGCTCTTGCTCTAACCCTACTTTGACTTAGCTATCAACTGTGACTCTAGCTATTCTAGCTATCAACTGTGACTCTATGTATTTCCCCCTTTCTTTATCTATAAACTACCTCTGACTCTATCTGATATGTTCCTCTAATGCGTCTACTTGTTTGTTTCTATTTGTTTCTTCTATTTGTTGTGTGCCATCTCCCGTCTGTTCCCCTGTCTGTCCTTTTCTGTGCTGTGGTAGTATCTCTTTTGTTTGTATCTTGGCTCTTTGTCTGTCTGTGTCGTTCCTGTGGTAGTATCTCTTTTGTTTGTATCTTTGCTCTTTGTCTGTCTGTATATTTTATTTCCTCTTTCATCTCCTTGTCTGTCATACCTCTCTTAGCTGCTAGCTTTTATTTCTGTTCATCTCCTTGTCATCTCCTTTTTCATTCCTCCTCTTTTTTCTTGTTTCGTTGTTTCCCGTTCCTTTTTCCTTCCCTCCTAGTTTTTCTTCTCTGGTTGTATCGTTCCTTTGAGTCTCTCTAAATGATATCGTGTTGTAATAAGGGCAGTCAGCCCGTTCTATAACGTTCTGAGAGGTCGATATCTCGCGCTGTATCGCACGATAGTGGTACCACGAGTGGGGGATGTTATTGGTTGTTATTGTGGTATGGGAACGAATGATCTGTTTTTCTCTAGTTCTAGTACAAGAGTTCACCTTTTTCCTCTTTTATAGTCAAAGGCTACAGAAGGTAGTACTGCTCGCTTCCATTTGTGTGCCATATCCCTTCCCTTCCCTTCCGTATGTACTGGGAAGTCGCTTTATTAGTAGCCGTATCTTATATCGTTGGATAACTAGTTCTCCTTGTGGTCTTAGTCTTCACTCTGCATCGGTACCATAATCTCTTACCCCGAATCACATGAACTTCAATCTATAAGGTTTTCTTTGATCGTGCTCTTACTGCCTTCTCCAACTAGAATAGACAATAGCTTGAACCAAAGGGAAGGTTCCGAGCTCTTGATAAGTCCTCCGAACTACCTTAGAAGTCAATTCAGGTATAGTTCCCAGAAGTCAATTCAGGTATAGTTCCCAAGTAAGTGGTCTCGCCCTTAGGGTGGTTGCAGAAAGAGCCAACTAGAAAGAAACTCCTAGGAAAGAAATGAAGCTTATGAATCTCCTCTATCTTTTGCCCTCCGAATAGTATTATTGATCCTCTTTCCCTTTATAAAGTAGGGAAGAGCCTACCTCTTTAGCAGTAGAGGATTAAGAAGTCAGCCCAGGCATAGAGCATGAGCAGAAGGGATACGAGGAACTCACCTTTACGGAACTCTCCTCCTCCGCCGCACTACAATGAGCTGTAGTTCTTGTCCTTGAATCAAACCTGACTCCGGATGTGAAGAGCATCTATCCTGTGTGAGATTGTAGCCTCCAAGTGATACGATTATATTATAAAGGCAGTTCGGGAACTACCATGCACTCTACCCTTCATTTTGACCTTCAATAAGTTCTACCATAAGAGGAGAGGTACAAGTAGTACTTCTCACTCCCTGCTCTCTTCACACTCTAGAGCAGAGAACCCCAGCTTACTAGATCCTAGAAAAGAGATCGGCTGGAACAATAAGGGGTAGACCAGACCCCGACCAACGAATAATTAACTCACCCAGCAGAGTCTGATTCAGCAGTTGGAAAAGACACTCTGGGGCCCAGTCACGACTACTCACTGAGTCGGAATACTTGAATGGCTATACCACTGAGTTGGTATGCAATGCTTCCTCTTTATTGTTCACACCCTCTAATATAATAAGCACTCATAGGATTAGCCTCCTAAGATAGGACTACTCCACCTCCTACTACTAAGGCAGGACAATAAGTTAAACCTCCGATATAACCAAACTGTCTCGGCGCTGTCTACAATTGAAGGAGAAGTGTATGGATCAATCAATAGAAAAGTCTCAGGTGCGAAGGCACTACTCAAATTAAAGGAGGATACGCGGGTTCAATTCAAGTCCAGGTTTATTGGCTCGACAACTGAACCTATAATCATGACAAGTATCTTAAAAAAGCAATAAAGAATGTATTTTTCTTTCTGACCAAAGTGAACTGACCGCAGCTAGAGAAGGAAGAGGGCTCATATATCCGACGACGGAGAGCGAAGTGGTGGAATCGAAGAGAGACCAGACCGCAAGCTCTTATGAGACGAAAGAGAAGTAGGCTTGAGTTCGCAACTGGAGATCTCCCAGCATGACTGGGCATGGTCTCTACCATGGCATGGCTACTCCTCCGCCAAAGAAATTCTCGCTGGCAATGTGAAGGCCGCGCCTCTGCTGCTCCACTAGCAACACGAGACCTTGATTAAAGCCTTGGTTTGGAATTGTCTTGGATCTGGGCCTGATGCCTTGCACTCGTCCCTTTGCTGATCTACTGTCGACTACTCTCTTCCTTCGGCTAGTGTGTTTTTCCTCTCTGGCTTCTTTCCTCCACCCATTGACTTGTTGACCGGGCACTGAGATATATATGAGATCTGACTTCCAAAAAGATAGTACGCATACGTTCTTACTTGACTTTGATCTCTTTCTCGACATCGGCTCATCACACTACTTGAGGAGCGAGCCAACCATTAGGAAGTCCCAATTAAGACAAGAAGGTCCGGGTAGGCTACAGTACCAATAGTAGATGCGGCTCCTTCCTCACACCTATAGATGAAGGGATTGAACCTCACTCGCAGCCACCTTGGGAAGGGAATTGGGAATGAGGGGATAGCAGTACTAGATATGGGGGAATGCCTTTCAAGGACAGATTCTTGGCATAGTTGGAGTGAAGAGTGGAGGTTGAGACTTCGGATAGCGACTGAAACGGAGAGGACTATTCTGGTAGGGAGAGAGAGCCAATTGAAGCGAAGCGGAATGCGGCAGAGCCACATCGAAGCGACTGAAAGAGGACCCTAACTGACTTCATTCAATAGGGCAGCTTCGGCTCTCTCGATAGCATAGCTGCTCCCGCTCAACTCGACTGAGATTCCGGATCGGATCTCTATCTCCTTCATCATTCACTCATCTATTATGATACGGAAGTATATTATATGCTGGCTCTGCCGCACTCCGCTCTATTCTATTTCTCGATAGCGGGACTGATGAACCACTTAATTAATCTTTGTTAGCCGCTTCCGCTCCTGTTCAGTCGCTCATAGTCATAAGTTATTGTGAGTCGGCTTTCGGAGATGTCGGCTTGACTCTCTTCCCTATAACTCTTCATTGGCCTAACTTTGATTTGTGATTTGCTGCTTCTATGGGAAGATCAATTCTCACCCGTGCGACTTGAGACTTGATCATTGGCGCGACAACGGACTCATTCGGACATCCGCTATACCATGCACTCCAATTTCCCCACGTCTAAGCACTCGTTCCTCTGCCCCGGATCTGCCCTTCTCGAGTGGTCAAAACCTGGGCCGGGCTCTAGCCCTCTCTCCCGATCTTCTCCCATTCGCACTACTTTCTTTCATTATATAAAAGTACTCTAAGCGAAGTAGAGAGATCTCCGTTCGCTCGTTCAGAGTTTCTTGTCCCTTTCTCTATAAGAGGACATCGTCTTTTCAGACACGGGTTCGATTCCGCTCGCTGCTCCACTTGTCGGATTGTTTTTCCGGTTAAAAATGACCGTAATAGGTACGTAGGGCCCAGGAATCTCTTAGAGAGTTCTCTTGGTCTCATCTGATAGGGGTCTTTATTGTATTGGTCTCATCTGAGAGGGGAGTTGCTCAATATTGGTTGAGTCTTTCTTCTCCGCGAACCATGAATTCGGATAAGAGCGTGCCCAATGACTATTATAGTGATCCACCTCCTATCAGCCTCTTCGGTATGCGGGATCCGGTCTAGGCAGCGGAGGGATAATTGAATGAGGCGACGAGGCACCAGCTCATGGATTGATTGGGGAGTAGGCCTCTGCCAAGCAAGAATACCTGTGCTTGTCATGAGATCACGAGTGAACCGTCCCGGATGATCATGGGAAGCATTATCTGGAGGATCATGCATTGGGATGGGCCTAGGAATTCCCCACCAATGACTGATGTTCTGAGTGCTTCTTTCAGTTCTGCCATTCCCCACTGACCTATGAGTACTTACCTACCAACTACCAATTGAACGACTGCCACTCAATTTCTACTGATTCCGGGGCTATAGCAGAGCTGTTCTACCTCTTTCCTCCGCTCCGGGGCTATAGCAGAGCTGTTCTACCTCTTTCTTTCCTCCGGAGCTATATATAAAGATGGGTTAGGCGGACGGGGGCTACCTACTACTGAATGAATCTCAAGTCCGTCTTCGGAGTTTAGTTCATCTATCATCCGAGACACCTCGCCCGCTAACTCGCTCCTCGTCCTGGCACTGAAAAGAGTGGCCCGCTAGAACTCTACTTTGATGATCACTAAATCGAACCGGATGAGCGAGTGGAATGAACTTGCAAAAAATATCAACATGGCAGGATCAAATCCATGGACCACTGATCCGCTATTCAATTATATGGTCGGCGAGCTCAGCTCATGAGTCAGTAGTAATCAAATCCCATATTGACTGCATTTCAGTAGTTATTGCCCTACTGCTTCAATCATTCATTCTAACTGAATGTCAGAAAAAGCCAGCGAGCGGGATGAGCGAGCCAGCTACTGTCTAATCAAGTGTCAGAAAACCACTACTTTCTTACTGTATTGTTATGCTTCCCCACTTTACTGCAGCGAACGAGCCAACCTTAGATGCGGAACTACGTAGAGCAGAGCAACTTTATTTGGACCCGCAGAGCAACGAGGTGAAGCAGCGAGCGGGATTCTGAAAAGGACATTACGAGCCAACCTTAGACTATTGAACCCGCGCATGGTGGAAAAACACTGCTCCACTACCCCCGCCCGTCTCTATCAGATCCTACTACTGAAGTGAAGAGAAAGTCCGATAGTTGCTTCTTTCTTATTAAAGATTAGGGAAGCATAGAAGGAGAAGTGGCAAAGAGAGGTTGGGATTGAGCTTAACTTCGGAGAAAGAGAGGAGCGAACTCAAGTGTGGTTCAATGTCCCGCCTCAGATCAAATCTTCAATTAAGGAACGAGGGCCGACACAAGGAGGCAGCGACCGATAGGTCGATTTGTAGAGTCAGATAGAGCTCGACTGATAAGGAGAGGGCCGAACTACAAGAATAGTTGAGGCAGCGACCGATAGGTCGATTGTAGAGTCAGATAGCTCGAAATAAAGTTAGGGTCTCGAAAGATAGCTCGACCGCTAGGGTCTTTCCGATAGGCTCGACTGACTAAGGAGAGGGTATCGTCAGATAGAGCTCGAGCGAGTATTAATGCGAGAGGGCCGACTACAAGGCGGCAGCGACCGATAGGTCGATTGTAGACCTGATAGGCTCGACTGATAATCCGA
>JBBPFP010000080.1:105318-139978 GCA_037974795.1 Kaempferia galanga
ATTTGGAGTATAAATTGCGTAGCAATTGTAGACTATCCTCAAATCCGTATAAATTGCTACGCAATTTACGACTATCCTCAGGGGCCCTCCTTTGATTCAAGGAAGAAACGTAGAAAGATCTATCCCTATCCCTACCCTTACCAGTCGCCCCTTGCCTGACGCTCTAATAAGAATCTCCAGGCAAGACTACTTTACCTATGAAACTTAACGAGCACTACTTACTGTCAGACCTAAGCACAGATTGATGAGCGCAAGAATGAATGCACCTGTCTCTGCTCTTTCTGGTCAAGAAATCGATCGACCTCGTTCACATAGCTTTTAAAAAGCATCCCGGAGCGAGCGCCCCCAATGGTCTTTCTTGCTGAGTCAAGCTCTCCATTTTTTATATAAAAATTCCCACGCATTTCGGATGTCGGTTATTGGATTTGGTTTTCCTCGTCTGACTGACCAATCACACATACTACCATTAGAATATCTTACTCGATTGATCTCGGTGTTCTCATTCCACGCTATGTCAAAAAAGGTCAATCTCAGTATACGGAAATCCCCTAATGGTCTGACCTGACCAGAGGATTGAAGAGGTCTTAAAACGAAGAAGTTGAGGCTGGAGTGGGTCTTGCATTGCTATTACACGGATGACAGGAGAGGGGCTCTTCAATTATATCCATACCACAACGAGAAGAGAAGGGAGGGTAAACACTGATGATCGAAACATCTCCTTCAGTGCCTGGTCAACCATTAAAGAAGAGACCTACGTCTAGAAGAGAATCCCGGCTAAGCCGATGGGAAAGGTATCGCGCTTAGATTCCATAGAGTTAAACCTGCATTGGGCTTTAGTTAAGCCTACATTCATTTTATAATAGGATCTTTTTTGTAGCCCAACTCATAGAGAGTTCTGTCACTTGGTCTGAACCCATTTATTCTATTCCTATGATTTTTCAGTGATGGGCGTAACTAGTGGCATACGAGTACCTTTATAGGAAGGTAAGCATGCCGAGAGAGCACTGAGACGAACAACCTAGCTAGGAAAAACCTGCCCGTGTCTACTTCTTTCAAACCTAAAAGGGGTAAGCGTATCAAGAGAAAATGAGCAAAGCCCCGCTGTCGTATCGAAGCGATAAAAGAGGAAAAAAAGAGAAATACAAAATTCTTTATTAAGAAAACAATGTAGTAGCATCAGTCTCTTTCCCTTCCCTCTGTATGAGTTGAGAGGCTGAATTTCATTCTCTTAGCTCAGAAGGAAATGCTCTTAGTCCGGTCGGAAAGCACAGGCATTGATTGATAGATCGAATGCAAACTCAAACTCGAACTGGTGGAAGGGTTGACATGTCCGCAGCTACTGCTATCGAATTATCCCCTCTCCTTAGGCTTAGGATAAGGTCTAGTCGATGTGGGACTGATCACTTTCCTGGATTGGATTCCTTGCTTCCATCCCTGAATGGAACTAGCAGTTAAGCGCTTAAATAAAATCCATATTCCCTCGCTCGGTCCGTAATAATCAATGTCTTCAAAGTGGGTAGTCAGCCCATAATATTCTTAGTCAATCAACTCTCTAGTCTCTAGCTCTAACTCCCATTCTTCTTCGTGTGCAGCGGGATGGTACTTGCTCAACTTCCCACCGTCAAAAGGTTTTACGTGAAGTACAACCAGTAGACGGGCTCATCACCATCCTTCCTTGCTCCATCTTTATCCCCCACGATCTGTCCTCTCAGCACGGAAAAGTCAGACCCATCCTCTTTCTCTCCCACGAGAAGAAAGGCAACTCTCTGAGTCTGGCACTGCTGATCTAGACTTTGCTATTGGTCTGAGGGAGCACTTCTGTTCTGTTGAAGGAATCGGAGCTGCTATAGAATCAGCATCTTACTCTTTTTCGGCAAGCTCAGCAACGTTCCTCCACTGCACTGGAAATCTCTTTCAGTTGGAAACTCGTTTAGGCTATGACGACTCTTTGAATCTCCCTCAAAAGGGAGTGGAGTCAAAAAGACATAGCTATCTGAACAGTTTTGAATCCACTCTTTTTCCGTACATAAGATTGAACGATAGAGAGGGTAGACCGGAGTGGAGGAGTCTTCGCTTCCAATTCTGTTCTAAGGACTCAATATGCCTTTTCAGGTTCAGGACATATGCGCGGATTAACTGAATCCAATTTCACTTTTTCAATCGTAGTAGCTTGTCTTGTTGGTGCGCACTTGTAGTGTAGGAAGATTCCCCTTAAGTAATGTGTTTTTGGAGCTCCTTCAAAACAGATAGAAAGAGTAAGCTGCAACGAATAGAATAGGATATGCTACCTTCTGCTTTCTGCCTAAAGCGGAGATTTCGATCTTTGCAAGAATGTCTATTAGTACAAAGATGCTGGGGGCCCTTAGCGCTTTTTCCTTGATCTACGAATGGCAGGTAGGCTGTCTTATGATCTTAGGCCGATGGGATAGCTTTCAAAGGCTAGAATAGCTAAATTAATAATATAACGGATATAACGGAAATAAGTCCGACGTGCATGTCTATGGACACTTCCTTCTTTATATTGTAAATTTTTTACATGCACTGCAGCCCTTCCTGAAATAAGAGCGGAAGCAACCCCCACGATCATGGAGAATGTGGAGCAAGCCTAATAAAAAAAGCTGTTTCCCCTTCTTTATCCTTTCCTTGACTTTTGACCTCTTCTCATGGTCTGGGTGCACGCAAGAAAGTTCCATCATAAGCATCCTATACCCTTCTCGGGTAGCTCTTATGGTATCCGTACTTCCATCTGTCGGAAACGGGAGTCGGGAAGTTCGCTTTTGTATGATGAGTTGATCACGCTATACATACGGCTCTCTTTCTCTTTAAGCTTCAAGCATTCAAAGAATTAGATCAGATGCAAACAGAGTCCTTCGTGAATAGGGGAAGTCTGTGGAAGGTTGGCAGGAGCATAGCATAAGCATAGGGCCTAGGAGCTAGGAGCGAAGGGGGGGCTGATAGGGTATCGTGAAGGATTTCTTTCTTCTAATTCAATTCTAATTCAATTTAAATGGTTTGTGGTGCCTATCTTTGACCTTGAACACAGAAATGAGCTACTCATCTTATTTATTCGGATCATGAGCTACCGTTCTAAAAGAAGTTCATTCCAGGCCAGGGCGCTTGCCTTAACGGGAATTGATGAGAATGATTTATTTTGGGATAAGACTTACGCATCTTCCTCTGGACGTTCGGTTCGAGCTATTTCATAAAAGGGTTCTTCCCTCGCTGTATACTCTTTCTTTGAGTCTCGACTGTCTCCACCGGGGACTCCTCTGAGCCCCATCCAAGCATATCTACGAGGACCTGCGGATCCCCCTTCTTCGACTGATGCTGATGCTATAGATTCCTCCTTCCTCCAAGATGGTACGAATCGTCTGCTTATCTTTCATAATAGAGCGGGGAGGCGCTTCCTACACCGAGGCCTAACGACTGTACGATTTTTGCTGCCAGAGGGCGTAGCCTTACACTCCCCCGGAGTGACTTCGCTTCTTTAAGAAGATAATATTCCACACGTCGCTATCGCACCGCAGCAACAAGAGTTATGGTATTTCCCGTCGGCAAAAGTAGTCGTATATTGCCCCTTTGGCTATTTATACTCTTTCATTAACGGATTAAGCTGGAGGGAATGAAGGTGAGAGTTCATTCCAGGAGTATAGTCTACAATTGCGTAGCAATTTATACGGATTCTATTGTAGACTCAATATTAAGCAGGCCATTCACTCTTTCCAAGTCGTGAATGTATCCATGAACTCCAAATAAAATAGTAGTAAATGGTCTTTCCCATTCACTCTCACCAGTCGTGAATGGCTTTATTCACTCTATCCCTCCCCTTACGGATGCCCTCTCTTTCTAGCTCTCTTGACTAGCCCGCTGGTACATAATCTTCTAACTCAACCTGAGTTAAGAACCGGCAATCGGTTCCAAATAACACCACTGAAATCATATACTTCTAATCAGAATCTGACGAAAAGAGTCAATGGTGTACACACCATTGACGACCTGTTGCTTGGCTCGATTTTCGAATAATTTGGATTTTCACTCTGCTTAAAGAGAAATAGAGAACCTCTCAATTGACTAGGGTAGGCGGTGAAGACTTGACGGGCATCCGAGTTCCTGGTCCTACGAGAGGGCATGAATCTTCACTGTCTTATGAAGCAGAGGTCTTTCTCACCTTGATCTTCAATCCCAGGCACCGTGACTAGGACATCAGCACGGGTGGATCTCTCACTTCCAGATCTGTCCCAGCCGGGTTCTTTCTGAGACCCGTCCTTCCGCTACTGAGGATCTATTCGCATCTAGATCATGGATAGTGAGTCTCACTCTATGGCAATGGAAGAGAATGGACTCATGGCCTATACTATCGTACTCCACATGTCTTTCTTTTGCATCTCTCTATTATCACATTGAGGAGCTATGAGATGGGGTGGGCCCCGCGGAGCTCAGCTCAGTATGAAGTTCGCCACTATCAAATCGTATACTTCTCATGCCACTTCTCTTTCGGAGAAGGAGCCCGTTCGAGAAGGCCTTCGTACTCAATGGAGTTGGAGGGATGATTTATGCTATATTCTTGAGCTCAGTGAAGTTCAGTGGGCTACCAAGCGGGACTACACTAATAAGTGGATTCCTGGCTGAGGAATGCTCTCTTTCTTATGAGGGTGTCCTCGCCCGCTCTCTGTATCGCTTGTACTAGTGAGAGACCTAGCGGACCTAAGACCTTTGCTTAGTCTTCTATCTTTCCCTTCCAAAAGAAGGAGAGAATGATTAAAGAGCCCCTCATTCATCTGTAATAGCCCACCATCAATCATGGTGATTAGAGTGAGTGAAGTTGTCGATCTCTTTTCATTACTCAATGGGGATTAGGAGAGAGCGAACCATGCAACCTGTGAGGGAAGCGCAGATTGAGGAGAATCAGATAGGCTTGAGCGAGAGTGCATATGAGATGACTAGCACCGTAGTAGTGTAAGATGAATAGAGTGTACAAATCCATCTACTATCCTTAAGGTCTTGTTAGATAATCTGAAGTGGAAGCATTCTCTCTCTCCTTCATGAGTAGAACTGGGACAAAGGGTGCCACTTTTGGGAAGAATCTAGAGACAGACTGAAGAAGCCAGTAGGTCGTAGATCGCATCTACTCGGTTATATTTCTCGAATCAAACTCTGATTCGTTCTTATAGTGAGAGATAGGAAGACTCTTAAGTAAGTGCACAACTCTTCGCTATAGGACATGCCTACCTATAAAGCTATATTTCCCTTAACCCATCCTTTCCCCTTAAATAAGACATCTGTCCCGTCGGATAGTCGTATATTGCCCCAAAGGCATTCAAAAAGAAACTACGAAAGATCTATCCCTACCCCTATCTGTATTTCGAGCCCTACGGCCCTCTAATGGAATGACATCGTGACCCTTACTGCCTTACTGCTTTAAAGTGACAGCTACTAGGCACTGTACACTACACTCGTAGTCAGTACACAACACTCGACTTCCTCTTGATTGGTCATCGTCGCTCTTCAGGGAAAGCAGAATAGGGATGAGCAGTATTGACTGTATTGCTAAGAGTTAGCACAGGATTCGCAGGCGAGACTTAGAATTGGAGGCAAGGGAGCAGTTGAGATGGTACGAATGGGTATGTCATCTGTGGATCCATATGCATAGTAGTTGAAGGGACATAGAAGGAGAGTAGTAGGCCCACTCCGCGGTACGAGTGATAACGACGTCTCATATTCATGCCAAGAGTAGGCTGCTATTGAATGTGCTCTTGTCGCAATTGAAATCAGCCGTTGAGTAAATGGGCTCTTGCCCCTCTGAGTCTTGCCGCTGCTTAACTATGAGTACGAGTTGGAGCGGAAGGGTTCATGACTGGTGCTACTGCTATTTCATTCTCTCTTATCAACCGGATTCGTTCCTATCTTATCAGCCTTTAGGTCGATCCCAGCAAGTAGTTCATGTCCCGTCGGAAATAAATAGCCCCCAGCAAGTAGTTCATGTCCCGTCGGAAATAAATTGCCCCAAAGGCATTCAAAAAGAAACGTAGAAAGATCTATCCCTATCCCTACCCTTCCATTTACGACTATCCGATGGCCATATTCGACTCTTGCTGGGGAGAGGAAGGACAAGATAAAACAAAATCATTATGCCGCCGAGGCTGCAAGACTCTTTGTTCAAACTCATCCTACCGTGCTTACTTATCTAATATCATGCAAAGGATCCGAACTGGCAAAGCTGGATTCCTGGGTAATCTACTTTTCACTTGCCCTCTTCCATGTTGAGCTAAGAAGAAGGACCGGAGCTAAGAATGGAATTGAATCTCGCTCACATTACGGCTTTTCGCACAATGCCAATTTCAGACCATTCACGAGACTGAGTTCGGGTTCGGTCAGTGGGATAGGAATTGAGGGCATCAACATCGGCCACTGCATGGTGCTCCGCTGAACCATTCGTATATTCTGGTCTCGTGCCTTCCGCTATCTTAGAGGCGTTTCAGTTCCACGTCGCTGTCGCTCGTCCCTCTCTCCTTTTTCTCTATGAAAGTATGAAGTCGGTACATCTTTCTTATCTTGATTAGCCCTTCCGTAGAGAATGAAAGATTTTCGTTAGCGTGCGGATCGGACTCGGCACAACACTTAAGTAAGAGGTGCCCATGTCTGTATCCAGTTCGGCACTAATGACTTCTTTGAATGAACTGCTGCTCTTCTTGCGTTAATGCTTTCCTGAGTAATTGATTCTTGCCTGGAGACTCATTGAACCGCTACTGCCGGAATGGACTCTTTTCCCGAACTTAGTCTCTCTCGTCTCTCTCGCACCTCTCCTCTACCGCTACTGCTCCAAAGAGTCAAAAGAGTCAGAGTTTATCTTACAGTCGCTCGAGCACTTAGGCATATGATTTTCATAAGTCAAAGTCAATCTTCCGAGTCCAAAAAGAGTTAGGGAAGCCGGGAATAGCATAGCTTCCTAAACCATTTCAGTCGTCCCTTCACTCGGTAGGTACTACTTCCAGGAACTTTGAAACGAGATAATATAGTGAGCTGACGTCTCGACCGGAAGATAGAGGAAAAGAATGAATCATTATTCCGGACTCTTGTAGGCACAAATAACTAAGAGAAGGGATGAAATCATAAGCAGCTGCTGCTCTGGCTGTGTATATTCGTAGCATAGTCGGGACTTAACGAGTGTTCGACCGGGGGAGCTCAGCCTTCCCTTGAGCGATAGTCAGTCCGATCCGGATTTAATGAATCAAGGTGAGGCACAATATTCATACAAGTAGTTGCACCCGGAACGAGTGATGGAAAAGAAGGTAGGCCGCATCCACATCGGCCTTAAGGACCATCGCGCCCGCTTTCATTCTTCTTCTGATACGAGGGACTGAAAGAGTTGGATGGGCTTGGGCTGCTGCTTTCCTGGTCTTTTCATAGGTCTTTGAGGTAGGGATGCAAGATATACATATGGTTGCGGGTGAGGTCCCCTATGATTTAGGAGTGATGGTTCCGGAGAGGGCGTTTCAGAGATAAAGAGCCCTCAGCCTTTATTCAAGTTCTTGTCTTCGTGCCTTTGAGTCCGAGGGTGATTGTTCTAGGCACAATGAAGATTAGCAGCATGTACGGGTTTTGTTCTAGGTTTTGAGTGTGTACGCGGAGTCGGGACTGAAACCTTCTCCTTTAGCAAGACTGACCTCTGTCCCAAAGGGGCAATTTACGACTATCCTCAGTGCCATTCACTCTGACCCGTCTTGGAGAACTCTACCTTATATGGCTGCGATCACCTTGCCATTTGAGTTTGGTCGGGGTCGTCCCTTATTCCATTCCTTCCCGAAAGGAGAGGATCGGAGCCAAGTGAAAGCAAAGTCCTTACCTGACTGCATTAAAGAAAGGCTGCTTAGCTGCTTTTATAGGACTGGGAATTCCGATCCCCATTCTATAGGTCTTCGCTCCTTGGATTGGATCTCTTGCGAGACCTTGTTTCTTGTTGTTGATTTGGGACTTCTTCCTCTGCTTATCAGTGTAGCTACTACTATCCTTATTATGGAATGAAAGTAGCGAGACAAAAGGGAGTTGAACCAAGGCAGCTATTCCTGACGTCAGAGATAGTAGTTCCCAAGTATGATATTCAATTATGGAATCCTGAGGCACTCTCATTGTTCCATATACAATGGAGCTTCTCAATGGCAATTTCACAATTTCGATATCGATCCAATATAATGTTATTTGTCCTAAAGGGTCAAATTAAACTTGTCTTCTTAGGATATAGAGATCGGGTAGGAGATTGTTAAGGTGGTTGAGTTAGCTTAGTTGGTTAGAGAAAAGCCCTTAAGATTCTTGTGTCAGTAGTCTTTTTCGCCTAAGCATCTGCTTCTTTTCTTCCGGTTTGTTTCATTTTCTTTCAAGTCTAGTGGAATCACGTATGCGTATGATAGCTTGACCCGGAATTGATTTTAGGTCGCGAACTCGTACTCGCTTTCCTGTGCCCTATTCTATCTGACCAAGGGTAAGATAGCGTATAGCTATGAAATTAAATTGACCATCAAGCTAGGAATAATTCCCTACACTGAGAGTTTCTTCGACTAGTAAGGGAACAGGAAGTCGCTCCAATCGGCTTGCTGAAGCGGAAAGCTCCTTGAAACCAACGAACCATCATCATGCGTCTGCTCTTGCATTGTATATTTTGATTATCTTAGTCTTCGGAGCAAGCTTTTTCCGATTTGATGAACTGAACTCGGAAATCTCTGTTTGAGTCGGTCCTAGTGAGCGCATCCTGAAGAGGATCTCGTCGATCCGGTGGTCGGCGGGAATCACAAAATAAGGTCTGCCGGTCGCTGATCCCTCAGGTAGTGGACATACGGAAATGGAGGTAGATTAGTTGGGGGTGGAGGAAGGTAGGACGGAGGGTTGAAGTGAAAATATCTTCCCACGTCCATAGGACTAGGGGACAAAAAAGGATATGTACCACCGATTTCCGATTACGAACTGGACTGCCGCGAAGGCGCTTACCCAATCCACAGATAATCCACCAAATTCAAAGCTTGCTGCAGATGGAACTGAAGATTGCCATTTTCTCTTTCTCCTCCTTCCCCTTCAATTCTATATCAGCTGGAAAAAGGGCTGCCCCGATGTGAGTTGCCATCAAGGATGGCTGTCTTCTAACTCTTATGGCTACTCAATGTGGCTAGCGCCTTCCCTTCCTCCTTGAATCCCAACCTACCTACAGGTATTATTCCAGTAGTCCGTCCTAGGACCGCCTTTTCGCACAACCTCCGTGCAAACTTGATATGCATAGCATAGAGGTTCAAGCGGCCGTCAAAGGCAGATCTTTTTCTAGAGTGTGATCTCCTTTCTCGGAAGTCAGGGCTGTGACAGATCGTCAAAAATCGTCTCTCATAGTTTTGTGTTCCGACGTTCCCAGGAATCGAATAGATCGGATTGGCCTGTCCTTGACTGAATGAAGAAGACAAGATATACCAGCTCTGATAGACCCTTTTCAAACCATATAGAGGTGCGGTTTTTCCTTCAATGACCGAGACTAGATTTGATGATAGGGCTCGCCCAGTACTCGTGACAACCAACTTCCAAAAGACATCGTACCAGATCAGACTAGTCGAGATCCCTTTCGCCATTTGAAGATAGATTTATTCTTAACTGACCATGCGGTCGGAACCAAACAATCACCAATGTTAAAGGAACTTGAAGCTCGGGTTCGTGGGAAAGCAGGATCAGGAGCTACTCACACCGGGAGAGGGTATGTAATAGCTCGTTTTATAGTTAGGAAAGAGTCAATGGTACACCATTTACGACCTTGCAGGGGTAGGGAGAGATTCTTTCTACGTGTGTGACTTTTTGAATCGCAGATCTTTCTACGTTTTTAATAGCCATTCCCTCCTAATCCGTTCATGGCTATTAAAAACGACTACTGATCTTGGTGCCTGGAGTCTAAATTACAGGAGTATAAATTGCTACGCAATTTACGACTATCCTCAAATCCGTATAAATTGCGTAGCAATTTACGACTATCCTCAGGGGCAATTTACGACTAGACTATATTTCGCCATTCACGACTGAGGGCCGAGTGAGAACTTGATTTCGGGGTCAGTCGCCCTTAATTTAGTAAGTTGGGCAGGGATAGATCTTTCGTAGTGTGTGACTTTTTGAATCTCTATCCATTCACGCAATACTGTAATCTGCTTGGGCCGAAATTGTGATAACGACGGGGCGACGTGTAGACGGGGCGACGTGTAGACGGGGCGACGTAGACAGCCTTTACCGGGCAATTCCTAAATCTATTTCCGGGTCTGACCCTTTTGATCTTCCGAGAACAGCTAAATCTAAGGCACTTGGCTGGGGATCAACTACTACTTCTTTTTTTTATAATTTCAGGTATACCACCATCGGCAACTGATTCAACTCTTGGTCACATTCAACCATCAACAAAAAACAAATTAAATGAAACGGGTTTTCACTCTTTCGGGCGTCCACGCGTTCAAATGCTACAAAAGTTAAGTTCAAGCCGCGGAGAGCTCCTAGTCCGACTAACATTTGGGCTAGCTGAACCAGTTTCAAAGGCCCCCTGGGGTTGGGATAAGTTGAAGCAGTTCTTTTCTCATTTCACTACTTCTCATTCGGGGATCTAAATCTGACTCTTTCTCTTTCCGGCTTAGCCTCACTACTTGGCTCGGGTCAATGAACTCTTTCTTTATCGCAAGCAAATAGCCAAAGAGCTGATGAAAGAGCACCGTCTTCTCTTCTAATTCTAGTTCTGACTGTTCATATGTTATGCTATGAATATACCATACCAATTCGTTATGTATGGATGATGAGATTCCTTTGATAGAGAGCCAATTCTTATAGACTTATCTTACGTTCCATTTGGATCCAGCAGGAATCGAACCTAATGACCAATGACTCACTTACACCATGAATGTCACTCGTCTGGTCGCTTTAACCATTAAGCCATGGATCCCATGAGTGAACTAGGTTTTTGTTGGTATTCCTTCTCGAGCTTCTATTTCTTCCGTTAAGGGGGATTCGGGAAAAGATGGAATAGGAAGACGTGTTTCCAGAACGAAGAAGATACGGGTGGAGAAGGGGAAGTTTGCAAAGTTCGACAAGATTGGAATGGGCATAGGAACATGTATTGATGTACCAGATCGGCTAATGCTCCCAGGTTGATGCAATGTATTCCACCAGTTGACTGGAGACTTTATTATTGGTATATCGATCGGTCCAGCACAGATTGAAATAGGAGCCGGTTCGACAGGAAGCTTTTGAAAACGCAGTGCACCCAGGTAAATAAGGAAGAAGATGAATACAGAAGTGAAACGAGCATCCCACACCCGAAAGGTACCCCACATAGGCCTTCCCCGAAACCCCCCAGTAACTAAGGTCAAAAAAGTAGAAAAAGCACCAATTTCTGTACCGGTTCCGGAAGAGCGAATAAAAAGGGGATGTTTTGTTAATAGAAAGAAAGAACAGTTTATAGCCGTTGCGATATAAATCACTATACTCATCCGAGCCACAGGAACATGTACATACGGAATACGAGAATTTCCACCTTGTTGAAGATCTGGTGGTGCTACCCGAAGACTTAAATGAATAGCCATCGCTGTTAAGAAGAACCGGGATCCAATGAGAATTTGCGCGTAGCTTTTTGTCTTTGACATAAAATCAGAAGGAAGTAATAACGAAACGGACATGTGAGAAGTCCTTGCCTTGCAAGTGGAACAATAAAGACTCTATATAATAAGCCATCAAAGGATTAGTCACTCACAGGTAAATAGCTACTGAACTACTTGGAAGATCATAGCGAAGAAGTCGATACCTAACAACATATATCAAGTCAAAAACCAAATAGAGATTATTGAAGCGAAGAGCTTTCCATGAAAGAATCAATTCCCACCTATAGGACCGCGAAATGGTCCGTCGATATGGAAAGATTCCCGAGCTCGTATAAGCTCCTTATATATAGAAGAACTCGTGGCATTCGCACCCCTCTTCCAATGAACCTTCCAAAACGGAGATCTTGAATTCGCCCCCGCGGGTAGGCAGCATGTAGTCTCGAATCACTTTATTTCGGTGCTGATCCCAGAAGGGGTTGAAATCCAATTGGGACATGCGGGTTATAATTTGATCTTTGAGATCTGCTGTTGAGCTCTGAATCTTAAACAGTCACATTTTGACCTAGTCGATGCAAAATCAGTCTCTTTCTGAGAGTTTCTTTGACCGAATCTAGATCTGGTTCGAAGGATGGCGCCTGCTGGGTCTACTAATAAACACTAAGCCGGGTCATCCACACGTCGCTTCATCGTTCCTCAGCAGATTACAGTATTGCGTGAATTGCGCGTAAGTATGAACTCTACCTATCTCAATATTCCCTATCGGTCGATCCTACTTCTGAGTCGTGAATTACAGGGTAGATCTTTCTCCGTTTTGAATGGCCATGAACGATTCAAAACTACACTAGGAGCCACTGAGGATAGTCGTAAATTGCTACGCAATTTATACTCCTTCAATATACGACTCAATATTAAGTGGCATTCAAAAAAACACTACGAAAGTGAAAGGATCTTCTCTAACAAAAAAAAATACAAATACAACAAACAAATACAAGATACAAATACAAGATACAAATACAAGATACATATACAGACTCTCTCTCCCTCTCCTTATCAGTCGAGCCTATCTTACTCTACAATCGACCTACTATTACGGTATTGCGCTGCCTCAACTATATCTACTAACTATTCTTGTAGTCGGCCCAAGCAGATTACAGTAATTGCGTAAATGGCTGACGGCCATTTACTCTTACCTTCAAATTACTAAATAAGGGCGAGCAGAAGCGGATCAGTCTCTCGGATAAAGGCCTTCTTTACAGGAGTCAGGTAAGGGGGATGCGGATTCCAAGGTGAAAGGTTCAAAGATAAGCATTCAGAAGATAATCGTTATGGTCTTGGTTATCTTCCCCTTGGCTAAAGTAAAGAAAGACTATGGATAATTTCTCTCAGATTCAATCAGACCATCCACCACTTCCTCTCAGGGAGAAAGAAAGAAGTCATTGTCAAGTCAATCAGACTACAATCCGGAAGCTCAGAGCCCGTAGCGGGCCTAGCGGAGAGACTTGAATTCCTGTGGAATTGCAATGTTATATCTGAGGTTAATCACCCTCTGTCGTCGATGGCATGTGTCCGACTTGACCATTCCTCCGGCCACCAGCGGATTCAGACCTAGGATTGAGACCGTCTACTGTACTGGGCAGACTCAAGAGAATAGCATCAGGGGGAAAGGGTGGCGCCTAACATTCATTCAACAAAGTGCGCAGCTACAACTGGAGTAATCTTATCTTTGACCCCAGCGCTAAACTTCGTTCGCTCCTCCCGCTCTTTGGGAGCCTTTGCTTTCGTATATGGTACATTATTTAATGCAGTGCGCCTCCCCAAATATAAGCGCTTTCTTTTCTCAAGGGTTGGGTTTACTCATATTCTCTTGATGGGAATATCATTTGATTGATAGAGCGGTCAAGGTCCGTATTCTTTGTATACGAAGAAAAGGTGCACGCTTTGCTCTTTCTGTGCTTAGCTCTTTCCGAGGACCGGGTTTAGTAGCGCAAATTATAAAGAAATGATCGATCACTACTAATATGCGTAAGAGATGGCATAAATGGAAGAGGTAAGGTCAGGCTTTTTTTTGAAAGGTTTAAGGAGGGGACGGGCGAAGAAGAGCTGCAAGAAGAACTGCTACTCAAGTATCCGGCACCTAATCCCTAGTATTCCCTATTGGATACGACTCTGGCTTCAGCAGTTAGATTCCCGGTGAACGACTGCATTTTCTTCAGTTCTTGTGCATTCCCCCAAACCAAGAGTTGGCAGTGCAGAGGCCATAAGGTTCCTAAAGAGACTCCACACCCAATCTTGATTCTTGCTCTCGGCTCAACTGCTATCCTAGTTAAATTCATTAGAGTGAGAGCCAAGGCGGCTAACCCTTTTCAGTCAGATCAATTCGCCCATGCCAGCGAACAACGCTATTCCTTGCCCCTCTAATAGGCTTCAGAAAGGGGCCGGCTGCTATACTCGGACTCTCATCAAGGATACTCTTCATTGAAGCTTGCCCTTTATCTTAGGCTTCTCGACCACAAGACCTGGGATGAGCAAGGTCAGACCCGACCAGTAGTAGGGGCGTCGAACTAGAATTTCTGTTGAGGAGTATGCTGACCGGAATTTCCTATTCCAATGAGTCCTGCCCTTGTCCTTGCTACTCTCAATCGGACGGTCAGATCTGGTCGAACTTCTTTAATATTGAATGAATGAATGAAGCGCCTACACACTTCTATACACAACTGCTTCCACTGCTAGGGTTAGTTGCCTCCCGCCTTCTTCCTACTTCGTACGTATGGTACGCTTTCACTACACTACTATAGTAGATTAGATCCTAATAGTTGCACTCTTCGCCTCCGTACTTCTCTGATGGGCCGGCCTTGGCGATGCCCCGAGGAATCGGCTGCTATCGAATTGCTGGTAGAGAAGGAAGAAGAATAGAAAGATCCATCTCTGATTCGAGGTCGACCCGTACTCTTATTCAAAGTAAATTGGCCTGCTATCGAAAGACTGTTACACTCTATCGAATCGAACTCCGCCTCTTCTTTTATTCGCTTCGCACCTCAAATAGGTGAGAAGGTGTAGAAATGAACTTGATCTCAAACCACTGAGAAAGGAGAAGAAATGGAGCTCACACTAGAACTAGAAGGAGCTTAGGACAGACTATAACATGACCTGACCTCTTTGATTGACTAAATAGGAATGCGCCTGTCTATCCCACTCTCCTGACTTGACTTAGCTTCTGACTTTGCAATCTAAGCTACCTCCATCGCCTAGCTCCAGCCCTGATTGCTTACACTTGAGAGGCTTCTATCATCCCTATCCAGTAGAAGAGTGTGATTCTGATCTTTCTACTCCTCACCCCTTCCCTTCGTTCAGCTCTCCGCCCCTGACGTGAGTGAGAAATTGTAGCCAGTGCTTCTTGCGGTAGAAGAGTGTGATTCTGATCTTTCTCTTCAAGAGTTCGAGACCTTTCATGCTCTAATTAATTCTTTATTATTGGATTGGATCTAAAAAGGGGTAGACTCCCTATCTTTTGAACCAACTGGAGTGGAACTGAGTCCTTACCCTGCAGCTAAGCAAGTAGGAGCATCTCTTTCTGCGCGGATGTCAATCTCATTCTTCAGCTGCCCAAAAGGTGCAAACTCATATTGGGAATCCCCATCTTATAAACCATCATATGAATCGTGATCAGAACTATTCACCGTAACTAGAATCAGACAGAGAGCAAATATAGCCAGCCGCCGGGCATACGCAAGGGCATCCACTGATGGTCAGTCGCAAGAACAAAGAAGAGCTCTGGACTTGATTCACTGGAGCTATAGTTAATGTGATTCATGGGAGCTGACTTGGCTTAAATTATGATGAACTGGAGCGCTAGCTATAGTGCTGGACTGGATCTACAGGAGATGTGGGGAGAAGCTTGTTCAGAGACAACTATGCCCTCCAAAAACCATAGGAGAGACCAGCACGAAAGAGAGAAAGGCTAGGATAGGACTACTCACTCTAGGAAAGCCAGGTAAGACCCGACCAGTAGGAGGGGCTAAGAAGAGCGACTATTTAAACAGACGAAGAGATCAAAGGCCATTCGAAGGTTAGCTTGTTCAGAGCTACAGAATGAAAGGTGAGCTTGCCTTTATTTAAGCAGATGAAGGAACGAGCGGCAGCGACGAAAGAAAGACCCGACCAGTAGGAGGGGCTAAGAAGAGTGCTCAGGAACGAGTTGAGAGTTGAGATATGAATGACCGAGTCGGAGAATGAATCAGAGAATGCATGAATAGATGCTCTAGGGAATAGGAAGCTTGATATGAGAGGTAGATGAATGAAGCTATGATTGAGCGTGGAGAATGGAACGAGGGAGATGGATTGATGGAAAAGGAGTTCAAAGCCGAGTTGACAGTTGACAGTTGACTGGTGTGCTTCTGGGAGATCCAAGTAGCACGGAGAATGATTCCAGTAGAAGGAGGACTCGTATGAATGGCCGAGTCGGAGAATGAAAGACGTGGACGGATAATGGCTCGCTTGTGAAGCAGAACTCAGAGACAAAAAAAACCATGCTCGGACAATCGAGGTAAGCAGGAGCGACAGAAGACTAATGCAACGGCTACTGCTACTCAAGCGCGATCAAAACCAGCAGATCCATTCGATATGGCGATGAACGCTCCTACAGCGGCTACTCCCACTCAAGCGAAGAAAACTACGCACAGAGGCTGTAGAGTACCCCTTCTTACCAAATAGGTCGGAGAGTGAGTTCGAGTCCGTTCGCTTGGACAGGTGAAGCCGTCAAGTTCCACGGGATGAGCGAGAGCTCCGGCGCCTTCCTCAAATCAGTATAGACCAACGGGAGCCAGAAACCGAGTAGAGTAGCCAGGGTTTAGTAGACTTGCTTGGGGAAGAGCAGTACGATGGGAAGAGAGATCCGGGAATCGAGGTGGCTATATGCCCTCTTTGGAAATAGCGAAGTAGAGTGAGGTTTTAACGAGAGTGACAGAATAGAGAGATAGGTGAATAGCTATAGCTCCCTTCCCACTTTGTAGAAGGCTGCAGTGCTTCGGCGCGGTGTACGTGTTATTAGCATAGGTCCCGCCCCGCTTCGATAACTTGTGCTGCCATTCTTGCCTATTCCACTCATGGCATGCATTGGACTGACTACCCTCATCTTGGCGTGCATGGTCAATAATTCAAGAGCTACCGGATCTGACCTTACTCAAGGACCTATAGAGGACCCCATTCCCAGAACCAAAACCAACGAAGACAAAAGAAAGAAGAGGAGCGAGTGATAACATGTAGTAGACATCTCCTTTGACTCGACTTTGATAAAGTATACAACCCCGTATTTTTGGCTTAAAAGCACAGAAATCTAAGACTTATAATCAGAATCTGACTGGGAATGAGAAGAAAATCAAAGGAACGAGCGAACCTACTGCGACGTAGACGTGCGACGTGGAGACCTAGACTTGACTTTAGATTGAGAGCGAGAATGACAAATATTAGGTGCGAGTCAGAAATTAAGGTTGCAATTACTCTAATTAAATTAAGGAAGAGCCTATCCACATATTAATATATCCTCTCCCTTCCTCCCTCTCGCAAATCGTCTCCAAGTCCCTGGTCTCCAGAGGATGTATATGGATGGAGGATAGGCCTGCGCTCTGTTCGAAGATGTGATTTGCAACTCCTTTCCCTGGTAGTCGTGCCTTAGACCACTTGACTAATAGAAATAGAAATATGCACCAATTGGGATTGGAAGTTAAGTCGTAGAGATTAGGTTGAAGTTTCCTTTCACTTCTATTGAAGTTGAAGTGTTCCATCTTAGACCTTCAAGGAGCTAAAGGATGAACGTCGTGGCTGGCGACTAGCCAACCACTTGTTCCTTAAACCTCAAATTCAACACATATACCAGGTAAAAGAAAAGATAGAAAGATGCAACCAAATAAGATTTCGAACCAAATGCAACGTAGAAATACCATATAAAAGAAAGCAAAGAAATACCATAAGGGAAGGGAAGTAGCTCTTGAAAAGGAGACAGCAGACCCGATCCTTCAAACAAGAGGAATGGGCTCAGGTAGAGATCAAACAACCAAATCGAGTACGGAAAGGGAACCAGACGAAGGAATCGAAGAAAGGGAAGGCTTCAGAGGAACTACAGGAGTTCATGGAACAGGGGTCAGGGACAGAACGAAAGCAAAGAGAGCGAAGAGAAAGAAATCGAATACAGAAAGAGAAGAGAGGAACGAAAGGAGTCAATGCAATAGAAAAGAAGAAGGGAGTTGAGAGGTTTTCAACCCTCCCCTTACAGGCGAGCTACTTCATCCCTCCCCTTACAGGCGAGCTACTTCATCCCTCGAAGAGGGGTCACCTGGAGCTTATACTTTTGATGAGTTAGGAGTTGAAGTAGAATTTAATGTCAAGAAATCGATTATAGAAATAGACAGATGCACCTAGGATAGCTGCAGAGAGCTCAATGAGAGCAGAATTAATTCCACTTCAATGGGGTTGACTTCAACTACAGAACCAAAGGGAAGGGATAGGAACGAAAGGGAAGAGAACGAAGAGATCGAAAGCAAAGAGAAGTAAGGAAAGAGTGAACCGAAGGGAACGAAAGAAAGATGCAAGGAAATCGAATACAGAAATGGCAGCTGAAGAGTCAATAGCTTCAAGGGCAGCAGATCCAACCAAAGGAGTGAACGACAGGGAACGAAAGGTAGATTTCGAAGATAGAGTTAAGGGTTTTGAGTTACGAGAATAGGTAGAGGATCGATAGCTCAGTTAGGAATGACAGGTAGAGAAAAGTATAGAGATATAAATTTTCTATCCTGGGTAGAGGGTATTGAGTTACGATTCGTACAGGTACTAACGATAGTAGAGTAGTTGAAGTTGTAGATTTAGAGTTGAGGGAATTACAAGTAGAGGGAGGAAAAGAAAGAGGGTTTCGGACAGAGAGTCAGGGGCATTCCTTAAGTAGGGGTTTGGGGAATTGAATATAGAAATAGAGGTAGATGAACTGGAAGAATGAAAGGAACTCGAAGAGGGCAGAATAGTATAAGTATTTGGGATTTGAAGGTAGAGAGCAGAATTCAAAGGCATAAGAGTGAAGTAAGGGAGTGATAGGACCTCGAAAGAGGGGTTTAAAAAGAAAGGGGATTGGGAGTGATAGGACCTCGAAGAGGGCAGGAAAGAGATAGAGTTGAGGGAATTCAGTTAAGAAATAGGGTATAGAGATTTCAATTTCCTTCCTATAGGTCGTATAGAGAAGTTGTAGATTAGGTGTTTGAATATAGAAATATCGTATACCAAAGGTAGAGTCTTTCCAAGGGGCATTGAAGATAGAGTTGAGGGTTTTGACTTTAGGGGAGTTCAGTAGATAAAGTAGGTAAAGAAATTTCTATCCTATAGGTCGTATAGTGAAGTATAGAGATTACAATTTCTTTCCTTTCAATTTCTATTGCAGATTTAACTTTCAGGCTTAGACCTTAAAGGAGCTAAAGTATGAACGTCGTGGCTGGCGACTAGCCAACCACTTGTTCAAATAGAGATTGATTTCCGGAAACAACAGATGCCTGGTAAAAGAAATTACAAGAAATACGATTTGGAAAGCAAATTGAGATAGGAAAGGTAACCTGAAAGAGTCAATTGCAGCTGAGGAACGAAAGGAGTCAATGGCAGCTGAGGAATGAATGGCTTCAGAGGAAAGGGAAGACAGAACGACTGGAAAGAGAGCGAAGAGAACGACTGCAAAGGAGTTCATGGAATGGAGTCAATGAAAAGGGAACGACAGCAAAGGAACTAATGCAAAGGGGAGTGAAGTAGGGGATAGGGCTTAGCCTTTTGATGAGTTTAAGTATAATTGAATTTCAATAAATATCATATATAAATAGACATCTGCACCTTGCCTTGGATAGCTGCAGAGAGAAGAATTCAGATTCCTAGATAGGAACTAAAGGAAAGGAAAGACAGGGAGCCTCGCCTTCGGGATGCGCTAATAACTCTCTGAGGACTAGCATTAGAAATGCGGGTGTGCAAGAGAGAATTTGTTTGCTGACGGGAGCATCTTTGGTTCAGCAGCATTTGAGGAGAAGAGGGATGATGGTGCAGAAGCGGGTTCAGAAGGATAATAGCGAAACGAAGAGGTCCTTGATCAGGTTATTGGTTTGCTTTCAATAGGGATGCAAGGTCCAGAAGCAGGTTCAGAAGGATTTGAGGATAATAGGGATGCAAGGTAAGCGTGTTCAGCAGGATAATAGGGAAAGAGGTCGTTCATCAGATTATTGGTTTGCTTTCCTTATAGGAATAGAAACAGATAGATGAGAAGGCAAACCTAATTCGAACGAGAGGACAGGTACCACTTAGCTCATAGCAGCAAATAAGCTGTAGTACCATAGAAGAATAATTTAAGAGGAACAATTGAATTGAAATATGATTTTAAGCAAATCAGCTTACGTACCATAATGGGCATTTAGATTCAAGCTTACGTAACAGTATAATGAGCTACTCCTGAAAAGAGAAGAAAGATACACCATATGCTGAGGTAACTACTGTAAAGTGCTCTGGTGCAAGTGGAATTATAACTTAACATTGAATTTCAATTTATATATAATATACTTTACTTAAACTTTACATTTCGAACAGGTAAAGAGGGGGACAAACCCTTCGGAAGGTTAGTATATTTATTCATCAGGTTTGGGAGTACAAAGAAAGGTAGATAGATTTCGAAGATAGAGATTAGGTTGAACTGGGATTGATGACCCTTGAGATGGGAGTGAGTAGAGAAAGATAGAAGACTGAGCTTCTTCGAGATGGGGTTGATTACCTTGAATCTGGGGTTGATTACCTTGAATCTGGGGTTGATTACCTTGAATCAGTATGCTTGAATTAAGTTGATGACCTTTGAAAAGTATGCGCTTGGTATTCACATCAGTATGCTTGGTATTGACCTTTGAAAAGTATGAGTGTATTAGCCATGTGCGAGGTTAGTTTCGCTTTCCTTCCTCGATTGATAGATTGATTAGTAGGGTTGTAGATTGTGAATGTATTGAAGTTTCCCTTACCTTCTATTTCTTATTTGACCTTGGGGATTACAGTAGAGGGGATTGATCGTTACAACTGAAATTGATCTTGAGTGACGTGTTCAGTATTTCTTTCATTGAGTCGTAGAGTGATTTCTGAGGGAGCCTATTCAAAGGGTTGTCGAGAGAAGGATTTATGGGTATTTATAGGAGAAGAGGTGAGGGGACTATAGAGGAGCTGAACTGGGTTTGAATTAGTTTTCGTTTCGTATTGCTTCAATTGAGTTTCCTCTTTAGCTTTCATTGAGGGGTGAACCTTTCATTCAGTATTGTATTTCGGTATTACTGTCTTTAGGATAAAAGGATAGGTTACTTTTCATATCCTAGAGAGGGGTTTGAGTTGAGGTGAAGAACTGGCACCGGTAGTACTATAGCTTCAATAGAGTTGACGAGGGGTCACCGACGAGGGGTAACCCTTGAGAAAAGACTGTACTGAATCGACATCATTGAAGCGAAATGACAGCTGCAAAAGACAGGTGCCCGGAAAGAAAGAAAGAAAGACATATGCCCTACAGTCAGGAAAGAAAGAAAGACAGATGCCCCACAGGAAGGGAACAAAGATTCAACTCAAAGGAAGACCAGACAGAAGAAAGATGCAACTCAACTGCAGAACAGAAGATCTTTCGTTGTGTTCTTTATATAATATAGGGGTTTGACAGGATATAAGGTAAGGGGTTCGGTACGGTATTATAATAAGGATAGACACCATAGGGTATTGAGTTGATAGGCGATAAGAGAGGGGTCAACCTTTCATTGAAAAAGAGTTGAGTAACCTATTGAGTATGGTTGTAGATGTCGATTTAGAGATTGAATTGAGTTAGGGAATTTATCGTTTGTAGAACAACAGCATTTATGGATATTACTAGATTGGGGAGTGAATGTATTAGGGTCAATATAGTATATTTAATACCCTTCAGTTGAGTATAGTATAGGTATTGTATTGATCAGTGTTTGTCGATTGAGTCGTTTGAGTTTAGCTTGAGGGGTTGAGTAAACTCTTGAAGTATGGTTGTCGATTGCAGGATTGGGGATTGAAGGAAAGACCTCTTGTGCTTTCCTTGAATACCCTTCTTTAGCTTTCACTGGGGTTGAGTTGAATCTTTAGCTTTCACTGGGGTTGAGTTGAACTGGAATTTCCTTACCTTTGATACCTTTGAATTCAAAGGGACAACGGGGACAGGGGAAAGCTGTGAAGGTATTTTGCTTTGATGTCAAGGTTTATCGTGCATTGGAAGTTATCGATTGGGTGGTCGATTGAGTGAATTAAGCTTCGTTTGTCGATTGATAGAAGGAATTAGCTTTCCTGGATTGAAGGTTGAGTAACCTCTTGGGATTTCTCTTTGGAGTTGATGGTATTACAGGATTTGTCTTTGGAGTTGAGTAACCTCGTAAGTATGGTGACCCTTCAATTGAGTTGAGTATTTACCTTGGGTATTCCAGTATTTCAAAGGGTTGGTCGAGGTCAGAGCGAACGACAGCAGCAACGAATGGGGAAGTTCATGGCTTTCAGTTGACTCGATTTTCTTTCTTTGAACAGAAGGTTAGGAACTTTCAGTAGATCTTTCACTTATAAGTGTGAGGACTCCCTTTAGCTGCAGCTAAATCTTTGATCTTTTCTTTGGATCGGGATTGGATTCAGCTTTAGGCACAGGTGAGTGATAACAATTCATAGAACTATAAGAGGTTTCCCTTAGCTCGATCTTTTCTTAGCTCATCAGCCTGATCCTACTTTCCTCTCTTCGGGCCGAAATGAATCATACGCTTGAGGCAAAATGCAGATAGATAGCTTCCTAGGTCTCTACCCGGACCCAGATAATTGAACCCTGAAATGGGGCTCCCTCTATAAAGATGAAAGAGAACCTGCCTCTTCCAATATAAAAAGTTCAGTTCCTCGACGCAGCCAGAAAGAGGAATGGAATCCGTATAGGAAAGATGTAAGGGAGGAGCCTGGGGTCTTGGGGATGGGAGACCGATCTATTCTTGGGGTTAGAGGCACTCTCCTTATGAGTCTGAGGTACCACTCTCCATCAAATTCAGAAGGGCACAGGTTCGCCGAGGATATAGGGTCCTAGGGGTTCAGTTCAGAATCATAAGAATGAAACAGAGCTAGAGGATTGAAACTCAATTCCTTCGTTTCACTCTGAAGTCGCTCGGTCCTTTAAAGATCTTCTTGCTGCGGTGTGATAACGACGCGTAAGAAAGAAGAGAGATGAATAGAGAGAGGGGTGAGACTTAAAAGGTAGGCAACGGGGGTTGATGGAGATGACTTGAGAGGAAGAAGAACTCTTAAAGTCAGGGAGACAGACTCGAAGAGGAGAGGAGAAGGTAAATAAGTATAGGTATTTCTTTCAATTTATATCGATTAAAAATTATTTAAGATTTATTCCTTCCTTGAGCTTGAGGGATGAACTTAGGGGTTACCCACTAGGCAACCACAACTTCATCGAGATATGGATTTCAGGCCAAACCAGATGCCAGGTAAAACAAATTACAAAGAAAAAGAGAACGACTGCAAAGGGCTAAGGTTGGGTCTTTCGGGCTAAGGTAGAGAGCAAACAACAGGAACGAAGGGATCGATCCAAACAGAGTACGGAAAGGTCACCGGAAAGAGCAAATTTAACCTGAAGAACCAAAGGGACAGGAACGAAGGGATCCAAAGCTCAGTTGGACAGTAGAGTAGGGGGAATTGAATATAGAGATAGGAGAGATAGGGGATTGATGGAGATGACTTGAATAGAGTATTTGGATAGGGGAGTACAAAGACAGGTAAGAGAGGGGTTTGGATATACCAAAGAAAGGAATAGAGAGGTTTGAAAGAACTCGAAGAAGGGAGTTTCAGTAGCAGCTTCCAAAAAGGGAGTTTCAGTAGCAGCTTCCAAAAAGGGAGTTTCAGTAGCAGCTGAGGAGTCAATACAAGAAGGGGGTAAGTTGCATCTTAAAAGAAATCTTAAAACAAATCTGGATTCCACTTGTCAGTTCTAAAAGATAGAGCTGAATGGAGATTCCTTTCCTTTAGAGGGCAGGATAGGGGCATATAGAAAAAAGGGATTGTGGGATTAGGAATTCAGTTACGAGAGAGGAATTACCATATCAAAGAAAAAGGGGTAGGAGAGAAGGAATTACCTTTACAGTAAGAGGGTATACCAAAGACAGGGAAGGGATTTGAGTTCATTAAAATAGAGAAGTAGGTAGGCATTTCAATTTATTTACAAAAAAGAGGGTCCTTAAGAGGGGTTTAGGGGCTTACTTACTCAAGAGTATAGATAGGGGTTTCCTTACCTAGGTATGTAGAAGATAGAGATTAGGAGTCTTTTCACTTCTAGAGATTGAAGGTATTTAAGGCTTCCTTACTAAAGAGTATAGATAGGGGATTTAGCGTTCCGTACCTTTATCCTTTATCTTTAGACTCACTTCGTGGTTGTCGACTAGACAACCCCTCGCTCAAACAACTTGAAGATTTAAATAGACTCTCTAGATGGCACTAAGACTTACTACGTGGGCTCATGCCACCCTATCACTTTGGGTTAGCGGGTGGCTGGCACCACTCGTAGTCATGTGCCTACTAAATAAGAATAGGAACTCGCATCGTGGCTGGCGACTAGCCAACCACTCGCTCAAACAACCATCCTTCATCTCCACGACTCACTTCGGGGTAACCGCCCGGCAACCAATCGACTATCGTCTCACCTTATCATAGATAATCCTCGTTCAAACATCTCGAAGAATCCATTTAAAAGCTCTAAGTTGTTTGAGCGAAGGAAAGAGTCAATGCCTTAGCATTGACGACTGCAGCTAAAAACAGGCGGGCGCCCGTCGCGAGTGCTATAGATGAAGGCAGGTCAAATGAGGATCCTCAATCTACCCCTACGTGAGTCTATAGGTAAAGGAAGGGTGAAGCCTCGTGGCAATCAACTCAATTCCTTCTATCAATCGACCTCACATCGACACTAAGGAAATGGAATACTCAACTCAAACGATAAGAAATCTAATCTCTCTACTCAACCAGTAATCCCCAATTGAACACGTCCTGCAATCCCAACTCACCCTCACTTCCCAGATCAACCCAACTAGCTATCCCCCAATACGGTAAAAGTACGGCACAGCTTCATGACTTACAAATAATGGAATTAAGGAATCTCCCAATTCCCGGTTTTGGTACAGCCACCTAAAAGTCAGAGGACAAATCCATTACTCGCCTCAAAGCCCAAAAGAGCCGGTCATGCACACCCATCCGGTGATGCTAAAACAGAAAGGACAGACCCCCACCCTAAAGGTCCAACCCGAAAGGCCGAACCGAAGCTGAGTGCCATCATCCTAAATCCATCTTAGCCCTCTTCCTCTCTCGATTTATCCACCCGAAAGGCCCATCCGGGGATACCCAACTGAACGCCTAACTGAAATTTCCTCCCGTCCAGAACTGAATGGAAAGAGTAGCGCCTGCCATGACGATAGTCGACCTGCTGCTAGCCCAAAGCCATTGACTCTTATGCTGTAAAGAAAGACCCGTTCGGGATGAATTTTAATTTTTATATTGAAGAGTCCCATTAACACCACTAGAGCAGACCTACAAAAGAATGGTAGATCTTTCTACGTTCACTAGAGTTCACGAAGAGAAGAAATTTCATTCTCGTAGATCGAGGAACGCTCAATCCCCCTCTCAACTCCTAAGCTAAGGAATACCCGAAACCCTAAGCTCTGTAATTCCTCTACGAAAGGAAGACCCTCAACCCTGCAGCTAAGGAAACCCAATCCACCAATCGAAACTTCTACTCAACGACAAACGAAAGGATCAAAGGAACTCTCAATCCCCAGATCTGTTGATCTTTCTATACTCAAGCTAAAGGAATACTCGTAAACCCTTAATGCCACCAATCGACGTCCTTCTCTCGACAACCCAAAGCTAAGGTAATGAAAGCTAAAGTCAAAGGTAGGAATCGACTGAGCTATCTATCCCATTTTCTACAATTTCGACTGAGCTATCTAGCCAATTTTCGTATGGGGGGTCCCTAAATTCACTAATAGAAATGTTCATTCAAAGAATTCACCCAATCGACATCGACTGATACCTCAACAGGTTTCTTTGATCCCAAGCTCTGGAATTCTTCTCTCCCCAATCCACCAATCGCACTGATCCTCGGCCAATCGACATCGACTGATACCTCAACAGGTTTCTTTGATACAACTGAAACAACTTCAACCTCACAGCTCCTGCTGAAACAAAAGAAGCGGACTCAACTGAAACAAAAGCTAAAGACCCCGAAGGAGCAACTTCAACCTCTGAAACAGCTGAAAGAAAAGAAGCGGACTCAACTGAAACAGCCCCAAACTCTGAATCCGGCCCTGCAGCTCAACCGGTCCCCCTCCCTTCACTCGTCTTCCGTTGACATTCAAAAAAACACTACGAAAGATCGTCTTCCGTTGCTGTCTTTACTCTGGTGTTCGGTTGACTCCTATGGTGTTCGATTCACTCGTCTGCTGTTGCTGTCGCTCAACGCTCAGCTCTTGCTAAAGTCGAAGCCTCAGCTCTTGCTAAAGGCTACAGCCAAGAAACCTAAGCCCCAACAGGTTTCTTTTAAACTCATTCAACTCAATCAACAACAGGTTTCTTTGAAACAAAAGAAACTAAAGCACCAGATCCTGCTGAAAGAAAAGAAGCGGACTCAACTGAAACAGGTTTATTTGATCCAAAAGAAGCGGACCCAGACCCAGCCGCAGAAGCCCGTTGACCAAAACTCATCTGCCCTTGCCTTTGCATCTGCCAATCGACTATCGTCTCACCTTATCATAGATAATCCTCCGCCTTTCGGCTCAGCTCTTTCGCCAATCGACTATCGAAAGCCTAATAATTAATAATATATAAGTAAGTTGCTCGCCATTCTCAGTAAGTTTAAGGAGAGGGCATCCAAGCCTATGTAATCTAGTCCGTAATCCGTAGCACGTAACCCCTATGCCGTAGAGCGAGTTCCTTTTGTTTGAGTCTGTGAAACTCCGTGAAGCAAGGACGCTTTTATCTTTTAGCGAGTGTGAAGTTCCTGGCCTTGTTGTGTCACGAAGGCTCGAAAACATTTGATTCTTGCTTTATTTCTTTCTTCCGCGGATTTTCTTTCTTGCTTGGCGAATTGCCGGTTTAGAACCCAGCCGTATAATCTCTATTGGATCGATTGGCCTGAACCCTACTTCTGTTTCACTGCTCGGGTTATCCTTAAGCTGCCTTTAAGTTAAAGTCAGTCAGCGTGCAAGAGCTAGAGTCAGAATGGAATTAGAAGTAATAAGTGAAAAGTAAGGATTCGAAGTCAACTTGAAAAAGCAAATGAGTCAGGTGATAGAGTGACCTTGGCTCGTAAGTACCCCTCTTTCTATCTTGTAGTAGTCAGTCTACGTTCTTTTCCCTTTTGAAAGAGCTGGAGGAAGGGATATTGAAAGCCCACGCTCAAACCTATAATCCTTTTGCTATCGTGCTCAGTCCGGTGCTATTCTCAGAGACAGGTACGGAAGATTCTCAGGTGCTGAAGCCCAATGAGGAAAGTAATCAAAAAAGTGCGGCCCGGGGAAATCACACGCGAGAGTGCGCAAAGCAGCCTTTCTTCCTTAGTAAAGTGAAGCGATCTCGAAAGTCAGTCATTCGAAACGACTTTCACTTAAAATGAAATGAGAGCTATTTCTTAATCGCAGTTCTCTCCAACTTATCGAAGAAATAAGAACGGATAGATCTTTGACCCAGACCTATAGGACCGCGCTGATTAAACAAGAAAAGATCATCTTTGAAATAACCAAGATTTATTACGAAACTCAACTATCGATAGCTAATAAAGAGGATATCCGAAGGGGCGTTGACATAGCTTTGACCGATCTCATGCAAGACGAGATTGGTTACCGCAACCAACGACTTTATTTGATTTGGAAAGATCTTGAAAGGAATAGATCGACTAGTAGATTTATTCATACCATCCTATCAGACATCAAAAAGTGAGATTCCACCTCTGGTCCGCCTTCGTAGTTGGATCCTACTTGAGTTTAGCTTTTTCGATTTGCCTGGAGAGAAGAGGGATTTGTCTACTTTGTTATTGTTAATAAGGGAAGGGAACGAACTTCAAGTCCTTCGTAGGACGGCCATGGGGGGTTAGGCAGCAGGGGCGCTCTCCCCAAATAAGTTCCCTTCTTTGGTTTGAGGTGAGGGAGTTGGCAGGTAAAGCAGGGCCCAGTTCAATAGAAGGAAGAAGGACTGGGGATGGGGACGCGGGATGGGCCCCATCAATTTCTTTTGATTTTCTAATGAACCGGCGGAGGAACATCTTCGTGGAAGGCGGGTTCACATCGCTATCTAAGCGCAGACGTGACTAAGCGGCAGCTGGTCTAGGTGTTCGAAACATTCTTCATCGACAGGGAATGTAATTGTCATTACAACTTTGGCAAAGCCGATTTCTTTCTTCCCACGAAATGGAGAATCTATGGCAACGTGAGAAGCTAAGTTTCGAATTTGATCACCTGGTCAAAGGGCCAACCCTTCCTCTTAGACACTACTACTGATTTGATCAGCATGACTTTCTTTCATTTTTGTTATTGAAAGTTCAAGTAGTAAAGTTTATTCTAATCGCGTACGCCGAGCTTCGATGGATTGTTGTGTAAAGTAGCTCTTGTGAGAGATAGGGATAACAGAGACAAGGAACCACCGCCCCTTCGGGTAGGGCATAGGTGGCTACGGCGGAAAAAACCCTGGATCTACAAGACTGACTTCACGCTCTCTAGAAGCTCACTGCAGAGGAAGGTAAACTTTTTCTATAACTTAAAATCAGAGAAAATCAAGATATTGTTCACCGGGAAAGAAATTGACTTCCAGAGCGGAAGGGAATACTTAACCACGCCTCGAGTCCCAGTCTCCTAGTGGTGGGATGGTAAAGGGCAATGTCCGGTTCTGGCCAAGAGATGTCTTTGCACCGTCCCCCTTCTTGTTGGTTGGCACAAGCCCTTGTAGTAGTCAGTCTTTCCTCCGGCCGGATGTTAGAGTAAATTCCATTGTAGGTTTGACCATTAAGTGAATGGTCAAATTTGAATCAATGACCTAAGAGTCTTCTTTTGCCTATCGTAGTTACCTTGATGTGAGAAATGGTCCTCCTTTCTTTCAAGATCTGATATCGATAAACTCCTGCTCATGGTGAACTGCTCATATACATAAAAATATGATCGCTACCAGGTCATCCCACTACACACCATCAAGCAACTACTACTGGAAGCTATCAACTCGATTCTCTCTATTTATCCTTCGGACCCTCTGTTTGCTGGGTTCCCGTGTAGTCCTTCTCATATAGGGGGCTCATTCAGAGCTGGTAGAAGCCCTCGCGGCAGGGAAGTAGAACTCACCTTTCATAAAGTACCGAAATCTGGTAGGAATGGATACAAGACTATGACTATGTTATGTCTAGGAATGCGGCAAGAAAGAATGCGGTACTAGGACCGGACATAGTTTTTATATAAATTAAATGACAAAAGGCGATATTGGATCCTTCACTTATGGTCATCCATCGGGTCTATCTGTCGTCTAACTGTCCTGTATAGGTCCCTAATCAATCCCTGGTGCTTTTCTTTTGGTTGAACGTCCTCGTTCCTAATCTGCCTTCACCTAATGCCCGAGCCTCTACCTCTCAAAAGAAAGAAGGAGTACGATATGTAAGGCATAAGGAGATGGATGATTCACCTCAAGAGCTATAGGGAGATCTTTATTGTGGGCTAAGCCGAAAGCAAGACGCAGAAGCGCTCCAGGAACGTAGGCCCGGGAGAAGACTTCCTTTCTCCATAGGAATGGGTGCACTCTGAATTGGTAGGTGTCGTTTTTAAGGCTTTGTGATCCGCGAGTATAGGTTGAACTTATGTCAGGGATATTGGGACAAAGGGGCACTCAGAAAGTGTTAAAGACTAGATTGAATTTATTAACGATCACCTCTCGGGTGCGGTAGAGTGGACGATTAGCGAGGACTGGAAAAGAGCTAGAGTCGGTTAGCATTCTTTTAATTGAACTTAATAATAGGCACAAGCTTCCGTCTTGTTGGTTCGCATCGGGTAAATGGCTTACTGTTCGGTCAACATTTCATGATTCGTAACAGCCGGCCGGGACTGAACTAATTTACGAGAGAAGGTTCAATGGACCTAGGGTAGTGCTTCGTATGGTATGTATGAGATGGGGGATCTTCAACTTCGTATTCGCCCTATGACCTTTCTTTATTATTTATTGCCCCCACCTGACACTATCGATACGGGTCGGCCCTTACTTGCGCTTGCGTAGAGCTCAGGCCATTGCACCCGCGTACACCCGGTAGGGCTATAAAAGACAGATCCGAAAGGGATAGGCCCAGACTAAGAGAAAGAAGCGAAATAGAACTTCTCCTAAAAAAGCGCTAAGGGGCCCCTTTCCCCTTAGCCCTCTCACTCCCTAAGGAATGAAAGGCCACATCTAACTCTGTTGGAATACGAATGAGATCAGAAAGGCCATGCATGAGATCTGAACTGACGGACCTACCTGCACTTGCAACGAACGTTGGAGCGAGTGCGTTGGAGTGAATCGCAGCGCACCTGCTCTAGCTTTTCTTCTCCTCTGCTCACTTACGGGATTGGGTGAATGAAGCTTCTTTGAGTTGAGTAGAGAGGGTATTACTTAGTGTAGATGTGAGTGCGATTCGCTGGTTATCGATTGATAGATTTCCTTGCGTATAGCCCTTTGAGTTGAGGGTTTATGGTTTGGGGATTCCAGTAGAGGGGATTGGAAGTTGTGAGTATGTATTGATTTTCCAGTAGAGGGGATTGGAAGTTGTCGTTGTGAGTATGTATTGATTTTTCCCTTCTATTCTCTTGTTTGAGCGAGTGGTTGGCTAGTCGCCAGCCACGATGCGAGGATGGAACATACTTAGTGTAATGCCAAAGAAAGGAATACCCCAATACAATAGAACCATCAACCCCAGTTAAATAGAAATATAATCACTCATTAACTCCTGGTGCTAGTTCTTTATATCAGATTTTTGATCTTTAGATTTGAGCCGACGAACCTTCCATTCACGCATTCACTCTACCCATTCCCATCAGGTAGGGAGGGAGACAAGTTCGCCTTTTACTTCAAATGACCATCTTCTGAGCCATCCAATTCTACCTCCTTCCTTAGAATCTTAGCGTTCGAGACACACACACACTGCCCTTCGATCAGTGAGTAACCGGTTCTGACATATATACCTTCCATATCGAAATCGTGCCGTCCCTTCTGTGTAACGAGAACTCTCGACGAAGGAGAGGTAAATTATTGAGGCATGCTAAGTAAAGACGATGGGATGGCATGAAAAAAGAGGGTGTGGCACTTTCGGGATCAACCTACCTTGACGTGCAAGTTTCCCTGCATGTGGCTCGCCTGCCCTGACCTGCCATTAAGGATTTGTTGAACGATCCCGACATGATGGCCGATGACCAAGAGACTTTTGTCAATTTGGGACTTCCAAATTCCACATTCTCTTCTCTTGGTACGTTTAGGGCAAATAAGCAAAGGATCTAGCAACGAATGCAATGCGAATGCGCAAAAGCCCTCATAAATATATGTCGTATTCAAACCGACAGAAAATAAAGGTAGAAAGAACAAACTTGAACTTTAGGTATATTTCAGAGTGAACCAAGGATAAGAATGATTTTATTCCGAATTCGCTCTTTCTTCTGATCGGATAAACATCGGATAGTCGTGAATGGACTCTCCGTCGGCCCTTAGTAAATTTCTTTTATGTCGAAGCTACTAGTAGGAACTCGGGGAATAGAAGGACTACGTATTTGACTATTTAGCCCCCAGAGTCGGTAGCAATAAACTCTAGCAGCTCAATTGAATTAGGCGCAAGAAGCTTCAGCCGCTTGACCTAGTCATCGCAGGGGCTCAGCGCCCGGGCGCTCAGACAACAGTCGTGAATGTTGAGTAGAATAGAAGGTGCGGAGCGGATCTACCGGGCATTTACATACGCCCAATCAAGGGGCGTTAATTAAGAAATGGGTTCCCATGCTCTAACGCTAAAGTAAGCTGTAAAAAACTCAAACTGGTAAATCAAACTGTTATCCACGATAACTACAACACCACTAGCTGAGTTTCATGCTATCTTCACGTAATCAACCAATTCCAAGTCGTCGCGATAGCGACGTGGTGAATCAGCCGTCGAACTGAAAAGATAAAGATCACATTCTCTCGTAGTGCTCGTTCCAGCAACAAATGTTTGAGAACGAAATAACCCTAGCTTCGTAGTTAACTCATATTGCTTCCTTTTACTCAAACCGCTCTATACTCCTGGAAAGGGTCAGCAAGCGCCTTGTCTCTGCCTACTGTATAAAACATCTCATGCGCGGTCCTCTACTTGTAATTCCCTCAACCAGCCTAGGGTAAAGAAACCACGTCGCTCTACTCTTGCTGATAGAGAGCCATAATTTGATTGAGCTTTCGGACCCACCGGAGCTAAGTAAAGCTGACTGACTGCTGAGCATAGCCTGTTTGAAATCAGTATGATTCTCCACTTCGAAAGGATTCTCGAACAAACTAAATTATCATTGATCAAAGAAAAGACTCCACGCTTCATACCTCCTCTCTCACGACGTAGGTATGCAATGCCATTCACGACGTAGGTATGCAATGCCATGTTAATACGATAAAGAGGTTCTATAAGTAGTGACGAGGCGAGGGTAAATAGTGAGTGGTTCAGCTCTTAGGGCTTGATTGAAGTGTGAGATCAGCCCAAGACTAAGGCCGAGCAACTAGCTGCTGCACACAAGCACAACCGGACAACAATAAAGTACATTACATAGTCCGCGGACTCTTTCTAGATAATCTTCATTCACGCAATTACTGTTTCTTATTACTCGAGAAGAAGTCCGGCAATAGAGTGGGGCAATATCCCTTGTGCTCGACTAGAGAAGTATGTAGAGATCTTCCCATACCATACCTTAAGAACAGAAAATCCACGATGCTTAACCCCATCCCAGGCCCCATGGACGGGTCGGGTCTCTGTCTCTGTCCCCTGGTAAATGAATGTAAGGTGAGAAAAAACGGAGTTAGACTAAGATGTGCTTGCTCCGTTCTAATGATTAGGTATGGAGTGTAAAGCAAATAGCCTCTGGAAAGCGCCTACACCTAATGGCTTAAGCCGCTTACTTGCTTTTCACTCTGCCCTTGGTCGTCGCTCTACTGAACTTCTGACTCCCTCTCTACTCTTTCTGGGCTGATAATTAAGGGAAAATGAAATGGAGATGGAAATTGTTTGCTCAACATTTTCAATCCTTTCCATGCTGGAGCATCGGGAAGTTTCAGTTTGATTTTCCCTCTCTCTTTCAAGCGCTGCTGTTGCTCCCCGTTGAAAGTTTTTAGACAATGAAGCGTCTTCGAAATTTGACTTGTCCAAGAGCGCCTGTACTGTTGCTCCTGTAACCCATGTACGCCCATTCTAACAGCTAGCGGATGCCGCCTCTTCGCATTCGGCGGGTGTACTTGTAGTGTCGCAGCCGGTTGACTATTGGTTGTAGTCGTTGCCGGCACGCCGCAGTCATAACAATCTAAATAATGGAAATGGAAAAGGGGATGGTGGGTGCAGGCTTAGAGAAGGAAGTAGAAGCGTTCGAGTGAATCTGATGCTCTCCGCACCGAGGAAGCACATGCTAGCCCCACCAGTCCAAGGCAAAAGAAGATTTCAAGAGATACATCACAGAATTCCACCCGATCCCAGAAAAGATGTAACCTTGGAAGTTGGCCAATAGTTGAAAATCGAATGTTGATTCCTTTGCTCATCTCATTTCCTGTCTTTTTTTATGTCTTTGAGCACGTTTCAAAATAATCCACTGCGCCTTAGTAGTTTAAGCCCCCGTGGAAAAAGCGCCGAGGATCACGTTTTTCGGATGAGTTTCAATGATATTCAATCAAAAGAATTTGTTCCAAGATTTCGATTTGGAATCAATGCTAGAGCGTTAAGCCTGTCCGGCTAAGGGTTAGGGGCATCCTAACTAAATGTAGGATCAAGAGAATATATCTTCGAAGAGTTCGAAAGTGTAGCTCGAGTAGCTCGCTCAGCTGCTGTTTGTCAACTGGAAGTGTCCGCTTTCTTGAAGGGCTAAGGGAGATCCTTCTGTTTTTCATTGTCTTTTTCTCTGCTTCTTGCCATTCTGCTTCTCTGCCTCTGGTTGAGTGGCATGGCATTCTTCTCCTGGAATGGAACAAAAGAAAGGCTTCCCCTATCACCTCTTTCTATCATAAGAGAAGTCTTTCTTTATGTTGACATAAAGAGAGATCCTGCTTTTATCAAAGCAGTGACTTTCGTTCCTGACTTATACAAGTCAGCTATCTTTCCGGCAAGAGGAAGAAATCCATCAGTATGCTTCTTACCCGTCTTTGGAAGGTATAACTATCTTTTCCCATTTCCCTCGAGTATCAATCAATAGTAGCTCTTATTTTGAATTCCTTTATGCAGTAAGCGAGTGATTTATCCTATTCCTTTCCAAGGGCAAATTCAATCTATGAGTCTGTTACTGCCATGGATCTCCTTTCAGAAAAGGACAAGCCAATGCAGGCTGCTATTGCTAGTTCCCTTGAATGGAAGTTCCTAGAGCCATTTATAGTATCCTTTGAAGTCCCTTATTTTTTGAGAGAGGTGAAGTGAGGAAGGGATCTTGTCCCTGTGCCACCTTACAGATAATTCCGGGAATTAAATTTCTGGTGCATAAACACCAGTAGAGTTTAACCAATATGTAAGTAATCAGTTTCAAATAAGTCATTTTCTTTTGGCTATACAAAAGGAATCTCTAGCCCTTTCAATATAAGACGACTAGTCAGCGGCTTGTTTGGGTGTAGTATGTGCCTTCAATGGAGTTGGATTTTTTTAAGGCAGAATAGATAAAGTACCCGGCTTCCACTGCAGCGGATAAGGAAAGAGTCCTTCGGATGAATATAGTTGCGAAGGGTAAGGAATGCAATCCTAATGCTTGGGCAAAGGATTTGTCCAGGCTTCGAGGGGAAAGCAGGTCAAACAACTAACGGTT
>JBBPFP010000080.1:186377-291417 GCA_037974795.1 Kaempferia galanga
TGCTACGCCCCAAAGGCAACAATACTGGCCAGTCGTTCATGGCGTCGGATAGTCTTAGCCATGAACTCTCACCTTCCATTCACGACTGCGAATGATAATGACGCGCTAAACCCCTCTTTTCCCCTCCGGTCTGGGCTCAGAGATGGTATGGGATCGGGTGATAGATCAAGAAGAATAATGGGGCGGGCATAGCCTGACCTCTTCTCGCTACTAAAGAGAGATCGTCTCTCTATATGAGCTCTTTTCTCTTTTCATTGGCCTTCCGTGCCCGAAGAGAGAAGGTATAAGCTAGATCTAATGTAATGACTTCTTTAACGTCTGCCCTCCCGTCCCTTGCTGGAAGAAGCCGGCCTTCAAAGTCTATGTCCCGTCCTTGATGCAGCTGCGCCCCTTTCCAAATCCCTTTCTTAATAGGTTGAGGTTAGGGGACCTCCGAAACAATCCCTATCAATCGGCTCTTCCATTCCCTTTGGACCTTTCTTACCCGTTCAAGATGTCTCCAGACTAGTGTTGATAACTCAGAGAATGCCGTGCTCTTCACCCCGCCCTCCACTTTTGTTGAGGCTGCGGGGGGCTGGAAGAAGAATTGACCGAGTAAGGAGTAAGGAAAGTGTGAGGTGCGATTCTCTCATGCCTCTACGGCTGCCTTTCAAACCCGGCGCTTAAGGTAAACAATCTAAAAGCGTGTGACTGCGAGCTCTTATCCGGTGAGACCTTTCTTTTCCGTCTCCTATGGCTTTACCATCGGCATTTCACATATTGCACAGAGTGAGAACAGTGATTGTAGTGTCACCTCATTTTCTCTCCCTCCTTTGGTCGATCCCTCCAACTAGTCGGCCCTAACGGGAATTTCGAGCTATCTGACTCTACAATCGACCTATCGGTCGCTGCCTCCTTTACGTCGGCCCTTCTTTTTGACCTTCAATAAGTTCTTGCATAAGAGGTCCTAGTCGTACTCTCGACAGTCTCACTCCCTGCTCTCTTCACACTCTAGAGCAGAGAACCCCAGCTTCCTAGATCCTAGAAAAGAGAGCGGCTGGCAGAAGAAGGGTAGACCCGCCCCCAGAAAGAGGCCCAACGAATAATTAACTCACCCAGCAGAGTCTGATTCAGCAGTTGGAAAAGACACTCTGGGGCCCAGTCACGACTACTCACTGAGTCGGAATACTTGAATGGCTATACCACTGAGTTGGTATGCAATGCTTCTTGTTCACACCCTCTAATATAATAATAATAAGCACTTATCGGATTAGCCTACTAAGATAGGACTCCTCTCCCTCCGACTCCTACTACTAAGGTAAGGCAGGACAAGAAGTTCACCCTCCGCGTATAACCAAACTGTCTCGGCGCTGTCTCCAATTGAAGGAGAATAATCAGTGTCTGGCTCAATCAATAGAAAAGTCTCAGGTGCGAAGGCTGTCAATAACCCTGAGCCCTCTCCGGATTGAGAGTGAAGCAGTGCCTTATCCGGCTTAGTTAGAGATCTAGCTCCCAGGAAAGGAAGAATCACTCGAATCACTCCTCGTCGGCACTCACGTTAAGAATCAAGAGTCCGACTTCTCCTACAAGATAGGTCGCCCGGACCCCACTAAAGATAATTATACCTAACCCGCGAATCCAGTTCATGCTACATGTCTCAGGCACACCAAGCTGCAAGGACCAGGAAGGCGAAGAAGTCGACCTACATGAGGAAGAATCTTGCGCATAGATAAGGTAGTAAGGGACAGCTCCCAGAGTTCAGACTACGCTTCGGATCACATCTTAGGTTAAGTACCCAGGGCACCAACTCACATTCCCAAGGGTCCGAACATCAACGATCTGATTAAGCTACTTAAAAGCTTGAGATGTATGTGGAGTAGAGGGAGACCCTCATTCTGATATCCGACTGCCGTGGCGGGAATCCATCGTCAACTTAAACCCCGACCGAGCTACTCCGCGTCATTATCATTCGCTCCTCGGAATCCTCTCATGAAAGCTACCTGGCCAAAAAACTTCCGGGAGCGCTAGTTTCGCCCCCCCTTACTATTTGCCTTTCAGTCGGGTCCTTGAGTGGAATTGACATGAGCCTCAACTCCTTCTTTTGAGCTGAACCTGGGGCATCCGCAGGCTTATTCTTGTCCGTCCAGCAGTTCATATAAGATTGAAGAAGAAGACAGAAAGGCATCATTCTCTTTATATATCCCCATCCCATATAGAATTGGATCCCTACCATAGAAGACTTTGCCGACCCCAAGATCCGGACTCTTTTCTTTAATGATAAAAGCGAAGTCGAAGCCGAACCTTGGCATGAAAGATTCAAGTCTCCGCCGATGCCCCTACTTTGCTCTTCTGATGCTCTGACTTTCACTCTTATCGGGTGAGGGATCGGAAGTAGTGAAGGATCTCTACAGGGGAAGAGCCACTCATTCTGTGCATTGTTAATGGAAGAGCAGGCTCACACAGCTAAAAAACCGAATCAGAACCCCAGGCATAGGATGGTACCTTAAGCAAGGAAGCTGCCTTGACTATTATTACCCGACCGATTTCCGAGGTTGAAGTTAAGAGCTGGGCTGGCTTGATTGGGTTTCGCTTAAAGTAGTCTTCCAACCCGCTAGATTGGAGGCCGGTCTTTCAGTCTCGTCTGATGGATTTGATGAACTTGAAAAGCATCTGGGGCGGACTGAAGTCAAGAATGAGACCTTGGAGCCGGGTTCTTCCCATAAGTTGGGAATGCCATTCATATACTGGACCGTTGGCGATAAAGTTGAACAAATAGCGGGATCGATCCATTCCGGTAGAGTATTGGTTCGTAGCTCCCTGTCGATTGCTCTTTAAACTACCCCAGGGCATGAATCTTTCTTTGACAAGGGATCTCTACGGAAGGAGAAGGCCCCGTCTGATAGTCTAACATTGCCCCTGAGGATAGTCGTAAATTGCGTAGCAATTTATACTCCAAATATGACGACTCCTGTAATTGTAGACTATCCGATGTCCGAGCGCCCACTTTCAATCAAGTTGAGCATCTGCTCTACGCTCGAGGTGATCGACAAGGGTCGAAGACGAGGGCTTTCCGCCTTGAATTCAGATATGGGATCTTGGTTCTTCATCTTTCTATCTCTACCTGGAACTATGTGAGTTTATTTTATTATTAAAAAAGGAGTCTGTCTCGACCGGACCTCTAGAAAGAATCTATCTCTTGATTCCCTCACACCCAGACCTATAAGGAAAGCGTCCCTGAGTGCATTCAGTAAGTCGAAACCTTAGCTAGCCTCCTAGGATCTCTATCATCAAAGCTTGCAAGAGCAGATGCCGTGATCAGCTGATTTGTACCTGGCATTCTGACTTGAAAGGGGAGATTACGAGCGAATGTAATGACGCAGAGCAAGAGTTGGAACTTTAGACAAAATAGAGCTTGCTGCTCATCTGATCGAATGTCGTCTCGTACCTTCGTTCCTCTCTCTCTGCTAGAGGAAGAGAGTAGCTCGAGGAAGGAAGGGGACAGAAGGCCAAGAGGGCAGACTAGAGAGACATGAGCAGAAAGGGCGAAGACAGAGCCAGACTGAAGGCAGGAAGAAGACAGTGTATTCCTTGCTCGGTCTATTTGTTTGAGTCTTCGATAGGCTGACTGAGCCTAGGTAGCACGGGCGCTTTTGAAGGTCTCGCAGCTACTCGTCCTTCTTCGGTACAATTGGGCTCTCTGAACTTCTGACAGGTGCGAAGTTCATTAAGACCTGGTGCGAACGATTAGTAACGCGAGAGGAAAGTGACGAACGAAGGACAGCCTAGCAGATCTACTATAGTGCCCTTTCTTTCAAGTAAGCCGAAGATTCATATGATGAAAGAGGTTAGGATTCGCACTAGCCACTATCAAGTCTCTTGGCAGCTGCGTTCGGGGATAATGACTCAGACTTGAACGGAAATCCACTCTTTCTCTCTGCATAGTCTCCTAGTAGCACAGCGCTCATATCTCTACTTTTTCCATCTGCTTTCGTATATGAAAAAACTAGCAAAGGCAAGAATCGCACTCATTCAATAATCACGGCATCTGCATTAGCTAAGGATCGAGCTGGCCTCCTTCCTGGGACCGACCCTTTGAACACAGATTCGCACGCGTCCTTGAACTCGCTCCTGTTCTTTTCTTCGCTCCTCTTCAGTCGCAACTCAGAACTTATAAAGAAGTTTTTTTTTTTTTTTTTTTACTCGCTCCTTTCAGCAAAGCATCTGGAGCCTCTACTCTAGCCTTTGACTCTTCTGCTCTTGCTAATCGAATTAAATGCTCGCCGGAAAAGAAAGAGCCAGATTGAGTTTAGTCCCTTCGTCTGCCTAACTGCTATCTATTTTTGAATGAGGGAGAGGCCTCCTCTTCACTCTCATGCTCTACAGCTCCAGACTCCGTAGGCTATTCCTTTAGCTTCGTATGGAAGGTCAGGGAATGAATGTAGAAGCGACTACTAGTTGGCGTAGGCATTCAGTGGGTTAGTCGAACTGACCGGGCTCGCTCTCTCTCTTTTAGGAATTGAAGAAGTTCCTAAAGTCAGGGCCTGGAACCTCCCGACTGGGCACGAAAAGACGGATGGATCTATTGTGCTCTTTCACTGACTGCTCTGCCTCACCCTTTCCCGAAGGAAGGAACTCAAGCCATTAAGTACTCTGCTTTTCCTACTTAAGTATGCGATGCGTGGATCAAATCGGGCCTTCTAAAGTCTTTATTCCTCGTCTGATTCTGTTTCCGGGAATGACCATCTGCCGCCAATGATGAGTCTTTCTCCTCTTTTCATTCATTTATTCGACTAGGTGTCTACTGACAGATTAACTCCTGCCAGCCAAGCCTGGGAGCACGTCCTTCCCTACAGAAAGAATAAGAAAAATCATGTGCCGGAGAAAGTGTAGAAGGTGCTGCAAGAGGGTGGGTACTCCGCTCAGAGTCTCAATTAATTCCCGGCTTTCGCGTCTTTTAATTAAAGGGATATGCTTCCCGAACCTCACTTGCCAAAGAAAGTAGGAATGAATCTGTCTTCTCTTTTATCCAGTACCGGGCTCAAGTTATTGATCTGGAAAATTCCAAAACAATAAAAACGAGGAATAAAGCTAGTACCGCTAATAGCCCTTCAGTCGAGTTTTTCAGACCTTCTGGTTGGAGCTAGGGCTGGCCTCTCCGGCCGGATTAAGACTTAGCGGAGTCCTGATCACTCGTAGGAGCACGGCTCGAGACCATGCGGGTTGAGATTTTGACGTTCTGGTCTATAGCATCTTCCTCGATCGTCTTTCCAATCACTAATCTTTGGTCAAGCTACGGTCCGGTCAGTAAGGCTGGTTTATGGGTTGTCTTTTCTTTGGTTTGAAAAGACACATCATTGCAGAACCGAATATCTTTCTTTCTCTTGGACGGGCGCTCTTAGCCGTTTACGACCTCCTAACAACATAGCACCGATACGATCTCCCACTGGTTCACAAAGTCCAATCCTTCTACTTGTTCTTAAGATTCTTCTCCCATTGCTTTCATCGCTGGTTCTGAGACCCATGATTGGACAACCATAGGACTCGGGTTCACACAAAGTGCTTTTCTTAGGTATGGTGTAAGACCGAAAATCGAAGTCCATTGTGCCCTGATCTCTGTCAAGGCCTCTTGCTTTGAAGCTACACGAATGATGTTAGAGTAGCGTCCGCTGTCGCTGACCTTTCTCATCTACTTGAGATGATGTTCCTTTTGCCTCATCGGATGAGAGTCCAGTCCGGTGTAACGTATGATTCTCTACTTCGTTTACCAGTTGGTGCCACAGGAGGCCCAGAAGCGGGCAGTTCTCACTCAGTGAGTCCGGGAACTCAATTCCTAAGCGTCGAGAGAGATTTGAAATTGGACATAAGCACTTGACTTAATTTAGATCCGGGTCAATGAAGGAAAAGAAAGTCTCTCCCGCTCCGTGGGCTGCTAGCTCAAAGCCCGTCGTCTTGTTCCATCACTTTTAGATAGTTGAAAGTACTTCTCAATCAGGCCCTGTCCTCATCCCAGTCTAGGTATCGCTGCTTGACCTCACCCCAGGGGAAGAACCAGCGACTCTCCATAGCCAATTGCAAACCTGTCAGGAACTTTTAACCAAGGAGCCAGGGGTACTCATTTTCTATGGGATGGTTGCTCATGCTTGAACAGGGTTTGAAACCTTAACGAGGCCGCCGGACGACAGCAAGATGCAATGATGAGCTTGTCAGACCCCATAGCAGAAAAAAGGGCGTAGGGGGGCACCCAGGCCAATACAACTCCGAATAAAGACCGGACTCTGCCCGACCACTTTATACCAAGTGGGATCATAGAGATCCGCATGATTGAAACCCAACACAAGTGAGATTAGATCCCATAGAGTCCCATCCCATTGGACTTTTTTTCGAGGGTAGGATCCGAGGAACCCTCTCAGTCTCTTTATACTTAATCTTGGGCTGGGGACAGGCTAATCATTGACGAACCTTCGCCCACGTCTGTCTCCGAGTCAACTCGCAAACGGCTCCTCCGGCTTTCTCTTTCCTCCTCTGTTTTCCTCCAGGAGGGTTGTTGGGGGATGTCCCAAGCTCTTGAAAGATATAAAGAACGGACCTCAGCAATGGTGGAAGAAAAAGTGGACATCAACGGCTGAACTGGAAGTGAACCTAGAATCGTTCAAAGAAGCGCGTCATTCACACCAGTAGAACAAGAAAGAATGAATTTTGAAAGACATACATAGAGATTTGAGCCTAGTCCTATAGCGACATGCCATGGTTGGACCCTGCGCAGGTTGAGCATCGTTTGATCCTCTTTTCAGGAGTAGGAGTCAAGTCCGTGATACAAAAGCCCTTCCTTTCCTTGAATGAAAAGTCAAGTCAAAAAAGAGAGAAACTAATCGGTGCAAACAACATCAGAACAGTCTCTGATTCAGACTGGATTTCGAACATAGTCCCGGTTCAACATATAAACCTATTTCTTGGTCAACAACCTATAAAAAGCAAATCCAATATTAGAAGGACTCTTTTTCTGTATGGACAAAGAAAATGAGCTAATGGTTATAGTTAAAGTTCATTTTATTAGACAACTATGCTGACTATTCAACTATCTGTTGTTTTCTTTGCCCTCGCGGGGATACCAGCGCGGGAGAGGATACCTCTCATCTTTTTTGATTCCTATCATCATGCATTTCTTTATTGGCTGCCTACCTCTTTTTTTTGGAAGAGATACGGGACTCCATATATGCCGACATAACAGAGGCGCCGCCCTTCCATATGGATCCTCGTGGATGTGGAAAGAACACGTGTGTTAACCTCCAACTGTTCAGGAGAGGTCCCGGACCGACGGGTGGTAAAGATGGGGGGACAGAGAAAATTGGCTAAATGGCGACTCACATGACCCCGATTTTATATTTGAAATAGTATAGACGCAGAGGAATGAGGTCGATAGCAAATGGTTCAAAGAAGCGGTACGATTCCTAACCTTTTGAACTGAAAGCCTCTCTTCCCCTTTTTAGCCAACACCATCAACCTTGGGCAAAGCCACTGATGAATAGAAGGAGATCAGAAAGAGTAGCGGACGACTTGACCGTCGGATGTTGGAGTGAGCAGTAAGCAGCGGATCTCCCCGGAGGAGGTGGCCTGCGTCTTAATTCTTTCGACGGGGCGGCCTGATTCGACATTCTTGTTTGTTTTTCTCTGATCCGGTCGAGGTGGTTTTCGTTTACCAGCGCGTAGGTGGTCTAAGTTCCTATGACCGAGTCTTTCTGGCCCCTGTGAACATCTTTTCTTAATGTATTAAAGAGGGCCTCTCTAACCGGTGAAAAGTGGTGGGTGTCCACTAACGGCCATTCCTGGCTCGGCTCCGATAACGAAATTCCGGGAGGAGTCGGTAGTTGGGCACTGGATCCCTTCGGACCTGGAGAACGTGTGACGCTGGGTCGGGCTTTGGTGAACCAACAGGTCGCTCCTCTAGTTGAAGTATCGGGCCCCTTTTTCGTTGCCTAGGTTACACCTTCGGAATACCCCAGACGGGGATTTAGCTCTACTCCCCCCAATCTTCACTTTACGCCACGCCGACTCTCCGTCGTGGAATTAGACCAAGGGGACATAGGACCCCCTCTCCCTTATGGTCGAGCGCGTCGTTATCACAATACAATAAATCGCCCCAAGCAACAAGATCAGTAGTCGTTTTGAATAGCCCTCCTGGAAAGAGTTCATGGATACATGAACGACTTGGTGCTAGCTGGAGTGAATGGATTCAAAACGTAGAAAGATCTACAGCAACAGGTCGAATATCTAAAGGTGTACCATTGACTCTTTCCTAACTTTATTTCGATCTATATACCCTTAATCAGTCGAGCTATTACATATCCTCTCGCATACGCTCGAGCTATCGCCGTCGTTGTCACTCGGACCTAAATTACGGTAAAGCGATCCCAGCAACACGTTCTCACTCGGCCCTCTCCCGTATCTTCTCTTTCGCACGTAGGAGATCGAGCGAGCAAACTATTTGTACTATCGCACTACTTAAAGCATATAGCCCTTAGCCTTAAGTAATCCGAATGGCCTTGCGCCCCGAACCGGCTGAGCCGTGAATGGCGTAAACTAATTCACTCTCTTAATTCCCATGAATAGTAGCTGCAGTCGTTCATGGCTAAATGATAATGAACTCTGAAGGTGCGTAGCCTCTTTACATTCATTTGCCCCTTCTAATGCTTTAATGGGCTATGGGGAAAGTAGATCGATTGCCCTAGATAGACAAAGAACTACATAGAGGGTCTCTACAAGTCTATAAAGAAGTTTCACAAAATTGATCGGTAGTAGTCCAGTCGCACCCGAACAATAATATTCCAGAGGAAAATGCACCTAAGATCAAATATTTCAAGCCGGCTTCTGTGGAAAATTCATTCTTTCTTTTTGATGCTGCGATCACATAAAAACATAAACTTTGAAGCTCAATAGCTAAATACATAGCAATTAAATCATAAGCCGAGATCATTAAGAGCATACTGCAAGTAGAAAGTAGAATTAATACAATGAATTCAAAAGCATCAAACCTCTCTTGTTCGAAAAAATCGAAACACATCGAAATGGTACCAGCCGTACTTAATAATAGAAGGATTTGGCAGAAATATGTCAAATTGTCCCTCCTAAAAAGATTATTCCAGAATAAATGGGCAATAGTTAGGAGAGGTGCGCCAGCGGCGAGCAGAAGCAAGGTTATTAGATACCTCAGGAAGGCCAGAACCACACGTGCAAGTTTCCCTGCATGTGGCTCGTCCATGATAAATCGGATTTGCGTGAACTAGCGGACCGATCACTAAGTGGGATGCTCCCTCCAGCATGAGCGAACCTTTGAAGAACTGGTTAGGAATGGGCGCCATTATCCCAGCCCGGATCATAGTGAGGCGGAGGTGCGTCCACAGAAGAGGAAAGAGCAATGCATCTTGCTCAGCAGGCGTAGCTTGGAGTGGGAGTGTAGCGGGGGTAAGGTAAGTGGCCTAAGAGAGGAAGCCGGTCTATTGAGCTAAGCTAAGCTAATATGCGCCGAAGAAAGGGAGGACCGAGTGAGAACGACGGGGTCCGGAGCTCCCCATAACGTTTGTAATTTGAGGCAAACTTTCTCTCTCAATTGCCTATCCTTCGAGAAGGTCCCCCAGTTCCTCGGCAGCACCTCGAGGTGCATTTAGTTGTCTAACTTGAGACTCTTATCTATTCCCCACTCCATGGCACCTTTCGCTCATCCATTCAGCCCGCCCGTCTAGACGCAAGCCCTTTCCCCTTTCGCATTATCATCTACCGCCCTTTCTTTCCTCCCGTCCCTTCACGCATGAAGATCGTCGTATCTATGTTCGACTTCGGTTTCCGGTGCAATATCATAGGTAGGAGTACATTATGGCAGGATCAGTCACCTGGGCAAACCAACCCTCCTCCAAGAATCATTGTGCTATGCCCCCCCGAGACCCCTATAGAGCGAAAGAGCTGCCTGGTGATCCCTAGGTTGCAGCACGTCCGGTCGTTAACTCCTCGCGCCGCTGCCGCCCTTTCTAGGACCGACCGACGCCTCACCTGCACAGGTACCTACTGTCGGTCGCACATTCAACATAGCGTTCGGACTCATGTGCCTTCCAGAACCAGGGGAGTTCCCTTGCTCCTGCTGCGTACGATTAGCCAGCCTTGCTCAGGCAAAAGGATTAGGACGTCCCCCCATGCTACGGTTCCCTGCGGTCCGGCCGCATTAGGTTAGGGAGCTGGTCCTCCGCATCCCAAGCGCGCTGCCCTCCTAGGCGCGCAACACTAAGTAATCCAAGCCAACCCACATTACTGACTAACGGTGGATAAGAATCTTTCTTAGAGGTACTAAATACAACTCCATGAATGAGCAAAATGAAGGTTGCGTTAATGATAAAGATCTCTGGGAAAACCGCTAAAAAAAGATTGAACATGTGAGGAGAGATAACGAATTCTGCTTTCATTTCCCCCTAAAAAGAAAAGAGTGACTTACGGAATCTCGTCTTTCTCTCGACGCCGAGAATGTTGGACGTGTCCGGGTCGATCAGAGGTTCGGCTTGCTTCTCCCCCACCCTCGCCTATGAAATGGATAACCCTCTAAGCCATAGCAGCAGGATTTTCAGGGCTTCTGTCATTATTAGATGGCCCCTTCTCCATTAATATGCAATAGGCGTAGGCGAGAATGTCGATATCGGTCAAGACTGATCGTCCTTGAAATGACCAGTCCTCGCCCACCCAGGAGTGCCCCCCAGGACCCTTCCGCTCCGCTCGTTCCCACGTGCCTTCTTCCTACTATAGTCAAGCATCTGTCACTTCACCACGTCGCTATCGCTCCTTAATGGGAGTCAGACGTCCCTCTCTCTTCTCTCTCTCCCTTACTATAAAACGAGCCAGTAGCAAGTCGTGAATGGAAGGGCATCGTTAGATGGCTCGACCGCTAGGGCCGAGGCGCCCGAGGGATCGACCGTCAAGGGAGATTGCAGACGTAAGGAAAGAGTCAATGGTGTACACACCTTTAGATATTCGACCTGTTGCTTGGCTCGACCAATGATAGACGGGTAAGAGTGAATGGCACTGAGGATAGTCTAACATTGCCCCAAAGGCAACAATACTGGCCAGTCGTTCATTCCAGGAGTCTAAATTGCGTAGCAATTTACGACTATCCGACGCCATGAACTCTCACCTTCATTCACGCTGTAATCTGCGGTTGAGAGAGAGTAGACAGTTTTCTGTTTGTGAATCTTTTGAATGAAAGAGTATAAATAGCCAAAGGGGCAATATACGACTATCCGACGGGAACTACCATGCACGATTTAGGGCCCCTGAGGATAGTCGTAAATTGCGTAGCAATTTAGACGGATTTGAGGATAGTCGTAAATTGCGTAGCAATTTATACTCCTTCCATTTACTACCTACCATTTGGAGACGTGATTCAAAAAGTAACACACGTAGAAAGATCTATCCCTATCCCTACCCTTCGGCCCTAACTTTAAAACGAGCCTATCCTTACTTATTATAGTCTGCCCTAACTTTAAAACGAGCCAAGCACCAGTCGTGAATGGCTTTATTCACTCTATCCCTACCCTTACGGATGCCCTCGCCAACCTTATCGGCAAGCAATTCTAATCGCGAGCAGAGAGAGCGTACAACCTTTGATAGTTGTCGTCTTGTAGTCGGTCCTAAAGGGTCTTTCAACCTTCATCATATAAACCAGAAAAAGAATGAAGCTGCATTCATTTCTTCAACTTGACAGGCGTAGAATGGGAAGGAAGGAAGAACTGACAAGGAGTGGCTTGGTCTCGCTCCCTTCCCGCACGCCTGGACTCTTTCTAATCTCGAGAACCCTTCAAGACCGCGGGGCGATTTAAAAAGGAGTCTATCTTTCTCACGTCGCTATAATGATCGCTCGTTCCTCAGCAGATTACAGCGTGAATGGATTCAAAACTAATACTACGAAAGATCTACAGCACCAGGTCTACAATGGTGTACCATTGACTCTTTCCTAACGGTCGTACTTATTTGCCCTTCCATTCCTCGAGAAAGAATCTCTTCTTCATTGGATTAAAAAACGATGCTTCCTTGGCCGTGTGGAACATGGATGAGCATTATTTCATTCCTACAAGTGATCCGACTGGAAGAAGTCTTATATGAGGACTTCGAGATCAAATAGAGAATCTTTCTTTCCATTCCTCGTGAGCCACTTATTTCTCCGAAAGAAGAGATGAAAGTGCTTTTCCTCCTTTTTCCAAAATAGTCGACGGTCTTACACCATTGGGATACTTCAAATAAACTGGAGTACATATAGGAGAGACCGGTGCTCAAACCTTTTCTCGAGATATCTTCCAAACTCAGAGGGTCTTTGCTCAGGATCTTCTTCCCCCGGTGCGAAAGCAGTTGGTTCCGTAGTTTGAGAATTCTGCTAATCCCAAGTACTCCATCTCCATCATTGCATATAGAAATATAAAAAACAAAAAGGAGAAGGCATAACCAGAAGAATTGTGTAAAATAAGTGAATTTATCTAGTTGAGGCATGATTTTTTGAAAAAAAAAGAACCACAGAAAAAGACTCCTTCCTCCACGAGTAGTAAGTGAAGAACTAAACGAGTTTAGTTCTTCGTGCAATCCCATCCCCACCCCAACAAAGACTCGACCGCACCTTAGTGTTAGTGATCGAATGACGAAATAGATATATATAAAGTATTGGATCATGCGCAGGAATAAAAGAAAGGGACTGTAAAGTGCTCGCTTTACCGTAATTTAGGGTATCGGAAGATAGCTCGAAATTCCCGTTAGGGCCGAGGGCTTCGAACGATGGCTCGCTTTACCGTAACGGGGTAGAGTGAATGGAGTCCATTCACGCATGTAATCTGCTGAGAGTAGAGTGAATCTTCTGTAGGCCGTTCGGATAGTCGTATATTGCCTTTGGGGCCTGGCCCGTCGGATAGTCGTATATTGCCCCTTTGGCTATTTATACTCTTTCATTAACTCTTGTTGCTGCGAATGATAATGACGCGCTCACTGCTCACTCGGGAAAGCTTTAGTAAAGCAGTACTGATCCCCGGATTCCAAGGAAATGGGAATGGATAGAATGGCACTGGCTATTTATGGATTGGTGCACTCACTCCCTTTATTGTGGGATATTGATGCGGAGAACCCTCTCGCCGGCCGATCTTCGTCTCCTCCTTTTATACAATGATTCCTTCTAAAAGGGCATTCGTGAACACTATCCCTGTTCTGTCTGTGGCTTCTTCTAGTTCATGTGCAGCCTACTCGTGAACAAGCCCTGCTAACTGCTCTTTGTCCTCTTCTATTCCTATTTCCTGCTCGATGAGGATCATAACTCGATCCGGGAATATCAATATCAAAGGTCTTCGCTCCTGTCTCGTGATTAACTGTGCATCTGAGATGAATGAAAGAGGGGAGATTCAAAAGTGTCTATTCTATATTCCAAGGTGCGAAGGTACGAGCGATAGCGACGTCAGAGGAAAGAAAAAGTGAGAGCTCTTTCTTACCGGAAGTCACATAGTTATAGTCAGAGTACAAGCAGGAAAGGAGTCAAGTCAATAGACTGTTACCCTGCAAGATCCTATGAATCAAGTAAGGAGAGAGATTAAGCTATTCTTTCTTTCGGCACATCAAGGGCCGAGTGAGAACGACGGGGTTAGATAGCTCGTTTTAAAGTCAGGGCCGAGGCGCCCGAGGGATCGACCTATGCCGGGAGATTGCAGACGTAAGAATAGGCTCGTTTTCAAGTTAGGAAAGAGTCAATGGTACACCATTGTAGACCTGTTCTCGTACAGAGCTAAAGAATTCCCGGCATATGTCTGGTTTTCTTCTGTTGTACACCAGTTGCGTATTATCCCTTATTAGTTTTCCCGGCTTCAGCAGCTGTTCGGAGCGAGATTAATATAATATTTTCTTTGTGGTATAGAATCCGATCTTTCGGAATAGAAATGGAATAGGCTCTTCTTAAACAGCCTTTAGTTTGGCGAGCCAGGAATTGTCTCTAGAAGCCTTAGGCCGATTAGTTAGATGGAAAGAGTCAATGGTACACCATTTACGACTATGGTATGCCTGCCATTTAGATATTCGACCTCTCAATAGATATTTGCTTGGTACTTTCGCATGATCGGTACAAGCATCCGGTAGAGTTAGAGAGGAAGACCTATCCGATAAAGTCAAGTGCAGTTGGTTTCGCTTTATCCTTTGAGTTTGGCAGGAGCAACTCCCTAACCGCATAGAGGTTTCTTATGGCATGGCATCGAGTGATATCTGCCTTAAGAGTGTTGTGTGTGGTTCAAAGCCTAAATATTAGGGTCTCTGATTCCGAGCGATGATGCAGGGATCTGCTAACCAATGCAACCGGTAGGGGTTTTGTAGAAGGATAGGTTACCATCTTCCTTCAGTCTTTCGTTTGTCTTACAGGTATCTTTTGTACTGTGCGTCAAAGTTTTGGTTGATAGAGTCCGACTGGGACCCGTGTGAATCAATTGCTGTTGGTTAAGGTTTTGAGTATAAGGAAAAAGGAAAGCTTTATCTTCATGAATTGAGTATCGAAGGATGAATGACCGACAATTCCTCCACGACACAGCCGCCGGCGGATCCTAAACAGCCGCCGGATCCACCTCTGTTTAAGCACCCCTGGGATACGTTTCTGCTACCGTTGGCACAAGCAGATTCTCCTCGGCCTTTCATCTTATTGCTTCGAGCTCTCTTCGGGAAAGTGTAAAAGTGTAACCTGCTGCTCCTTGATTTCACATAAACAACTGAGTGCCTTCTGCTCCTTTTGGTCTTCTCTTTCTGTGTCTATTGATCTCCTGCCCACTCACACTCACATTCTCTTTATCGAATCCTTCTAGGCAGATAGGACTACTCCTGCTTGCTCTTGGCCTTGGCTGCTTAGAGACATCCCTTTAGTTCGTCTTAGAGAATGGAATTAGTCATTTTCTTTTCGTCTTATTGTAGGTCGGTACGGTGCCCGAACACGATTTCTATCTTTCTACCGGGGCCCTCTCTTTTGGAATTTCATCCACAAAACCAAGAACTGATAGAATTGTTGATGCCACCGCACCGAGAAAAAAGAGTGGAATTAATGATTTGAAAAAGAGGGCTAGGTCTAGCCAAGGATTGAGTCCTTTTCTTTTGGATCTGCTACTCGACCCCTATTCTGTTACAGGTTTGCCTAGCGCTTCCATCGAAAGCTTATACCTGTTGACTTTGAAGCCAATTAATTGCCATCCTCCTTTTAAAGCATCCCGTTCTTCGATTTCTGATTCATATGCATCTCAAGACCGACCAAGCAAGGGTTAACGTTGTGTAGTCGGGAGTTGCCGGTAACCTTTGGCTAATAGCTAGCCTAAGACAAGAGGCAATAAAGCAGAGCTTTTTAAGCGCGCTCTGAAACCGGATCAATTAGGGCTAAATAGACAAGCACTTTCGTCAACACAGCAGTAGGACACTCCGGTCCGAACACGGTCAATGATTACCAAGGGATCTTTATTAACCAAAAGCAGTACCCGCAGTCAGTGGATTTGACTTCTCACGCGTAAGCGAAGCGTTAACAACTCCTTTCTTCTCGTTTACAATACAAGAAGGACAACCAATCAGGATGCTTATACACCTCTATAGTCTAGCTTCATCTTTTCTCAGCCGGTTGCTCAGCTCTGTTGTTGGTCGACACGATCAGGTTGCTTTGGAACGCATCTTGATCAGCTCCTGTTTTGGTCTATTCCCAGCTGCTTGTGGATAGGATAGTCGCTCTCTTGATCAGTACTCGGCTCTGTTTGACTCTCCTTTCCGCATCTGATCTCCTCATCCCGTCTAGCCCTTTCCTACAACCTATCTACTGGTTTGAAAGAAGTAAGCCGAGCTTTTTCCATCTGGGACCTTTTTTAGATCTGGGAAAGATTTTTGTAAACTCAACAAAGGTGACATCAGCACAGGTAAAGTACCGCCGAAGAACCGGACTATAACAACGATCACTCTTTTTTTTCGAGTTCGAGCCAGAAAGACACATTTTGTAGCACGAGGACGGCCGGGCTTTGATTCAACTTGGATCGGCATCTTCCGTACACTGCAACCGATGTCCGCCGGTAGAGTCTTCTCGGGAAGCATTTCAGTCTATTCTCATGTGCCTATTTAAATGAAATTGATAGGAGCTATCCGCTTACTACTTGAATGAATCCAATAGTCAGAGATGATAGCCTAGATCCTCCCTTTCACTAACTTCTAGCCATGGTCACCTCAGAAGGAACTTTGCTCTTAGGCTCGACACGCGAACGTTTACCGGCTGGGCTTATGGCAACTCCTTTCCCTTTATAATCTCTGGCCCGAGAAGCAAAGCAGGAGTAAAGGCTGGATGTTTTTCTGGCCTTTATTCATCTACTCTTTGTTCTGCAGCTGGCGGTACGTCATCGGAGATAGAACGATTAATGCTTTCGCCGATGAGCAAGTGTGAGCAGCTTCCCCTGAAGAAATGTGACTTTGGTCTTCTTCTAAGCCGGAGACAAATCGATGGAAAACCTATCTTTCGACTCTTTCTTTCTCGCCTGAAGGCATAGGCAGGCCTATGATCCATCTATGTGAACTACTCGATATCTTGACGGAATCATTACTAAGACTAATTCATTCTATAGGAGATCGGGAATTCTTTCCTTTACTTCTTCTGCCATGCCAACCCCTATCTTCAAAGCCCTATCTGACCTTGAAACTTAGCGCACAACGTAGAGTTCTATTCGAAGTGGATCACTGGCTGGACCTGTGTTTTCCTAAGCTCTATATGAGATTGCCGCTTCCGGGCCTGGGGAAGCTAAAAGATTATGGCCCGGGGATCCTTCCAATTGAGAACATTGAAGCCGGGAAGTTCGATGCGAAGATAGCCAGGCTCTTTATTTGTCATCCGATGAGCTTCACGTGGCAGCCCTACAAGCATGGTCTTTAAGATAAGCCCTTAATCTTGTATGATTGGTCGACAAGGTCAATGAAAAGGGCCCTTGCTACTTATTGCTGTTGTGAAAATGGATCAAAGATAGTATCTGCTCCATGCGATGCGGCATTCACTCGAGCTAGGAAGCCAGCTAGTCGTACTAACAGCTTGAAGTCCTGTGGTGTTGAAAAACTATCCGCATTAAATCTACGACTGGACCATGACCCCGAGTCCCCCCTCTGTATCGAAAGAAGTAGGACCCACCCTTCTCGAAAAATCTTCTTTGTCGGGTTCTGACCTCCCAGGATAGAGAGGAAAGTCAAGGCTCAAACTAAAAGAAAGCGACTCACGCACACGAAATGCAAGCTTAGTAGAGAGAGCATGGAAGAACGCAGGCTGAACGCCGTATGAGCCCAATCTTGTTAAAAACAACTAAAAGGTCTTGTCTTCTCTCGAGTGCTCTATATCTTATCTATAGTAGTTCTTAGTTCAATGCGAAAGGGGAAAAGAGTATAGTCCATAATGAAGCTAGCTGTGATCGAAAAAGCTTCGCTTCTGAACCCGTTGGGAGTCAAAAGAGGTGGACACCAACTACCAAATAAGAAAAGAGAAGAGGGAGGAGCAAACGAAAGTGAATGAAGGAGTCTAAATTACATAAGTAAGTAGTCGTAAATTACAGGAGTCTAAATGGCCCCGTCGTTACCTCGGCCCTTCTCTTTCTTTTGCCCTTGAGCGCTTGTGCCCCGACCTAAAGCAAGAATGAGCTTTTGCTTTCTTTCACGCTTGAGCGCTTGTATTTAAATGCATTCTCTCGTTCGGGACTCAGAAGTACGCTTGAGATGCACTTCAGGAATTCCAATTAGCCCTTGAGCGCTTGTGCCCCTCTTGTTCTTTTGCTTTCTTCTTGATGCATGTGTTAAGCATCACGTATCTGCTACTTGAGTTAACGAATGAGCTTGAATTCCAGTTTCTTAGGCTACCGTTGCCATAAAGTTTATTTCAAGGCGGGACCGCAGTCCACTCTAGGCCTTGCTCTATTGGGCGGTCTCGAGCGTATTGAATTCAAGAACGTGGTCTTCTCATGTAGAGGAATGATCGATCTTCACATGCTCTCTCTGTATACCATCCATGAACAGAACAAATTCCATTCCCAAGAACAGGAGCAACTCGCCAGACTCGAACTGACGTCCCTAAGCTCACCATTCGCTTCGGATCCTCTCTTCGCCCTTTCTTTTGTTTGTGTTTTTTGTTTTTTATCCGGACCGACCAGTTAAGTATCTGAATATGAAATAACTTCCTTCATTCACTCTTTCCATTCACTCTCTCTCCCGTCGAATACTTTGCACTCGTCCCTCTCGCATTCGCTCGAGCCTATCTTTGATACCCTTTCTTTTGTTTTTGTGTTTTTGTTTTTTCTTTCGAGTTGATATTGATAGATGGGTGAAAGCACTGTTCGGGAATCCTGCACTCTCGATATCCCGAACGTGAGAGAGAGTGTTTTGTTTGGGACGAGAGAATCAACAAGAGGGGACGCTCAAGCGTGAAAGAAAGAATTAGTTTGTGCATCAACAATCGACTCTTTCTCGCTCCGGGCATCAAGAAGAGGGGAAGAAAGTTTTGAATGTCATGTGTTTTGTGCGCTTCTCTCAAGCGCCTATTTCCTCTCCCTTGCACTCGTCCCTTTCTTTGGTCGGCGGTCGATCCCTCCACGTCGCTATCGCTCGTACCTTTCTTTCGAGCTATCTTCCCCTTTGTTTAAGTTATTGATCCCTTCGGGAGTGGTGCCGAGTTTTGGAGAGTTTTTGCGGTACAATAATCCCATTCTGCTGCTAACTAGGCAAGAAAGCCGGAAATGAAAGATCTTGTATCACTTGTCTGAAGCTTATATCTGATCCTTGCTACAACAGTGAATACCAATTCCCTAACATTAGAGTGATGCCAGCTAATACAGATTATGAAGATGTACCTGACTCTTTCTCTTTCCCAGGTAAGGAAAAACACTTCTTCACGTCGCCCCATGAACAGCAGCAGTTAATTCAAAGAGTTCAGACGCCGGGACTCTTCTTTCTTCAAGGAGAGGTACGAGCATCGCGACGTGTTAGAGTGAAGCTGAAGCTTTAGAAGGATTTCTAGGTATTGCTTCTCGTGAAGATCTAGAGTATGTACCATACTTATTTAATTAAGAAGCCCCTTCCGAGTGAATTGTTTAAGTTCAGTCTTCCGAGGAGAAGAAGCAGACAACAGTTCAAGTTCATGGTCAAAAGCCCTAGCTAGCTCAGTAGTTGAGAGAGCAGATGTTGACTCCAGATTCAGAGTTCATGAAAAAGAGAAACGAGTAAATTCGCTTCTAGTGTATTTTATCGGGAGCAGCAACGAAAACAACAACTTAAATTCAAGGCCAGAGGCAACGACGGGTAACGACGTGATCTTTCGCCCCTATCGGTCGATCCCTCCAACTCAGTCGGCCCTCCTAAATAGGATTAGGAATTCCTTAAAGTATGGCACTACTGGAAAGGATAGAAGACTTATTATCTGACTTCTCGGACTCCACCGCTCCGTGGGGGACTCAAAGGAGTGGTGAATTAACAGAGGAACGAGGATTTGAGTACTTATTATTATGTAGCTCGACCTGCGTACGAGGAACAAAGTAGCCCATTCCAAAGATCGGGAACGAAGACACCCGAATAAAGAGCTGAGTTTAGTTCATGGAACGAAGACTTCCTTATTGAATCAAGCTGAGCTAGCACGTCGCGATGCTCGTACCGCAGCAGATTACAGTATTGCTAACATGGACATGAAAAAAACACTACGAAAGATCCGCTATCAACAGTCGTGAATGAAGAAAAAACTCTCTCCGGAAAGAAGGCTCTTTCAGAGACAAAATTGTTCTTCTTCTTCTGTTTAGCTCTCTTCGCCCTTGATTTTTTCTTTTCTCTTTTCTTTCCGGCGGGCATTTTGTTTTCTGCTCTGCTTGGCATATGCGACGTCGACGGGGAACGTTAACTTGAATTTGATTTTGATGCGAGAGAAAGGGTATCAGCTCTCCTGAATTCAGATATTCGACTGCTGGGAGAGTGTTTTGTCAAATTGGATCTCGCCAGACACAGGTGAGAACTTTCCAATCGGTTGACACTACCTTCCTTCTTGTTCAACTGCCCCGCTCTCTCCTGCCTATAGGAAGTTCTATTTGTGCCAAATCGAACATTCCATTACCCCTCGAGAAAGCACTCGTTTGCAGCTATCCCCCTTTCAATGGTTAGGGATGCTGAAGTAAGGGCACGGGGAAGGGAACGTACTTGAAACAGGAATTCACTGCTGCAGCATCCGATTAGGCCTCATTCACAAAAACAAAAACACAAAACAAAGGGCGAAGAGAGCTATTCAAAGAGAAAGGCAAGAACTGAACTGAAACCGAGAGATTTGAGTGCGAGAGAAAGGAGCATACTCCTGAATGAACTCTTTTTGTTCTTTGTTTGTTTTCTTTTGTTCTTTTGTTTTGTTTCCGGAGAGAGTTTTTTGTTTTGTTATAGCAGATCTTTCGTATGAGTAGAGTAGTTTTGAGTTTCCATTCCCGTCCCGAACGAGAGAAAGAGATCCCGTTGAAACCAATTCTTTTGTATGAAGCGATACATTATTTACGTGTCAGGAACCACTGGTGACACGAGGATTTTCAGTCCTCTGCTCTACCAACTGAGCTATCCCGACCATTTACCATGCATCATCCTGGTCTAGTCTTTGTGTCTATGTCAATGAAAGGCACGAGCATCGCGACGTGAGAGAGAGGAACAAATGAGAGTGATAACGACGTGTTTGAGAGAGAGCCGTCTGACTTCCATGGGGGCTATGAGACCTGATTAAGCGTAGGAATGAGTGCTGGAAGCCTTAGTAATAAGCAGAAAAATGAAAGTAGCCCCAAGCTTATTCATAAGCTCAAGATAGCCAAGATGGATGGTACTCATCAAAGCGAACGTTTCATTCATGCGGAAAGAATGGAGTGGGTTTCTCTGAAATCACGTATTAAGAATGGAGTTGATTCACTGTGTCTTCTTTATTTAATGGATACCGACTAGATCTCTACAATTCATTAATGGATCATCGTTTTTGTACCTGCCCCTATTAGATATCGCTTTCACGAGCTTGACTCAATCAATATTCGCTTTTTGACTATGATTACAATCCATCTCTGATCATTGAATTTCTTATCATTGGGCAGTTTTGTCCCACAGCTCAGCCTTTGATTTTCTTTCCGAAACCAGAAGAAAGAGAAGACCAGATCTTGCAAGCCCTCTCGAGGGAATCATTTTGAGCAAGCTTTCGATAAAGTTTAGATCCACGAGTTCAAGTTCGATCTCTGTAGTCAAGTCTAAGACAGTAAATTCGGTATCTAAGACAACTCTTCTAGAAAGCGCGAGGCATGCTTCTCTGAATAAGTCATTCAATGCTTGGCTTCCTTCATTTAAGACTAACTTCATAGGATGCAAGTCCAGATGAACCATCTTCGACTAGCTAATAAAGGAGAATCCGTTCTAACACCCGATATTACGTAAAATAAGATACCAGTATGACTCGCCTTAGGGGCACAGCTCTTCACGCTCTACTTCAGACTTTTTCATTTCCCATCCTGCATCGCTTCTCTTCCTAAGGCAGTTCATTTGGGCAAGCCCCAAGACAGAGATTCCTTTATGCCAAAGCGGACTCTGATTCCCCACTTGAATGAATAACTTTTAAAGATTGACTTTACTTTTACTGGATTCCGCCTTACAAACATCTCGATTGGCTAAAGACCATGCCTTGTACGCTCCGAAGAACCTTTCTTCAGATTTCAATGTCCCATGACTCACGCATTCGCTTGCAGCGGATTCGGAAAATGTTCGTAAGAACTGAGTGGCATGGGAACTTCCTTGATGAAGGACGGACTGATTCGGAGGATAATCAATCTTTCAATGAAAAAAAAAAGAAATTCTTTTTCTTTACTCTTTTCCTTAAACTTTATACTTACGGATCCTGATATGCATCTAGATCATTAGCAAGATCAGAGTTTGTGGGAACAAATAAAATGAATAAAGCAAGGTTTAAATTAATCAACGACTTTTGTTTTGCGTCCGGGTTGCAAAAATATTGAAACTTTGACCAGGTACCTTTAATCAGGTTAAGCCACTGAAGGCTTTGGTCGGGAGCATGGATTGTTATTCGTATGACTTATCATCGGCTACCGATAGGTGGCCGTTGGTATTGTTATTCGTATGACTTTTTTGAGATCGTTGTGACCTAGTGATATCGATTCTTTTTCTTTTAGATAGGTGGGGTTGGGCAGCTACTCTACTCCTGGAAGTGAAGAATGAAAAGTCATCGTTCGTTAGCCTGCGTGCTGGTCCAAAGAAGTCTACCTTGGACCAATTCCGATTCGTTTTTTTCGTTTAAAGAATGCGTTGTTCTATGGTACCTCCTCTCGATTGATAGAACGAAGAGAAGGGCGATAGTAGAAGTACGCCACGAAACAGAGGAAATCGTTGCAGACCAAGTCCCGAGAGGAACCACTCAAAAACCACTTCATTTAGGCTTCAAGGGTGGACACAGGTTCCGCAAAGGAATCGAATTTCATTCAAGGCTCAAGACAGAATTAATGGGAAGCGCACCCATCTCTATACATCAACGGGTTTGGTGCAAAGATTCTCTCATTATGTAGTACCAGGATCGTCATCTGTCTCAGTGCCACCGAACTCGCACTTTATCAAAGAGATTTTCAACGAAAGACCGGTGTTCAGATACTCCCCATATATCTTCTCGTTATCGAAGTTAAAGCAGCTTGGAACACAACCGAGGAAAAGGAGATCCTCGGAAAGTCTTAGCGTTGGTACCGCCAGGCTGTTTAAGTTGATTTCAATACCGTCATCGTAGCGATAGGAATAATAGAAGAAAGCTCCATCGATCTCGTTTTTAATGCGACCCGTGGATCAGAAAAGACCTCAGAAGAGCGATTCCGTGGGCCTACTTTCCTTTCCGAGTAACTGACAGTCACAAGACTTGGAAACGACCAAAAGAATAAAGGATAAATTCCTATTTCTCAATAAGAGTAACGTGAGGCTATCGGTCCACTAATCATATGGACTTTCATCCCAAACTGAGAAAAGAGCATATCTTGGTGCTACTGTCGCAAACCCATAACATTGAAAGCTGGGTGGCGGTGATAAAGAGGGGTCATGCATTTACAGAATTCCTCATAGGTCTCGCAGCTCTACCACCGATGGACCAAAAACCACTGGGAATTGCACTTCAAAGGTGGGTTCCCGGAAGGCATATTGAATGCCAACCTTTTTTTGTTTTCTCTTCAACGATTTTCCTACTGCCGCTGCAACAGAATTGAGTTTTCAGCTAACCGCCCCAATCTAACACATTTGGTTAGCCGCATAGGCTTAGAATTATTCTAGTGATTCCACATGCACCCTATCTATTTAGATATTTATAGGAGATTTGAAAGCCAGGAGTGGGAACGCAGCAAAGTCATCCTTTATTTTGAAACAACCATTTGAGTTCCTTCCTAAGGTTGTTAAATAGGAAAATCATAGTCTTTGTTGCCTCGGTTGTCTACATAAGTTGCTAGATTGGGCAGGCGGAATAAATATTAGTCCCATCGTGCTATCAGAGACGTAATGCCCTTAAATTACTAGAAATCATGAAAAGGGCAGCTTACACTTTTTTTATTTGTGTTCTGATCGACCTGAAGCGTGATTTTCCATAAGCGATTCTCGAAGATTATCGCATTCGATTCACGATTCACGGGGAGATGAATCCTGTGCCTTCGACCGCTGAGAAGTGGATTCAAACTACGGATACGCTGCCCTACTAATAGAAGGGGCGGAGACCTTAAACCAGTTTAACAGCACACAAGCTATATCTTCACGTCCATGAGAACCAACGAAAACAGTGATACAAAATGAATCCCGCCTCTTTGAAGCTCGGAAATAACCTGACGCCTCTCCCCGGTTCTATGTACCAGCCCCCTCGAATCAACACATTGGAAGTCTTGCGGGGAAGTGACACAACATCTGTAAGATAGGGGTCTAGTGTTGAAGCTACCTATCGATGAAAGGCAGGAAAGAGCCATCGAATGGGCTCTTTGCCACAGAATGTGATGTCATAAAAAAAATATCCTTCCTCGCAAGCTTCAGTTTTCCAGTTCAGAATCCGATGTGAGGAAAAGAATCCTAGGTCAAGGCAGTAGCACGGTACGGGATCACTCCCTTGTTCTCAGTGCTTAGTGTGAAATGACTTAGTCAAGAGATCGATCTTAGGATACCGGAAAAGGAAGAAAGTGGATACTACTTTGATTCCGATTTGGAAAAGAAGATGGATAATCTCAATAGTCAAGGTTGGTTTGAAAGAAAGAAATCAAGGAAGAAAGGAAACACTTGCTAGCATGGTTGTTAGTTTAAGTAGGCCAAGCAGAAGTCAGTCCGGTCAATCAATCAAGCATTCCATCGAAGCAGTAGGGCGTATGGCAACTATCATCTTTCCTTCCAATCCGCTTTCAAGCTTCCGTGTGAAAGTAAACGTTCAGGGACGAGCGAAGCGACGTGTGACTAAAGGAAGGGACGAGTTATTAAATCTGAATCAACTGGAGCTGGTGTCGAATACCCTACCCTCACGAGAATCAACTGGAGCTGGTGCATCAACAGGAGCAGCTTCTGGAGCTGGAGGTAAACTGTTAATTCAGAGGGCTTTAGTTACTCATACTTCCTATCCAGTCTCTCCTCGTACGTTTAGCTCCATGTGCTATTAGAGTAGAGTGAGTTGAGTTCGTCCGGCTTTAGGTTGCAGTCAAAATGTTAGATCTTAGATGAGCTCCTAAGAAGAGCCATTAGTAGGCGAAGCAAAAAACACTAGGAATGGACACCACCAGGTGCTATGTAGAGTGAAAGTAGCATATTCAAACGGAGCGGGAAGGGAAGCCTCAAAGCGGAAAGTCTTAAGTTTAATTACCTGCAGCGGAAAGGTTTCATTCTCTATCTCTTTCTTATGAAGCAGTTGAACCTCCAGCTTAGGCAGTTGAAGTTATCCCTCCAGCTGATCCAGTTGAAGTTGTTGTAGTTTACCTTTAAGTTGAAGTTGACCTTGCACTCCTTGTTGTTTAGTTTAAGTTGACCTTTCTTTCGAATGAACTGGTTAGGGAACCTTCTGATGCATCCCTTGGGGTTCCGGCTGGTGAGCTCTTCCTGCTCACCTTAGTACTGGCTTACCGAAGAAACCGGATCTCTTAACCCTGAATCCTTATAGTACTATTTTCTTTGCCCTAACCGAACCCGGATCTCTTAACCCAAGGGCTTAACCCAACCGAACCAGATTATCCGGACACCTTGGCTGGCGAAATGCTTGGGATATTACTCACTGGTTAGGAGAAGGAGAGAAATAGGTGTAATGAAATGCTACGGAGACACAGATTTTTTAAGCTCAAATCACGGGGAAAACTGATAATGAGGATCTCACTGCACAACGGGTCAAAGATAAAAAAACTATCATGCACTCTAATGCACACTAGGAAAACTGAAATTAAAGAAAAGAAGGAGGAGAGGAACATTTGAGTATACATTTATTGCATGAAAGTGAGATTCTTATCTTATAACTCGGCTTAGGCTTCCCTCTTCGCTTCCCTTGGGTTAATAGGGGAAGTCAAAGGATAAGATACGCCTACTTTAAGCGCAGCAAGATCATAGGAACCGGAAGCAAACTTAGCTGCAAGGGAAACTGAAGATTCCGAAGCGAAGCCCACGGAGCGGGACCTATCAGAAGGGAATCGCCGGTCCGATGGGAAGAGAGTTTTCCTAAGGGAAGTTCAAAGTACTCTGCTACGGACGTAGCTTTCGCTGTCAGCTCTGGGAAAAAACCTTTGAAGCGATAAAACAACCTGACTTTTATTAATTCAAGACGTCGTGACGAAGGATGATAGACTGATTTTGAAGGATCTTAGGCACAAACTGACCCCGACTTATTCTGACTTCGGTAAGGTGCGCTAACCTTGAACTTCTGTTAGGAGTTCCATTCTAGTCCTTTCAAACCCGGATTCTTGAGAGTCCTACTATACTTACCGGACTCAATGCCTATAAACATCTTAACTTAAGGAGCGGATGCCTATCAACACGGATGCCTATATCTTAAGGAGCTAGACCAAGGAACATATATAAACTCCAAAAGAGGGACCTGGCCAGAGGGGACTCGGCACCTATGGAAAGAGCGCCTATAGAAGGTTTATTACGCCTATGGAAGGGACGCCTTCGCTCCTGGCTCCTAACCTTATTGGAGCGTAAGGCTTCGCGTACGAGGCTCCGGGATAGGACCGACCCAGCCAACAAGATACGAAAAGATCCGGTCTCTGAGGGTGAAAGTGATATTACAGTAGTGTTGCCTTTGGTTCAATTCAATAAGGCAGCGCACCTCTTGAAAGAGACTGAGTTAATCCCAAGAGGGAAACTAAGAAGATAGTCGGGTCATTCGGAAAAGAGTGAATTCAAAGAGTGGGCCATTCACGACTACGGTATCCAAAGCAGTGAGTGAAATGGAAAGCGAACTGACTTCTTTCTTCTTTTTCCATTCGACAGCGGTATCCAAAGCCTAATTCATTCCGACTCTCCATCGGATAGTAGAAAAATCATTCTACGCTTCATATGAACTTCTTTTTGGCTTATATTCACTCCTTCCATTCACTTCTGTCTTTATCCGGTATCCAAAGCCTACTACATATTTATTGTACAGATTGTTAGTTCCCATCTATTCGACTGATCGACCGAGAGCTTCCCTTGAGGTTAGGTTCGCTTCAGGTTTAAGAGGACTATCAATCTTGCCTTGAGGTTGGCTTCGCTTCTGAGACTGAGCCTGGCCTCTCCTCTTGGTAGAGTTTCTTTCCCATCCCTTAAGATAGGTTGAAACCCCGGCAGACGCACCTAAACCCTTCCATTCGGTTAGGTTAGGGGAACTATTCATCAGTCGCACTTGTACTGCTGCCAAGGGAATGTGTCCGGACCTTAGGTTATATTTCTATCAATCCGAACCGAAGGCAAAATCCAATTGAGTTTAACTTATGCCCTCTGCTCGATGTGACATAGAGCTGATGAACTACAATTAATCTTCGCTTCGGTAAGGCGGTTAGGGAAGTAATAGAATATGATTTTTGATCTCCGCTTCCACTGAGTTTGCTATTTTCCCTATCACTCTTTACTTAGAAGGAACTGAACGGGAAAGGTCAGAGTGAGGCATTTCATTAAGCGCATTCCGACCGAAAGGCTCTCCCGAGAGCCACAGGATGATCTTGGAAAGTTCACCTATTTTGGAGGGAAGGGAATCTCAAACTAATACAACCGGACCTTAGCTCAGGGAACAAAACCCTTTGCTTCCACAGTAGCAGTTCATGGAAACTCGGGTTGATCCAACGGACCTTGACGGACAACCGAACCGGAAGATTAGAGAACGAGTCCGAACCCAAACCATTACGACGCCGGAAGGGAACCCCAAGCCGGACCAGACCTTAGGGAAGAATCTCTATAGTTTATTTTCCCTTGACCCGGATATGAACTCATGCGCTCCTCGGTTCACTTGAATTAAGGATGAAGCATTCTCTTAAACCTAACCCAAGGGAAGCGGACGACAGAAAGGATTATTCTCGCGGAAAGCCTTTAAGGGAAGGAAAGGGCATTAGCAGCAAGGGAATAAGTTCTCCTCATTTATCCTCAGGGAAGGGATGGGAAGATAACCTAACCCAAGCTCACTATCAATCCTAACCTTCGGGAATCTGACTATCATTCTCTTAACCCAACCCGAAGGGAAGAAAGCGCTTCATCTCTTTCAACTTCAACTGGACTCTTAAGAGCTTGAACTACCTTCCCTAAGGTTTATGTATGAGTAATTTGATACCCTTCGGTTCGGCTACTCTTCTACTCAGAAGAGCTTACTTGAAGTTTAAGTCGAGTTCCCCTTTCGATCGAATTCACTCTTTCCCCGGCGAATGGACTTACTGATTAAACCATTACGACTCTTCCCTTGGCCTCTGACTTCTGATAATTAATCTCTTATGCGGTCGGGTTGGAGTTCATTCCTTAAAAGTTGACTCGGAAAGGAAGAGTTCATTCCTTAAAAGTTGACTCGGGTTGATCCAAGGGACCTTGACTTGACGGATTCACGGGAGCTCGTTCACTATAGCCCTTCCCTTGAGCTGGTTCCATGAGCTTGAGGACATGTTTAAGAGAATGTATCTGGTCTTCCTATCTCTACGTCCCCACTCGGGAAAGAGATCCGCGAAACGAAGAAAGACAACCGAACGGAAGCCAACCCAAGCCTATCACATCACTGGGAATAAACCAGCCAACCTATCACATCCCAGGAGCCAGGTGAGCCGGAAGAAAGACAACCTCAAGGGAGCAAAGCGACCAAGAACTAGGCGACCAGTGAGGCAGCGACCAGAGATCGAGAGCTCGCAGTCCTAGGCCTAGCACCAGTGGAGAGGCTGAGTTGCATTGCAAGGCGCAAAAACGAGCTCTGTCGGTTTCGGTGACGGAGCTCAAGTTGCTCTCGCCTACGTAGCTATTCTATTATAGGACGCGGTGCCCTATCCAAAGCCAGTGTTAAAAAGCCCACAATGCGGTAAGCGAACGGAAGCTAGAAGGTAAGCGATCCTAGTACCAGAATCAGTCAGAAAGGAAGAGTGCACCATAGAAGGAGCTAGTCTAGAAGAGCCTAGACTAGATTTGATAAGAGCCTAGACCATGTCTTAGAAGAGCCCACACTATATCTTCATGAAAAGGAATCCGGGTGGTAGCTACCATGCATGCCGACTTCGGGTGCGAAGGAAGCAGAGCGATAACTTCAAGCCTCTATTCTAGCAGGAAAGAGAGGGAAGAGAGAGGAGCTAGAGCGGAGGAATCCAACCAAGGCGGAGGAAAGACTCGTCTAATACGAGGATAAGCTTAGATGAAAGAAGGAAAGGCGGGCTAAGCGAAGTCTGTCTCTTCAAGATGGTTCGGTTCTATTTAAATAAGAATGAGTTGAGTGAGGTTCAATTCCCAGTCTTCGGACCCAATCCCAGGATACGGGAGGAGAGGAAGCAAAGGCAAAGGGACTATATAATAGAAAGAAAGAGGAGCAGAGCAGGCATGAGACAGAGAGGTTAGCGGTGCGGAGCTGGTAGAGATCTCAGATAAAGAAAGGGCATAGCGGGAAAGATTCCACCTAATGAAGACAAGCGAGTACAGCATGCACGGGTTCTCTTCCCCGACGGCCCTGCCACTATATCTATTTCAATTCTTCTTTCGACCGGGCAGACAAGAGGTGCGAAGAAATGAAATAAAGAAAGAGAGAAAGTCAGGGTCGGACGATCAATACGATAAAGAAAGTAGGAGTGGTCTGGGTTAGCTTACAAGCTGTCCGACCTGCAGTCTGAACTAGCAAGCATACCTTGCCCAATCCGAGGTTGGATACGGATCCGACCCCAAGGGTATCCGTGGCAGATTAATCATTTAATTCCCCAGTCTATAAGTCCTAAGCGAGTTGGACTAACCCACGGAGCGGTGCGGAGCAGTGAGCACGGAAGGAGCGTAGCCGTCAGTCGGAACCTAAATAGACCAATAGCTTCAGCATTGCAATTCCAGGAAAGGGAGCCGACCAAGAGTAAACGAAGCACGAAGCCCCAGACTTCCTGATATCCGCCCCAGCTCCCCGGGCCCTAATTTCCGGGCAAAGGGTCAGTCTATTATGGAGAAGGGCAGACTCCTATCGCTTTATATGATAACTTGAGTAGTGGCACGCCTCTTCTTATCAGTTGATTCTCCGATCTATCAAAGATCCCTGTGGGAGGTTCAAAGAAGGCGCCCGCTCTCTCGATCTTCAGTCCAGATCGCTAGCTCCTTATGCATTCCAGACTACAGGGATATGATTCTTCGGAAGCTCGGGCCGAATGCCTCCTAATTGATCGCAAGGGCTGGAGTTCACTCATCCGTGGAAGTAGAGGTCGGTAGTCAGTCCCCGTGATGGTAGAGTCTCGTCTCACCGGTAAAGCGAAGTCGATCTTTGATCCCAGTTGTTGGAGGTTAAATTCCCTGGTAGGATAAATTTGACCATTCTTGTAGTCCCAGTAGTCTTTGTAGTCTTCTAGAGATTCGGAGAAAGGGTCGGCTCCGGTTCAATCAAAGAAAGAAGAAGGGCAAGTTCCACGAGCCAGTGAAAGCCAGTGAAGTGACGGGGATAGATAAGAGTTCAAGTCATGCCTGGGATGAAAGAGAAGAGAGAAAGTGATCTCCGGACAAATAGAGAAATGAAATGTTCTAAGTGCGGTGCGGCGAGAAACTGACCAGAGCAGCAGCCTAATAAGGAGGAGCAGAAAGCAAGGAAAGAGTCTAGTAAACCGTAGACCGTAGAGCGAAGAGGCAAAGCAACCGAGCTGGAAATGAAAGAAGAGCGGAAGAGAAGATCTAGTGCTCGGGCTAAAGTAAAGAAAGAGCGGCTAAATACTAGTCTAGTATCTATTGAACAGCAGGTACTTGCTTAGCAGGACAGGGATCAGGCTTAGACCGCTTAGAACGATTAGTTAGGCGGCCAACCAACCGCTTGGCTTAGGAGGCTCAGGAGCATTAGGATGAGTGATGAGGCTCAGGAGCTTTAGTTAGGCGGCCAACCGTTGAAGAGCAGGAATTAGGAGGCCCACCGTGAGATCAGTAGTTAGGCGGCCAGGGCAAGTCCGATAGCAGCGACTGAAGTGCCATGGTTCAGAGTGTAGCGGTAGCTAGGCCCGACCAAAGCATGATTCAGAGTAAGGTAGGTGCCCTAGAAGCAACCGAGACGACTGAACACTGGAATCATTGCTTGCGTGAGATGAGAGGCTCTCTCAAGACAGGGCCCGGAAGACCTCCACCTTATTTAAGAAGAATGGTGCTCTCAGCCCTTAACAAGAGCTGGTACTACTAAGAATGGTGCTCTCAGTCCTTAACAAGAGATAGTGCTAAGCGTAGGGGGGGGGCTTCCCATGGAAGATCAGAGCAGGGAATCCTGGGAAGGGGAGAAATAAAGCGAGCCTATCTTTTATACAATCTCCCTAACTATAAAACGATCCCTCAACTATGATTGAATTAACTATGAATTACTTAATATATAGTCTAGTCGTAAATTGTAATTACTATAAGAGGGGGGGGGAAAGAAATTGAGTTTCTTAAGAGAGGAAAGAGAGCTTTAGAAGCAGCTAATCTTTTCTTTATGCCCATCCCATGCCTTTCTTGTTCTTATCTTCTTATAAGATTATAAGATCGTGATTTGATCCGCCCTGTTAAGTATCTTCAAGTGAAAGTGAAGGCATGAAGACTGAGACTGAAAGAAGAGAGAGATTGGCTGAGTGTGAAGTGGGCTCCTGCCTCCTTCACACTCTTCTACCACGGAGGGAGAGGTAATAACTCCTCGCAGGCATACCTATCTTCTCTACTCCCTTTGGTTACGGCTAGGAAAAGAGTCTTTTGTATGTAGGATCTCCTCTTTATCCAGCCAGGTGTGGGTTGCCCAAAAGCGTAGGGTCCATTCCTCTTTCTTATTCTCACGGGTCCGCGATGCCTTCAGGTTAAGCTAAAGATGATGGTTCTTTTTATCGTATGTGGGTGTCGAGTCTTATAAGTGGTTTTTCCTAAGTGCCTCCGAATCTAAATCGGATGTTCAAGGTGCGGGCTTCTTACTATGCTTGAGTCTCCCCTCGTATGTGATTGTCAATTATTCCCTTTCATCTGAAGAAGGTCAAGGCGAATCATCATACTACGTAGTACTCCGGCTAAGAAGGATCTCAAGTGCACTATACTATAAAAGAACACACCCACCTGCGACTATGCTAGCGGGGCTACTTCTTTGTTCTCGTCCCCTGGCTCTGATTAAGTCCTTCTCCATTGCCATCATCTTCGCCATCCTCTAATCAAGCAAGTTGCCTATAGCCAGTCACTTCTTTAATCAAAATAATAAAAATAATAATGTTCTCTCCGAACCCATCCGTCTGAATCGGCCCCTTTGACCAGGATAAGATTCACTCTATCCAATAGATCAAGAACCTACACTATTATGTCTGCTCCCTCTCAAGTCTACGAAGAATCGCCCCCGTAGTGAGGCCAGATTGAAACCCTCCACGCGCTTAAGAACCCCTTTCCCGCTATTAGTTTTGTGCGTCCTGCTTCCCTCCGCCCTCGGACCATCTGGGAAGCGCGTCCCTCTATCGAATGCCCTTCTTCTTTAATAAGAATCCATTCATTCACTCTTCCACTCGGGAACCACACCTATCTCTCTTTTGAGTCCGACCGGGCCTTATCAAAGTCGGAAGCGTACGAACGGTCCCCACATCCTTGGAATATCTCCTCATTCAAGTATCTCCGCAGATCCGGATAGGGCTTTTGCCCTCCATACCCCATTGCTTAAGTCTCTGAATTAAAAGCTCACACTAGAATCAAATAAGTGGATCCAGCGTCGAAAGACTGGGAAGAAGAAGAACCTGATCAAGCCTCCAATGGTAAATAAGTATAGGCCAGCCACTATTCTTCTACTTAGCACCTCTGACTCTGGAAATAAATCAGGAGAGTCATGGACCTTTGATTATGAAGCTGTCTCGCTGCTATTATATCAGGAGCAGGAGAGCGAATCATAGACAACAGTAGTCTTCTTCGCTGCTTTCCTTTCTTCGAATTAAAGTTCTGGCAATTATAAAGTCATTCCTTATTCTAATTAATATGAGTACTCTCGATCCGGGGGGGGTCCGGACTAGGTTCCAAGCCAGGTCTCCTCTACCGCTCCGTGGGCTAGGGCCTGGAAAAAGGGAAAGAAGAAGCCCTACTCACTTGCTTGCTCTTCACGTGGATTAACCTCAAGTAGAGGAAGGGGAGAATAAATTCCACTCGTAAAGGAGCACCTTCTAAAGCAAATTATGCTAAAACCCCTCTATCTAGTCTAGTGCAGGCCGGGAAAGATACCTTTCATGCTCAGATTCATACTCAGTGTCCAGATGAAGAAGATAAGAAAGCCTCTATCGGCGAACCCATCCCAACCATCTCGCTCCATCACTGGTGCCAAAGCTTCGCCTGAGTTTGATTCAGAACTATGTTCATAGGGGCCCATTAATCTTACTAAGATGGGTAAGCGTACTCTCTTCCCGACCCTCCGCCTGCTAGATAGAGATTTAAGGGCACTCGCAGCCGAGCATAGGCTTTAATATCTCACTTCAACACTTTAAGAGATAGAGATAAAGGAACACAACTCATAACTCAAGTAGAGATAATAAAAAGGTAAGTTGATCAAGCTTTCTCACACCTGGGAAGTTAGATATCAATTCTTCTCTTTGATCTTTCCTTACTCACTCTTTCTCTTCGCATTCAACCTTGGCGTGCCTATTCTCTTTATAGAAAAGAATCCCAATCCCGGTGGGATGCATACGAGGATCTTGAGGACGTGCCAATCAGTCCGAGTCGGGAATGAGTAATCTCCATCCGCTCTTGGACAATGCATTAGACCTAGCTTAATTGGATAGGTCACCCCTGGGAAGACTATAGGTGCATGCAATCAATAGTAGAACGGTTGAAGAGTCTGCAGGCCAACCTCTCATGCAGGCCCTCTCTCAGAAGCCCTCACACCCCCAATTCAAAGGCAACTCACGCTGCCTCCGCTGCGCTGCCATTGGAAAAGAAGATAGGTGAAGCGGCAAGTCAAAGAAAGATCAAAGAGCCCAGAGCACCAGGAGCGAGGAACGACGCAGAAAGGTAGATAGCTAGCGGACCAGTTAGAAAGAAAGCGTACCGCGTAGTGGGCCTCTTCATACCACTTCAGTCAATTCACTCCCCCGATCTGTGGCTGGTAAGCGGAATGATTCAGGTCGTCCCCTATCGTGCGAACTACAACATCTTTTATAGTCAGATAGAGGTGGAACCGGTCTGGTCTTGGCAGCAGAGTCAGTATATCAACAACTAACTACTCATTCTTTTTTTCCCCTTCCTTTATCAGACTTTTGGTATGGTCTGGTAGATGCTTTGATTCTGAGCAAAGTCTCAAAAACTGAATTCATGAATGCACGATAAAAGAAAGTCGGGCATCAGACATTGATTGTGACGACACAATAACACGAGCCCAAAGGCTAGATGCTAATGCATGCTAAGAAGAGAAAAGGAAAGAGAGAGTGCTCTCGTAAGAGTCAATGGCATAATTTTGACGACTAACAAAGCAACTAAGATTGGCTAAGAATTGATCGATGGGGACACTATCTCCACTACTCTACTTCTTGTTTGTCATGTCCGATAATAGGAATCTGTGTCAACTAGAAAAACACATTTATGATTAAAGAGAACTCGGAGCCGGGCCTTGTTGCAACGGATCTTTAGCAGTCCGAGGCCCCTGTGCAATTCTCTCTTGCTCTTGCTGGAGTAGATGGCACATTCCTAGTCTAGTAGGTCGCGTATGCCCAGCTTGATAGTGAAGCAGGTGATGGGAGGGCAGGACTAGTCTCTATCTAATGCAAGGGCCGGGGGCCCCATAAGTAATTATATTGAGGTGCAAGGGTCTAAATTAAAACAATTTCTTAGTGGCTTGAAAGGGGAATTCCTAGGGTTTCCCGAAGGGATTGCCTAGGAAATGCCCAGGGAAATCTCCTAATTCAAAGGGAATGCATAGGGAATGCATAGGAAATGCCGACGGGAAATCTATAAGTTGAAGCCTAGGGAAACCCATAAGTTCATTCGGAGGATGCCTAGGGTCATATCTAAATTATATTATTCGCGCGCGTGAGCGGCTTGCGTGTCTTGATACCTCAAATGCCCAAACCGACGTTTTAAAGGGGGGTCTCACTGTATTAAAATTTGTTTTTGGATTTGCAATTGAAGCGCTTTTGTTAGTGGCTTGCGTATGATATGACCTAAAGTCCTCAAACGAGCGTTTTAAAGGGGGTTTTCACGATGTCATTTCTTTCCCGATGTCATTTCTTTCCCGATGTCATTTCTTTCCCTCGGAATCCCGAATCCTCATTTATTCATTTTCCGAGGATGCAAGACCAAGTCAGATAGGTGTGCCTAGTTCAGATAGGCGAAGTTTGAGTAATTTACCGCCTGTGTCAGTTCGAGCCTGGCGAGTCGCTGGTGGGTTTTAAAGGGTGGCTATTATGGTGGTGCATTTTGCAAAAGTTGAAAAACCCGTATTTTTGGCATAAAGTGCATTTTCCCTCGGGAAAAGGTCGAGAAGTGATCAATAAGTTGATCTCGTATAGCGAGGTTTTCACTGAAATAAGATTTCCCTCTGGAGATGGCATCGAAGTTTGAAAAAGTTGATCTCGTATAGTGGCATTTTCACTGAAATGAAGTAGTTCAAAGATAGAAATTAGGTATTTGGATAGAAATTAGGTATTTGGGCGTAGAAAGAGGTAGTAGAGTTTGAAGGATCAATTAGAGTTTGAAGGATCAATTCCATTTAAGATTGAACTTAAAGATTGATTCCCTCCTTTAGAGAGAGGAATTAGTGATGAATTGTATGTTACATTAGAAGGTGGGGCTAAAGAAGATACAACTGAGCTATGGAAGTGAAATGATAAATTTGTTTGCTACCTTAAATCAATATAATAGTAGTGAATGGCGTTCTTAGCCCCTTTGAGTTCGAGAGGGGAAGAGAGCTTGAATTGAGTTGTAGATGGGAAGGATTCTCATTCGACCTGCCTTCTGGTCTAACACTCGCGACGGGCGCCCGCCTGTTTTTAGCTGCAGTCGTCAATGCTAAGGCATTGACTCTTTCCTTCGCTCAAACAACTTATAGCTTTAAATAGATTCTTCGAGTGGCACTAAGCCTTACTACGGGGTCTCATGCCACCCTTCCACTTTGGGGTTCTCGGGTGGCTGGCACCCCTCGTAGGCATGTGCCCACTAAATAAGAATAGGAACTCGCTCAGATAACTTCGCTCAAACAACAGGAAAGAAAGACAGACAGATGCCCTCAACTCCAGAACACAGGAGTCAATGCAAGGGAAAGGGGAATTGAGTAAGGTATCGAAAGAAAGGGAATCGAACAACAGAACGAGATCGAAAGGACAGGGATGAGTGGTTTAGGGTACTGAAAACAGGTACAGAAATCGAAAGAAAGCAACTGCAGAAGAGGGTGGTTTGAACTGGAGTTGGGAGGCATAGAGTTAAGGGAATGGGAATAGAAATTGATGGTTTGGGAAAGGGAATGGACATGGAAGTCAGAAAAGGGAGAATAGAATTGATTTGAAAAGGGTTGATTTGGTATCGAGAGATTTGGTATCGTTCAGGGAAGGAGGAATGCTCTTATCTTTCTTTGGTGGATCCGCTAAGTGTCAATTCCGCTCTTGCTCTTCAATCTCCATCACACACTAGTTGAAGCTGAGCCTGTAGTGGGCATTACACTTATAAAAGGAATAGTATCCGATTAGAAGAGGAGGAGTACGCACTCTATGCCACTTACTTAATGGTCTGGCTCCAGGTCCTAGGGTGAAGGATCCGGATTTGATTGCGCAAAAAGGCAATGGCTTTGGAACTACATTTTTTAAAGGGCGTCACGAGCTCGCACCTTCCCTTATCTTGAATTGTTACCTTCCGATTATTGCCTTGCCTACTAGCAGCTAGCGTGTTACATTGTACGCTTGATAAGCATCAAGCAAGGGCTCTGTGCATGGTCCGTCACAGGTGGATCAACCACAGAGACTTTCCCACAAGGGGCTATCAACTATAACATGCTACTCGGGAGGTAGAGAGTCCAGTCCAGGTCGGGCAATCAAAAGATTCCAAGTCTTCACCACCTCTTCTATAGAAGGATGAATGAGAGGGGAAGATGAATGAGGCGAGCTACTACTAATCTAATGGTGAATGGGACTCTCACTCAGGAATGGAAAGAAGAAAGCAAGCTGCCACTTCTGTCCGTCTAGAAAGATCTTTATTCAACCAGTGCCTCTTCGCTTTTTGGATAGAATTTCCGCATGTCGGTGAGGAGAAGTAGCCAGTCCATTTCCTATGTTCGCTTTGTGGACCAGATAGGCTTCGTATTCAAGCAAAGGGGAGACTCAGTCGGCGAGCGAATGAAATGACGCATGCATGCCGTGCCGAGCCTTGAAGCTTGAGTTCTTCTCTTAAGATAAGAGTTCAGACTTCCTTTGCTGGTGCAAGAGGGATGAGCGACCTACTGAGACCGTGGATCTGAAGCCCAGCTTGAAGGTGCCGAGGAGGGAAAGTGGGACTCGGGCCTGCTGAGGCGAGACTCCTCTATCGCTACTGGCTGCCCCATCCCTTAGGGTGAGAGAACTACTTGATTCTTGGTCCACAACTGAATTTGCTGCAAAGTACGAGTTCGGGAATGTTTCTTACTCTTTTGTTTGATCGTACAGGCCGGGTCCTTCTCTTCTCGCAATGAAGCAATGACCAATAATCCCTACGGATATGGAACCGTCAATAATATTGTGTGATCTGAAGACTCTCAGAAGTGCCTGTCCACCTTCTTCTTTGTTAAAGTATGAACTTAGCTTCCTCGATAGCATTCCCTGCCCGCGTGCACTCTAGCCTCATAGAGAGGGAGGGCAAAGCGAGCCCAATTCTAGTGAGCCTCTATCCCAATCCTAACTATATTTATCCAATTAAGCTTTACCTGACAATCAGTCAACTTCTCAGCGCGATCTCTGCAATTAAACGAGCAAAGCAAGGTAGGGTTCCACTCACTCTAAGGTCGGCTCGCTCCACTACGGAACCTTGTTAAGCTTAGGCCAGAGAGTTTCAAAGTAAGGTAGTTCGCCTTAAGACTTTTCTTTTATTTATTCATTTTATATGTTATATCTTGCTCATTTATTCATTTTATATGTTATATCTTGCTCGTTGTCTATTAATAAGAGAGCTTTACCAGTCCTAGGGCCAGGAAGAACGTAGGCCAGCTAGCTCGGGCCATACGTGCCAGGCACCCCTACGGCCAGGAGAACTCTAACTCGGGCCATGCGGTCATCAAGTTAGATTCAAAGTAAGAAACGTTTTTTCCCCTTCTTTTTTTGCCTTAAATAAATATCAAAGAAAAACGAAGTGGTTCATTCACAGAACTTGCTCTGTCGCTCTTCATTCAATTCAGTAATACAGTTAGAAAAGGTTGTTTCACTGTGAAAGGGGTCGACTGAACTTATATTTATCCTTTCACTTGGACTCCTTGAACGCTCGAATTCACCCATATTGGATATCACTTCTGTTCTTTAATTCCATTTGATCGAGAACGCCCAATAGAGCAAGGCCCAGAGTGGACCAAGGTCCCGCCTTGCCGGTCAACGGCTGCCCAAGATCCGGAATTCAAGAAGTTAAGGCAAACCATGTTAGCATGCCATAGCTAGGATGGGTCCAATCACCTATTAGATATTAGAAAAATAGCATCCTTTTGAAGGACTGCTAAGTGGCAACTTATTCTGTCAGAAGAGCCAAATCCACTCTATGATATTGAGAGCATCCATCCCTGCTATGCCCACTGCTCTTTGACCGCAGTCAGTCAGCACATGAGTCGCGGCATTAGGTCAGATGCTCCAACACAGTAGGTTCGGGCAGCCGCCCGCCGGACATAAGCATGTGACTGGGCGAATCGCGACAAAGAGGATGTAAATAGCGAATAGCTGCTTTGTGATTATCCGCATGTTCAAGGCGAGGAAGTTTTTATGAACGGAGCAAACACAAGTCACGAGCCGGACTCGAACCGGGATCAAAAGCCTGCTAAAAAAAGAAAGCCCAGCGAACTACCTTTCATTCTGATCGTTACTTGAAAAAAGAGAGAAGAGAAAGAACTGGGAGTTGGCGCCCGGTTGCTTGCTTACCAAGCCATCCTGTCAAGCTCCTCCAGTTCGATTATTATTCTTTACTTTACTTATTATTATAAAAACTACTCACAAAGACGATCGATCGAGAATCCCACATACGAGAAAAGGTCACTTTTAGAGTAAAACCACTGTTTTTAAAAATGAAACGGTCTAGCCGCCCCCCAAAAAACTATTCACAATTTGTAGTAGTTCGATATATACTTCCCGTGCCAAATTGCGCGAGATCAGTATATAGCGATGCTAATAATTGTACATCATTGCCTGGAACAAACTTGTCTATAACGTCGTAGGCCCCTTTCCCCGGGGGCAACATTACATTATTTTGAGAGAAGAGCGGCGTTATTACTTTATCACTTAATTGCTCCTTGATTGTTTCGGAAACAGATTGATCTATTTTTTCCGAAAAGTTATGTTCCGACAGACCTCTCATCCGGGCCACTCCCCAAGTGGGAAGTATGAGGATGAAGGAAGGTAATGCAAGTCCTGTTAGTAAAAACATTAGATAGTTGATAACTTGATCGGACATGACTTATACGTGGAAATGTAAGAGAAATTCAAATGTTATAATCGGATCCCTCTCCTTGCAGTCGAGACCTTTCAGGACCTCTCGCTTCGAAAGAGTATCCTTTTCTTCGCCCAGCTAGCACCATAGAAGTCTATTAATATTAATGCACTTCCTATTAATATTAATGCACTTCCTATTAATGCACCAGTTCTATTGATGCAGCAACATTAGGTCTAATATGCCATGGCCCCTTTTAGCTGCAGTCGTCAATGCTATGGCATTGACTCTTTTCTTTGGTCGTCAATGGCTTTTTCTATTAATGCACCATGTGTCGTCAAAGGAGAAAGAGCTGGCTTTGTAGATTCACCTAGCGGTGCGATCAGCCTAGAGCAAAAAGAAGAGTTCAAACTTATTCGTGCTATCCCGACTTGAGAGGTCGAATAGTGGAGGGGCATAATAGGAGAACCAGTGAAATGAGGAGAGCACGATCTTTGAGAGGAGCGAACGGACTGAGGCCGTGCTTTGTGGAAAAAAGAATCATTCCTTTGCCACGAGACATAGAATAAATGGCTCCTCGCTCCTTGAGATCTTGGTTCCGACAACATCGTACCGAGCAGCAGATCTATCTTGAGCAGATCCACTTCTGAACTTGCATGAGTGAGGGTAAGCAAAGGTGAAAGAAAATTCTTTTCTCATTCTCATCATATTCTATATTTGCCAACTTATGATTGAGGGCACGACTGAGGAACGAGTCTCTCTGATTCTCTTTTTAACTCGTTAGGTAATTCAGTCCGATAGCTCAGTGAAATTCTTATACTTGAACTCTTTTCTTTGGGCCGTGGAATGCCCCTCCGACAACAGACGAGAGAGCTGCGGTTACTGACTCTATCTCTATGAAAAATAGAGCCTTTCTCTCTTAGTCTGATTCTTCCCTCTCTTAGGCTATCCAGCATGCCAAGCGTGCGTATACGATCTTTTCCTTTGCTTTGGCATTATGAAATAGGTGAAATAGCATACCTTTTCGGCGCACAAACTCTCTCGCAAGACCAACCACAGACTAAAGAGGAGAAAGATCTCATCTCCCAAAGCAAGAAAAAATGTCAGAGGCGGAGTAATGGAGAGCCGATCTCTATCCCTGCACCCACTCAAGTGGACGACGTGATTATGGCTGACTTTACATTCCAACAAAGGTACACACCTGCTCCAGTCTGGGATTATAGGTTCTTCAAAGAGACGGTGGAACAGGGGAAAGCCCAACCACACATCTATGATGGGGCAGATGCGGAAGATGAATTTGATGCGTTTGTTGTTGAGGATATGGAAAGGGGATCAGAGGGAACTTTATCTGGGCAGCATCTACCCTAAAGTCTTTATTCCCTATTCTTTAGAAAATTAAAGATTCTTTCTTTTTTAAATAGGAAATTGAGTGTTGATTTGATCCCATGTTGTAAGGGCGCGATCCCGAGTAAAGACATTCGATCGTTGAGGGTGTGATCCCGTTCAGGAAGGGGTGTTTCCACACCATCAGAAGAAGGCTCGGGTTTCATAACTGAATCCGAATCGGGATCAGGTTTAGCAGATGTTGTGGTAAAGTCAAAAGATAGGAAGAATTAGTTCACAACCTCAAGAGAATAAGGATCGGGCTCGGGAACAGCTTATCTAGCAGCGGATGCAAAGGAAGAAAGCAAAGAAACTCAGCTTCTTGCAGGTCCCAATAAGCGGGTCACTAAGGTCTACTCGTCAAGTAAAGCCTCACTTTTTCAGCGAAGACCAGAACCGATTCAATCAATGCGACTTCGTCCCACCAGTCGAAAAGGAAGGAATATTATGAGGCGGGCAAGGAAAGAAGAGGCAGGATATGTCGTCAGTGTAGAAAGAGAATCTTATCATTCATAAAATGCCCTCTTATGCGCTATCCGATCTCGATGAAAAGCCAATGGGTTAGCAATGATCCTATCAATTGACTAGTTCAGTTTCGGGACTTCTCCTGAAAAAATGACCAATGGAACCCACCGTATCAAATACGTAATCTCTTGGCATAGCTGAAACTCGATGTCAGAAAATTCCTAGCGTAGAAGCCCGCACTCTTGGACGAAGGTCAGATTCAGCAAACGGAAGGGTAGGTTAGCTTCTTCTAAAAACCTCCCAACTCTAGTTCAGTCCCTCCACCCGCTTTCCAACTCTATCCCGTGGGACTTAAATGATTCTAAAACCAGCACCAGTCCATTACTACAAGGCTAGGATAGATGGTTTGCTTGCTCATAGGCTGACTCCTACAGTAAAGAGCGGGTTCGGTTCGTCAGCACGCTTCAAATCTCTAGCACCGGGGGTTCAAGAGTAGACTGACTACTGGATACAAGATAGGGTATACTGGTTCTAAGCCTACCTTTGACTTACCCTCACCCGCTGACAACCTTGCTTACTTTGAACTTCTTCTTAAGCTTGGCAGACTAGCTCCTGACTTACTTGATAGTGCGATGAGCTTACTTGCTCTAGTTCTATCCTCAGGAATGACTTAAAAGAGAACCTTGCACCAGAACGAGGGTCGATGTAATTGAGCTCTGACTTCGGGATAGCTGCTTTATAACCTTCTTCTTCTGTACCTTATAGCTTTCCAACAGCAAGGTCTAGAACGAGTACCATGGATTAAAGAGTTAGCTTACTCACGACCGAGACCTTCTTCTTACTCTATCCTTATAGGCTTTTCTGGTTCTATCCTCACTTTTATTTATTTTTTTTTGAGTAAAGAAAGGGTACAAGAAGATCAAAGAATCCCAGCGAGAAAGGAAGAGGGAACGAGCTATCACACGGAGCTAAAAGGTGAAAAGAAAGGAATCCAGAAGAGTTTTATAAATCTCTAGCTCTTTTCAACCAGTGGGAGTGTCTCGAAGAGAGCTTTGGACTCACAGGCGCTGCTTTATGGGGTCCGGAAATGACTATGTTATCTTCCTTTCCGATTGATAGATTGAATGATCTCATTCACATTTATCGTTATATAAGATAACAAAAAAGATGACTCCGAAATGGTGAAATCTCGAAATTGCGTAAGAGAAGCGCATCCGAATCCACGATGAATGGCTGGATCATAGCTCAGAGATCCGAGATAGCTCAGCATGCCCGACTGGAGAGCTACTTGCAGGGGAGCTAACGATCGAACGAAGAAGCAGCTAAGGATCGAAGATGTGCAGCTGAGGAGTGATCGGCTTCTGGACAACTGGTATCTTATCTTGCAAACCTCCGAATGAATGGATACCCGACTAGAAGAAAGGCTTTTTTGATCTACTTTCATAAACGACCATTAAAAGGATGTTTCTTTTCCCTCCCTTCCCGTCTGACTTCTTATATATAGCTGTGGCAGCTATTGTTGCTGAAGGAAAGGTGTTAGCCAGAGTTGCTGCATACAACTGGTATGCTCATTGGATGAATTCTTTGTTTTTCCACGGAAGAGAAGGGCAAAGGTAGCAAGAAAGCGAGAAAGGCATGGTCAAATCAAAAGAGAAGGTCAAAAGAGAAGTACAGGGGATCTGCGCACGACCGGTCGGCTCATAGCAGTGGGAAGCCAAGGGATGGGCAGCTAAGCACCCTTGTCCGGCCTAACCATCCTTGTCCGGTAAAGGCAGGGGACGCGATAGCCACTCCTAACGCGATAGTCAGTCCAAGGAAGAACCAAGATTTGGACTAGAAGAAAGGCCTTTTAGAGCTCCTTTGACGACCGTATAAAGGATGTTTTTCTTTCCCCTCTGTAGCTGCCAGAGGGTCCTTCTAGTCTAGTCCTTTCCTTCTTATATGCACCTATTGTTGCTAAAGAAGAGACAAGAAAGGTATGGGAAAGAGAGGCCGAAAAGTGAAGGAACATGGGATCTGCTACCGGCTGCTATGCTCCTTGCAGATAGGTGTATGGGGAAGGCCGAAGGTCTGGTGACACTGCCCATTCATTCTGCTTCTCCTGACCTTGTCCTTGTCTTGGAAGAGGGAGTCTTGATGGACCTTCTTCTCCTGACGATTTCATTCTTCTTCTCTTACGAGATTTCCAGTTGGATGATTGGAATCTCTCAAATAGGAAGTCCAAAATCCACTTTCATCGACCGAAGGGGGGACTCATCAAGAATACCGCCCCCTACTTTTGAACAAAGGGAAATACCAGAGTAGAGGGCGAAAGAAAGGGATTTGGAAATCCTTTCCCTAAAGGATACTCGTAGACAAGGGAATACCACTATATCACTATATACGATATTCTGAAAAGAGATTCTATTCAGAAAGAAAGGATTTGAAATCAACCAAACATCAAAGAAAAGTCTTTCCTCTACAACGCGGAGGTGAAGCCGACTGATGAGCAGAGTTCGTAGGGGACCGGGGTAGAATCGTCGATTCAATGAAAAGAGATTCCCTTTAAGTAATCCCGCAGAAGCAGTTGGGAGAGAAAGATTCCCCTTGCCTGAGCTATTCTTTTAGCAGTGCTTTCTCGAAGGATACTCACTTCTGACCCGTGGGGAATTTCTTCCAATTGCCTTGTCCAAGCTGATGGAAGATGCTTACAATTATTGTGTCTAGGCTTCGGCCTTACCCACCCTTTCGTGGTAGAACCTGAAATGCGCTTCGCACCTCGCCTAGGTGTGCTGCTATTGATTGGTGCCCTATCTAGCCCGTGCTAAGGCAAAGGACTTCTCTTTCTACTTCGCTAATATCTTGAATCAAAACCAAAGATCGCCTTCTTGGCGGAAGACGAATCTGATAAAAATTGGTATCTATCTGCAGGGGCGGAACAAGAAGCAGGGCTAGACCACTACAAGACAAGACAAAAAGTGGGCTTTCGTCTCCGGGTAGAACCCAACGATTCGAAAAGCAGCGAGCGCGCATTCGTTCATCTTGAGTTCAGTCTTCCTGTGGTCTACTCAAAGCGAGCACGAGTCTAGTTATCTTGATTCAAAGCGGGGATATGGGCCTATTGATGACGGGGCTCGAGATTAGGGCTTTCAAGCGAAAGTCTGAAAGAGGGGAAGATGAGAACGAAAGGACGGAAGAAGCGAAGAAGAAGGAGAAACCAATTGGAGAGTTCATACCCAACGGAGCTCACCCGGGGTGTTAACAGGCGATGGGTGCCTTTAGAACGGCTCAGAAGACGAAGAAATTCCGGGAGTCGTAACAAGCAAGGTTTTTAACTTATCCACCAAGGGAGGAAGCAGGAAGAGTTCATCGACCAAGTGGAGCAGATCAGATAGAGCTTCGGGTCGGTCCTCAACTTAAAATATTTGGCAAGGTTCTAAGCTTAAAAACCGACTTTAGGAGCATCGATGGAGGCTAAGGTGGATCAGAGTCACCCTAAACTACAGAAGGCACAGAAGGCATGGAACAATAGATAGGGCACAGAGGTTTACCCACTACACCCCGGAAAACGGGTTTATCCACTCCAAAGCTATTTTGCAGCTCCGATGCTTATCGTATCTGAAGATGAAGGGGTGATCCACAGAGTAGACAGAGTAGGTCAACATTGGATTTCTCTATAGCAAGAACCCTGCCTCATGCACGATAAAGTGTCTTCCTTTCTCTATTCCATGAGCGAGCTTGGGGCGAAGCATGTCGTCTTCCTTGTTAGAGAACAGGGCGTGGTGGCTGTATCAGGAAGCCTTCTATTGGTCTTAGGCTGACCCTAGCCTCGTAGTAGTGACCTTATACTGAATGCGCAAGTGAAAGGTATGGAAATCGCGTGCCTTCTTATTTCTTAGGCGTGAGGTCTAATCTTCTTTATTAGCTAGGGTTTGGTCCAGCTTACAGAGTCAATCCAGCTTTGGGCATGAACGAGAACCCGGTATCGGTGGAGTGTCAAGCAATCCTGCTTCGGTAGCAGACTTCGGTCAAGGAAATCGCTTCAAGCAATGGCTTTGGATCGACCTGACTTCTTAGAGAGGATTTAGACCAGTGAATTTCACACTTTCCGAAATCCATAATTATATATATATAAATATACTTTAAGCTTATCCATCCAGGACTCCTAATCTTTCTTTTATACCAGGTATTCATTAAAGCCTACAATTAGCAAGAGTCTAATCCCGTGTTTTCGTTCTTCTTAGCTACTAAGGCGCGGGTTTAGTCTTTAATGACTACACCGACAATACAATGTTCGAATTACTAAATGTACTTTATTTCGTCTGCTCCGGTCTCTGCGTGTTACAGGTCCATGGTTAACTCGACCTCTATCTTACTCCCGCTTTAAAACCTACTCCTTATTCAATTGGAACAAACTCCTTCTATGGGTTACGGAAAGAATCCCGAATCCCAAGATACTCCATTAATTGAAAGGTTTCTTTCGTCCGAGAACACACACCACAAACTCTCGCAGTCGATGAGGATAGCAAAACTGCATTTCAATAATCCCCGAATCAAGGGCAAGGGAATAGGTCTGGCCTTAACCTCTATGCAAGGAGATCTGACGTATAGAATCTTTCCCTTCAGTTCGCTTATGATAAGCTACACTTTCAAAAGAACTAGCTTTGAATCAATACTTCAGTGATTTGGACATAATTTCATTCCTCAGAGCTAGCAGATGGCCTGGCTGATGATGGAACTCGCTAGAGGCTAAGGTAAGCTACTTTCTCTCTTGACTTCTTTTCTTAGTAGAAGTAGCTCTCTTTCCGCTTGGAGAGTGAAGTAAACCCCGGGTGGGGGTTACGAACGTAGAGCTTCTCCTTTGACTAATTAAGAAAGAGTGGAAAGAACTGAAAGCCAGTCGAGTTATTCCTCATTTGGCACTTATGCATATAACAGAGAGGGTATGGAGCCACCGTCGCAGTACAAGACGCTGCCCTTCCTCACATCCCCAGGCCTTAGCCAGAACATGATCTAATTGGTCAAGGAGGTACCACCGGCAGGTTGCTGATACGAAGGAGAAAAGGCAGAGGCAACAGAAGCAAAGGCACGACCGAGACGGAACCGATCATAAGTTCCAGGTGGGAGATCTACTGTGGTTAAAGTTGCCTAAGGAAGGGTACCAACCGCAAGCTTAAACCATTGCGGGACCATTCACTCTGCAAGAGAAGGTCGGGGAGAATGCGTTCAAACTAGAACTGCCCGCCACCCCGTCTTCAATGTTGATCAGCTGAGATTGAAAGAGCCCTCCATCTTGGATGAGGCGGCTGAACCTGAGGTTGAGTTGGAGATCGACGACCTCATTCCTGATCGACAGCCGGTGTTAACCGAAGACCGGCCAAACTAAAGAGAGCCCGAAGAAGAGGGAAAAAGCTCTCTCTACAGAGTAGGGTGGGAAATGTTCTCGCCACAGAAGCCAGGTGGTTCACGGCTGAATAGATAAGGAGAGAGAATTGCTTTTGTTGAAGAAGCTTAAAAAGAAGCTCTTGCTCATGAATCCCTTTCCGGTGCAGATGAATAAATATGCTGTTTAGCTTGGGACTAGGGCTTGTGATCCTTCTCTTAACGGTAGAACAAAAATAACAAAGGAGCTCTCCTATCCTAAGCAAGCTGCGGAGTCGTAGACCATTGCTTTAATGAAAGACGGGATGGGTTCCTTCTGATCCTAAGCAGTGAACTCATGGTCAAATTCCGAGGTGGGCTTTCCCTTCTCTATGGTAGCATTCTCAAAAGAAAAGAGAGGAATGGGACCGGGAAAGAAAGTAAACGAAATCTAGATGTTCAGTGGACCGGAAAACGAAATCGTTTTTTACTCATCTGCGCTCTAGTCCGATCGTGAATGTATTCACTCTACCGTTCCTCTCCAACGAATTACAGTATTGCGAGCCCTCCGTTCCTCTTGCTAGAGGGACGAAAAGTGTGAGACCCAAAGGTCCGATAGTATGAAATAGCTCGACCCTAAGGACCCTAAGGGAGAAGGGCATCCATAAGTGAAGTTGCTCGCCCTTCCCTCCAAGGCTGGAGTGCTCAAAGGCTTTTATCCAAGGCAGGATCAGACTCTGACCTCTTTATACTTGGCTTCAGATCTGGGGTTCAGGTTATTTTAACCTAAAGGGCGGGAGATTAATAGGAAATAAAGTCAGAAACCCCGTGTTTTTTCACCCTACGTCCCGCGTCGTTACACTCGCCCGTCGCTTCGCAGCAACAGGTCGTTCATATGAGTATCATATTCACTCTACCGTTCGTCTAAGCACTCGGACCACAGGTAAATGGTCTTTCAGTTGGCAAGATTTTCAGAAACCCGGTGTTTTTTGCCTTCTCCGAAGGTTCACGTTAGAATAATGTACTAAAGTCTTGTCTTAAAAAAGGGACTTAGCTTTTCAAATGGATTAAATTAAATTGAGGGCTCATTTTTAGCTTATGCAGTTCTTTTGACTTTGTTTTCGGACAATAGGTATAGATTGAGGTACGAGTGAAACGACGACCGAACGAAGTGACGAACGAGTGATAACTTAGTGCGACGTAAGAGACCCGATAGGGACGATAAGTGCTCGAGCTATAGCGAGAGGGGCGAGTGAAATGACGCGCTCGCTATACTGTAATTAAGGGCAGGGATAGAGTGAATATAGCCATTCACGACTGGTGCTGAGGGACGGAGGGAAGCAGCGACGTGGAACGAGCGAAGCGACTAAAGACCGATAGGAACGTAGGGAGTTCATTCCTTAAGTAAATTCATTCCAAGAGTCTAATAAGAGAGCGAATGGAAATGACAAGTCTCATGATGAACTTTCATACTTGAATTTCATTCCAAGAGTCTAATGGGAGAGCGAATGGAAATGACAAGTCTCATGATGAACCGCGTCGTTATCACTCGCCCCTATCATGACAAGTATCATCATTCATAATGATGAATAGAGAAGATCATTCCTAGACGCAAGAGTAGAGTCTTGTCTTATCCCGTTCCGGTCTCTGGCAGCTTTACTTTAAATTCAAGCTCAAAAGTGAACTAAAGCAAAAGAGAAGTTCAAGAAAGACTTTGTACCAGGATAAAGAGTGATTCCCGTCCCACTAAGCTATCTTCCCTCTACGTCGCTGCTTCCCCACACTTCGTTTGGCCCTTGCCTTATTCATTCGAGAAGATCTTTCGTTCGTAGCTTTCGTAGTGTTTTTTTGAATAGCCATTCACGCAATTACTGTAATCCGCCCGGGAAGCAGCGACGGGCGAGTTCTAACTACCGAGTTCATTCCAAGAGAAAGAAGAGTTAATTCACGACTCTTGCCCGCGGAGGGGTGAGCTCCGCTGCGGAGAGAGGGCGGATCGACCGGGGGGAGGAAGAACGGGAAGGTGCGAATGATAATGACGCGTGAATGGCTTTGGACCATGTTAGACTTGCAACAGCGACGGGCGACGTTAAGACGTCTCGAGCGAATGAATGCGAGAGGAACGAACTGAACTTCTTTGTCTTCTAATAGCTCAAGGCTGAGGGCATGAACAATCAATCCTTTCACCCGTTGGAAGGAAGTCGACCTCTTCCTTTAGTACAAGTACCCAATCCTTACCTGGCATTAGTAAAGGTCTTTTAAAGATAAAGAAAAGACACTCGCCACCATGTCCCAGGTATACCTCTTCTTCCTCAACTGAGCCTTTACCCAGCCAGCTATATCTCTATCCTTTCTCGCTGATAGGTATAATCCATCTCCTTCTCTCTTTCGTACGCATCTCTTCCTTGCGCGCTTGAATCGCATGAGCTCGAGCCTATCCGACTCCCCTCCTCTCTTTCCCGAGAAAGGCATTCCACTACTTGAATTGAAACTACCTGTAGAGACTTCCTTTGATCCCACTAGACCCGGCTGAACTTTGATCCCGCATCTACCTTAGTGAGCACTTCTCGGTTAACTGCTGTTCTCTTAGCCGTTTCTACATCGCTCCTCTCAATCAAGCAAAGATTCGCCTAGGCAACTGAAGACTATATAACCCCTTCCGCTCTTGAGTTTGGGCCCTCCCTCGGTCACGAGTCCTGGTGTCCGCGTAGCACCTACATGTCCCATACTCTTGAAAACTTACGAAGCGAAGACTGAATTCCGCTCCGCACCTGACGAGACCACCTTCGACTACTCCGCTTGACTGTGAAACTGAGACAGATACTTGTTACGCTCACCACCCCTTCCCTTCGTTCAGCTCTTCGCCCCTTGCTTGAGTACGCTTCAAGTCTTCTCTTCTTTAGAAGCTCCCGCTCCTGTTACTCGACTCCTCTGCTGTCGCTGTCTCCTCTGCTCTCCCCGACTAGAGGTCTCACTCCTGGATAGGCATATGAAGGGCAGCATGCCTTGATCTGCTAGGCTCTTCCCGTGCTAGTTCATCTGGAGCTCCGTCCTAGTCCTCTCAGTCGTTCGCTTACTCTTTCCTTTCCCGAGGACCTATGATCGGTCGGGGAGAAGAGGCTCTCTGTTGGTGGCATGAGTGGAGCGGGCCTTGTGTGAGACTCCCTTCGTAGGCGGATAAGAACAATGAGGTCGGGCTTGCATACTCCGCGGTTGGAGGGCTTCTGTGATGATGCGTGATGGAGGGAGTCTGGCTGATGCGAGCTACCAAGCCTTGATAGTTGGAGGTGGTCTCTCTCTCCGGTTCTACTTCTTCTCGTTCTCCCCGGTTCCACTTCTTGTTTATAATGGGGTCGGGCTACTTCAATTCTAAATGAAGTTGGTCTGGGCATAGTACTATGAGTGTGAAGGTGGGCTGACCTTTGGAAGGGAAAGTCTCCTTCTCAGTCGTTGGAAGAGAGAGAGGAATTTGCAATCGTGCGGGATTGAGTCCTCGAGGGTGTGAGGAAAAGGATCCCAGGTAGAAGTTCTTGCAAAGAAGCGGTAGGGCAGAAGCAATATTGGGACCTAACCTTCTTCCGGAGCAGAGAAGCAAACGTGCGTGACGTGGGACGAGAAGGAATCGGCGATCAAATGGGGTTGGTAGAACTTCGGTTGGTACAAGCTCAAGGACGTGACCAGAGCCCCTGTCTTTCATGCCTTTCTCAATGGGAGTTGAGGTTCATTTCTCAGATCTTCCTAGCGCGGAGTTCAGTCCAGCGTCTTTACGAGAGAGTCAGGTAGCCGGGGACGTAGGTATGACCCTAGCGAGAAGACCTTCACTGCTCTGAGGACCGGCATAGCTGCGGGCCTTGGTCAGGTCTAGGAGTAGCGTTCCCAGAGCGGAGTGCACATCTTTGTTCACAGGGCGGAGAAGCATGGTCAGAGGAGGGAGCTAATCCAACTATGACCCATGACGAGCGACTGAACAGGAGCGGAAGCGGCTAACAATTATTATGGTTCATCAGTCCCGCTATCGATAAATAGAATCTAGAAAGAGAATAGAGCGAGTGCGTCAGTCGTGGAATGAAGCAGCAAAAGCGATGAGCGAGCCAGCAAGGAATGAACTTGAGACCCGTGAAGTAGCATGGGATCCCGACAGCCGACGACCCTTCTTAATTTAATATAGTATAGAAAGTTCTTCTTCATACAATAGCAATAGCGCATAGCATCGCTGGACTTGCAGTGCTCTCTTGTGTAACGATCGCCATCCATGAGATGGACTTTCTGTCATCAGTTCTCGGAATATAGGTGCTTTACTTAGACCCAGCGAGCGGAATGAGCGAGCCAGCAGGCAAGGAAGGAAATGTCAGAACTTGCCAAAATCTCTCTCTTTATAAGTAGAGCACCTCATTAGAAGGCTCAATCTTCATTAAGGTAGAGCAGCGAGCTAGTCTGCCGAAAGCCGGACAAGCACTGGCTTTCGGCAGACTAGATATGAAAATCGAAAAGGGGGGAAGAAGTTCAGTAAGTGAAGAAGGGGTGCGAACCGGGCCCGGTGATGAAGTGGGTGCGAGATCCTCCTTCCCTCTTCGCGGTATTTGATCCGATGGTGAAAGATCTCTCACTCATTAATCTCTTCCTCCCTGGCATAAGCTGGTATCGATCTCTCGGGTGTGGGGACTGATCTCTGTGACCCTTCTCTTACTAAAGAGTAGCCCACATGCCTTGGATGAGCGTCAGGGGCATATTGGCGAGAGTGTGAGTACTCTACGGATGAGAATCCACGGTATGAAAGACCTCTTTGCTCTTAAGATCTATGCGGGACCCATTTGCATGTCTTGTGGAGAACTATCTTAATTATATATTATATAAAGAAGAGTTCTGTCTTTCGAAGCGAGCCATTGGCATTCATACGCTTCCCTGTAGAATGAAAGGTTCGTTGCGTGTGTTAGCTCGTTAGTCAAGTCAATAAATCCTACTGGTGGTAGCGGTTTGAGTTTTTACCTATATCTAGCCGCTTATTTGATCATCGCATGATGAATAGTGTTGATTGGTCACCCAAGGACACGCTCAAGCGGTATATCAGAGAAAGGAACTTTGACTTTGAAGTTATGGAAAGCGGCTCCGTTTTGCTTTTTCTCCTTCCCTTTTATTCCGGTTTAGGCGGAGAGAGCTAAACAAAAACAAGGGGCTTTCCTGACATGAGAGCTTTGGACCAATATAGAGAGAGAGGGCGCTTCTTTTAGTCTTCAGTTCGAGTTTCGGACTTCTGGCTCCAAACACGGACCTATCATTATCACCTGCGCCTACGCTATATCTAACCAAGTACGATCCTCCACTCGAGGACCTGTCTGTAGCTGAGCTTTTCCGATCCCCCTGCATCCTTCCTTTTAAACTACCCGAAGACTCCAGATAGCCTAGGTCGCCGGTTCACTTACTTCTCAGTCAAATAAAGAAAACACGTCGCTATCGCTTCTTTGGAATCGTCCCTCTCTCTATCTCCCTTTAGGTCGAGCTTCGTGCTCATTCTTCGATGTAGCATTGGAAAAACGAAGGATAGCTCAGTAGGTATCGCATTCTTTGCCTTCAAAGACAGCTTTGCTCTGCGCCACTACTTCTCCATATATATAGGAATAGGACTAGTGAAGTTGGTTGAACGATGCCCTCCGAACCTTTTCTTCCGGCCCTTGCTTCCTGGGGATGATCGATCTCTTCCTTCTTTCACTGCTTGGCTGCTCCGCACCTCTGCTCCCGGCTTCGAGATGGCGACCCTACTCGGCTCCGGAATTCGGTGCTGAGCTTCGTAGGTCTCTGGTCGGATCGCTAGTCATTTCCCTCGCTAGGTCGGGTTCCACGGATCCTCTGCCATCTGCCTCGCTAGGAGCCATAGCTTCCCACAGTGCGGTAGGAAGGCTACGCTATAGTGGCTGGGCTCTCAATCTGTAGTGCTCACTTTCTACTCACGGGCTTTTTTTCTTGGTCCTTCTTCAACGGCTCATCTCCGCCTGGCACTCCACCTCCACGATCGCTTCCCCGACTCCGCTTTCCTCGCACCTCGTTATTCATAGGCTGGAAGCTATGTCACTCGCTTCTCTGATGGTTGGACGAAGCCTGGTGAACCACCTGCTGCGTCGTTTTACTCGCCCCTCTGCTCCGCTTAACTTGGCTCCCCCGGTCGCTCCGCATCTGAGCTCTATATAGATCCACTTGCCGCTCGCTCTAATAGATCTACTATTAGCTTCGCTTACTCTGCTACTCTGCCGGTTGCTTGAGTTGAGTAGAGCCAGAGAGATTTTCTTTCTCTCCATAGCGAGGCGTGCGGAATGATAAAATGCATTAAATGAGTTCAAATAAACTAAATGGAGAGTGAAAAGAAAGACTCATTGATCAAATTGGTTTTCTTTATAAGGGAAAGAGAGTTGGATGAGCGTCAGGGGCATATTGGCGAGAGTGTGAGTACTCTACGGATGAGAATCCACGGTATGAAAGACCTCTTTGCTCTAACTACTTCTTACATTGTGACTCGCCTTAGGAAGCCTCTCCTCGCCTGTGAGTGCATTTAGTTTTCTATAGAACAATAATGAATTCTTATTTCCGTCGCTACACCTTGTTTGTTGAAGCAGAAATATTTGAGCTCTTCATCTTTGGTAGATAATGAATATAGAGCATGATTCTATTTGAAAGAATAACATTTGGCTCCTTTTTTGAAGAAGTAAGGCAATGGAGTTGAATCTAATAGGTTAATAATACGAATCCCATTTCCTTAGGGCCGGCGATCGGAATGAAAGCTCAAAAAGTGAACTCAAGATCTCCTTATGAATCAGAGTAGGTCTGGTAAAGAGCCCCTCTACCGGCACTCTTCACATTGTTCAACGCCTTGGAGAAAGAAAAGAGTTTGCAGAAGAAAAGAGTGAAAGCTACCATTAAAAAACCATTTAGTTTTATCTTACTCACTCTCGTTCGCACCGCGAGAGAAAAGACTAAGTCGAGTTCGCCGGCGAAGAGAAAGAACTGAATTCAAAAAAAGAACAACTAAAGAAAGATTACTGCGTAAGCGCATCTTTGATAAGCGAAGGAGAACACGGGGCTGGGGCATTGGTTGGCTTTAACGGGGCCTTCTTTCAATTGGACACTCGCTCTTGAGGGGTACGGCATTTCTTCATGGTCCGAGGAGAGGGCATTTTCTGTTTACCGGTCAGTAGCGGGTACTATTTCATTCAAGCTCGTTGCTCACGTCGGTTCAAAGTTCCAGTTATCGGAGCAGAGCCAGGAGTGGAGACGTCGCTATCGCTCAACTATATATATATATAATATAGTCTAGGAGTTTCAAAGTAAGGTAGTTCGCCCGAGAAGGGAGAACCGGATAGATCAAGAGTGAATGGAGCATGAGAGGGATAGAGAAAAGAGGAGCGGAAGAGGCTTCATTATATATTATATAAATAGAGTACGTACATAGAAGAAGTCCGTAGGTCGCCGCTCATTGCTGAAAGGAAAAAGTAGAGAAAATGATCTCGTCACAGGTCTATCAAATGATCTCGATCTATTAAAAAACTATTAGGTTTTCTCTTACTCACTCGAACAAGATAGATTATTTGAAGTATCTAAATAGATTATCGAAGAAGTAGATAAATATAAGTGAAAAAACACGCGAAGCCATTCCACTTTTCACACTCAACTTATATAGTCCGGAAGAGTCGAGTCCGGAAGAGTCGGAGTGATTCTCTCCAGACAGTCCGAGAAAGCCAACTCTACAGTCCACCTTACAAACACTTATATGAGCAAAAATGAAGAGTGAATTTAATTAGCCTCTTATACGTCTGCAGCTGCTGTTCAAGTTCATTAGCCTCTTATACGTCTGCAGCTGCTGTTCAAGTTCATGGTTCAAGTGTTATTTGGAGTTCGGGAGGCAGATCGTCCACCCTGGCCCCGACCTAAGATAGAGGAATTCTAAAACCATTCACTTCACTCGAAGAAGGAGTTGGACTCTGAACTGCTTAAGAAAGGGATTCTTTTCCCAACCGCAGATTACAGTATTGCGTGAATGGAAGTGTAGAAGAACCAATCTGCTCGTGTGACTAACGAGTCCATCGCACCGTGGGAGCGCTTGCCCACCTTAGATAGAGATGTTGCTTTAGTAATAGCCTGCCCATTCACGAGTCCATAGCCCGCCCATTCACGAATCCACCCATCTTGGGAATAAAAGAGGTCCCTGCCCATTAAAGATCATCAAGCGGGAGAAGGGAAGTAGGCTGAGGCTCAAGTAGCTTCGTTCGACTGGTAAAGAGAAACTTAAAAAACGAATTCAAAGATTTGATTTAAATCCGCAACTTGCACAAAACACTACATAGCAGAATGTGAGACAGAGTGAGTGACGACATATGATATGATGGGACCCTCATGAATGACTTCTGAACTGGTGACACGCTTAAATAACAAGTAGTTGGGCTAAAGAAAGATGACTTCTCATTTAGCGTAAGCGCATCCTATTACTTACTAAAGTCAAGGGAGAGAATCGAACGAACAATACTCATAGAAGAAAGAGTCAGTCAGATCGGGACTGAAAAGACAAGGAGTCCTCCCGAACTTCAACTGGAATAATTGACCAAGGCACCATGTTAGATTCATTCTCACATGAGAGGGATTAGTTCCCCCTCTACGTTCGGTGAGCACAGAGCAGGTCGAAGATGATTACTTACGATCGACTCTTGAAGTTATCGACGAGGCATACCATAAGGTATAGGTACGACCTAAGGGGTTTCGTAGTCCCTTAGTGTAGTATTATGGTAAGAGAGTATGAGTAAACCCTCGGGAAGCTGTATGCCCCCGATGAGGAACACAACTCCTTGTTAGGCAATTGCTTGTATCAACTAAACCATACCTTGAACTCTATACATCAAGCGATGTATATGAGGTTGTGCATGGTCACCCAAAGGGGTTGATGTAGTTGATTGATTTCTCTACACACGTTGGATAATCCGCAAACAAGTCGACTGTTTATAGTTCATCACTATAAAGAAACTCGATTGACAATCTAGCGTGAACTGCTAGTCGCCAGACCTCGGGGGGACGCGGACCCTCGTTCAGTCAAGCTTCATGATTGTGACTTATTTGAGCACTAATCATGAAGTGGCGCGTTCTGATACCGCACGAATAATGTCGTGAGTATAACATAATTTTCAGGAGTAATCACTTTCGAGACTGAAAGTCTACGAGAGGAATCACACTGATCCAGACAGTTGCACAGTTGATAGGCGTTTCCAGGTTTCTACGGATTTGGGAATCCTATAGAACATGTTTCAAGAAAGATCAGGCTTTTGCAGCCTTCTCGCCTAACTTGGAAGGAGTAATCCTTTTAAGGTTTGTGGGATCGTTGTAGGAGCTGTGGTCGTTGAATGCGACCTCGCGGGGGATTAGGTAACCGGTACTCTATTGGTTATCTAAGTACTTCGTTGGGGTCTCGCTCAACCTATAGGCTTGATGTTATCGTACCAGTAAGGAGGAACGCGAGTTTCTCGTTGCTGTCAGGTGGTTACTACTATATAAGTGGAATAATTGACCACCAAAGCATGCTTATCCAACACTTGAACGGATTCATGTCTCAATCTTATCCAGCACCAATTTCACACCTCCTAGTAAAGCGGGTTTCTACCTTTAAACTATCTTCTTTATTTTATTGGAAATTCAGGTAAAGCCTTAGGCGATCCAGACTGATTGAAAGCCCTTTTCTTAGGTACCTCGCTGGGAGAGACTCTCGACTAGGGTATGCCTCAGGAAGAAGTCCTAAAAGAAGGTAAGAAGGAGCTCGGTTGAACTCATCAGTTTGAGACGAACGAGAGAATATCAGTTTGAGCGGCATTCTTATACTATTCTATTCTCAAAGCTCGCCGACCGTGGGATGCTCTGTCATAAGTAGTTGTTACAAGGTCTTTCTGGCCCTTGAGCTTGGTCTTTCTGGCCCAGGAGAAGGAGCACGCACTGATGGCCCGACAACAAGTGAAGCGGAGCTCCACGCAGCAGAGAGCTTCTGAGGAAGGAGCCGACCGCCCAGGCAAGTGCATCTGACTGCCCTTGTTCGCAATAGCGGATGGGTGAGAATTAAGAGGTTGGCATAGGCACTAGGTGTATAGGCACTACGGTGTCAGGAATCGGGAACTCATCATTGGCATAGGCACGGAAAGATCTACAATCATACAAGCGATCAGCTACGGTAAGCGGAGTGCCTGGCTAAGCAAACTCATCAGCCCCTAGCACAGTGGATTCTGGAAGTCAGAACCTCTCTGGTCACGGTACTCAGTTCTGGCTTAGGTAGTTCTTTCGGGAGTAGGACGCGTCGCTTCTCTTGCAAGCAAGAAAAGTAGCTTCTGTTGCAGAAGTAGCTTCTGTTGCAATCTGCGATCGAAGCAGTCAGTCAAGCCTTTTCGGAGCGCGATCTCTGCAATCCGAAGAAAAAACCACGCGCGCAAGCTAAGAAATCTTTGCCATCCGCTTCGATCTCTGCCATCATTAAAAAATCCACGAGTGAGCCTAAGCTTAAGCAGCAGTTCCAGTTCGCAGTTGAACTTTATCGCCCCTCTGACTTACGAGTTCTGGTTCGGGATAGCTCAGTGGGTACGATTCCAGGATGATGCATGGGAAAGAAGCGCTCAAGGGCAAAAGAAAGAGAAGGGCCGAGGCTCAAAAAAGTAGCTTTCGTAGTTTCGTACGTAATGCCATGAACGCAATACTGTAATCCGCTTGCCTTTGGGGCAATATACGACTAGACTATATTATATTATATATAGATGAAAAAACTACTCAAGATCTGCCCGTGGGGTGTAAGCAGATCTCAAGCACCTAACCTTTGAAGTTAAGTGAGTACTTTTTCGGGGTAATACCCAATTCGCGTAAAGAGAGGGTGCCTTCCCCATCCTAAGCGAGGCTCTAGGCGACCAGCTCTGCCGAAGTAGGTTGCCGGAGCTCAGTTTGAATCCGCTGAGGAAAGTTTCAGTATGATGATTCACGGATCTAATGTTATACTTTATTTAAACAAGAATTCTTTATGGGACCTTCTTTAATCAGTGTGAGGGAAGAATATGAAATTGATTGCCTCAGGCGATCCCTCTCTGAGTGACCCGTGCTTGCCTCGTACCTCTCCCTCAGGTTCCCGTAGGTCTCGCCTTCTTTCTTTTATCTGGCAATAAGTCTAATATGCTTTCCCAGATACTCTTTCGGTCTAGCTCTTCCATACTCTCTCCCTTTAGGTCGATGCCTTTCGTCTCTCTCCAACGTCACTCTGACGCGTCATCATTATTTGCTCCTCCCCCTTTCGGTCTCACACTGAACGTGCCTTTCCCTTATGGAAAAGTGCTTTTCGTGTCTTTCATTCTCTGCCACGTCGCTAACTGTTCTCACTCAGCCCCCTCTCACTCAGTCGTCTAACTCAGTCGAGCTATCTTCCGCGTCTAACTCACTCTAAAAAACATAAATGAATTAGACTAGCATATAGAATTGAGACTCTCATTTGCTGCGGTTCCGCTACAAAGACGAAAACAAAAGACCCAGCATGTTTTTGTAATCTTGATCCCTCACTTTTTTTTTTTAATTTAAGTCGCTTTTCTCCCTCTTCCTTTATAGTTTAATCAGTTCTGGGTGCAGTTCTAGTTTGATTTCTCTTTTCCTGTCTGTGGCAAGCTCAGTAGTTTATTAAAGCGCCCACTACGCGGGGGAGGAGCAAGCGAAAGCGACGTGGAGACTGGAGGGGGGAACCCCTCTCTTTTCATTTTCTAACTCTAATATGGAGCTCGCCCATAATCTAAGGATGGATGGAGAGTTCAATAGCTGCCCATAAGAGTAAATTGAGTGATCAATTTAAGGGTCATATTCACCAGCACCTAAAAGAGCTAAAAACTTGATTGAAGATCCGACGCACTGGAATTTGAACATTTGAAACTTGGGTCAGTTAAGAGACTATTGACTGAAAGAAGGAAGTGTCCCCATTTGGTATCCGTACATTTTGACCACCATTTGACGTTTTCAGACCAGACCAAAAAGATGACAGAGCAGCTAGCATAAGAAGATGCTCTAGCCTCGAACGCTTATCAGATTCTGGATTGAATTTGGACTTGGGTATGGGTAGCTCCTGGATATCTCGTACTAGCTTCGCAACGTGGACCATCCTCTTCATCAAGCTTTGTGGCAACCGGATCGTATTCTCACACTGCCTGGCTTCTTCCTTAACTTAATCAGTGTCCTTCCACTCATTTTTTCATTGGTTCGATCCTTGTTCCAGGATTGACTTAAGTGAATGGTACGAGGTAGGAGCGAGAGCGACGTCGAGACTCAAAGGGGAGGGAGTCGTTGGGACCAAGATCATTGTCAATATAGAGTGATGGACAATACTGAATTAGAAGGCCTTATGAGTTCTTACATTAAAAAACCACTTCTTTATCTGGTTGTCTTTTTCGCACGTCTCAGACTCTTTCTCATTCGATTCGCCCATTGAAATTTGAGCTCGATGTGATAGAATCGATTCATCTTCATCCCTTCACTCTATCCGATCTTTTCTTTCTGCCCTCATCCACAGTGGAAGATCCTCATTCAGGAGTCTTGACCATAATGAATATTGAATTTCATACCATACTCTTAGATGGAGCTGTATACGCAACTACTTTAGATCTTTCTGGATAAAGGCCTATGTCACTCGAATGACCATAGCTTTCCTCTGGACGTCCACTTTCTAGTCTAGTTAGCACCTCTCATCTATTATGGAATCTGTCTTTCTTCCTTCCTCCCTTTCACTATTGCTCGAGCTCATTTGGACCATCTAGCTCTTGCTCTAGCCCTTCCTCGGCCCTCTCGCTATTGCATTGCTCGAGCCATTGTCTCTCTTTTCCCGTTAGGAAATGATCAGTATGGAAAGAAGTCAGAGCCTGGCTGACCTAGTGACCGAGACCCTCTTAGTGTGATTAATTGAATTATTAGACTTTCTGTTCCGCGCACAAGATGGAACTCAAGGAGAACTGAACGAAGATATTAGACTTTCTTTCATCACATCCGTCTCAGGCAAATTCAAATATGAACTGCCCTCAGCTAATTCTATCTTACTCAAAGCTCTTTCTGCGGCGCCATCCACTCGTAAGCAAGAGTCTAGTGTATCGCGTCGTTCTCACTCGCCACTCACTTAAAAATGATCCCTTCAAATCATGTTGCACTTCTGACTCTGCCCTCTCTCAGCTTATTCATGTATGTAGTGAATGGTATACCCTTGGGTCGAGCCCATCCGGTCTCCAATCTCCCTGACGGTCGATCCATTTCATCCCCTGACGACTGTATTTGTGCCAGATTCTAATTAGCTCCTCTCCCGCATATTCTATTGGATTGGGGGTCTTTTCACTATTCTTATTGAAATTTCATACTCTCCCCCGTCGCTAGAATGAGCGCTCTACCATATCCCTAAATTACGTGATGATCTCATGCCCCCGTCGCTGCTACGCTCCTTACCTGGAGCCCCTCTAGCGCATAAAATAAAGAAATTGAGTCCCTCTCGCTATTGCTCGAGCCTAAGTCCGCTGCAGTCTAAAATGCTAAGGCATTGACTCTTTCCTCTCGCTATTGCTCGAGCCATTTTCATCCCTTGGGTCTCACTTTTGAATATGTACTCCCAGTCGGGAACAGTCTTGGCTCTCTAGCTACTACTGAAAGTGACGAACTCTCTCTTACATAGAGTCTTTCCATTAATGTGATTAAGATCACTGAACTTGCCTGAATTCATTTTTAATAAATCTAGACTAGATTCTATATTAGATGAAGTGACAAGATTGAAAACTACTTTTTAGATCTTGGCTCTCTCATCGGATCTCTCGCAGGATCTCTCGCAAGACTATATACTATATAAATTATATAAGTCAGTATGCAAACCATTCTGATCTTAATTGAATTTCCACTCAGACCCATCCTAGTTGTCTTTACTCGCACGTCGCTAGCCCTTCTAACTCACTCGTACCTCTCCCTCCCCTTATGGAGGGGCTCTCCCCTTTCTTCACTTCTTATATAAGTTCAGTCTAAGATCCATAACTTGATTTAGAGATTCTTAAAAACACTACGAAAGCTATTACCCGGGCCTTTCAAATGCACTTTGGATCCACCCTTAACGTCGGCTCCGACTTGAAGCGCTTCCTTATTGGAGCTTCTCTGATAATATGGTTCATGGACTTCTGACTTTAGATCTAGAGCAAGAGAAGTGTACCATTGAGTTGAGTCCTTTAAGTAAGGTCTACCTCTTTCCCTAAGACGTTATAGTGTTATAATGCCCCACAAAAGGATGAAGTTATGCGCACCTGAACCAGACCTCTGAGTCCCCCTAAATGGCCTACTCCCTTTCCACTCTCCTTCCTTCATTCCCATTGCTTGACGCAAATCTTGTGATCAAATCCAAGTCTTCTTAGGGCTCGACGGCCTTTCGGTAAAATGTTCTTTTGGGATTTGGAACAGAATCTCAATTTATAGCGAGCTCCCCAGTTTAGAGCGAATGCGCGAGATCGTTTTTTAGCGTTTAAGAAAGAAAAAATGAACTACTCTTGCTTCGGTAATTTGGAAGACTTCCTTCAGTAGTATACTTGCCTCACTTAGACTAGCTCTTTCTTAACTTATAACTCAAAAAAGAGTGAGTTAGACACGTCCATAGTGAACTTCTATTAGGGAATCCAGCTCTTATTCACTTTTGCTCAAGGTGGATGCGAAGGCTCTTCAAAAAAAACGACTCATACGACTACGACGGATCTTGTACTTAGATCTTGCTATAATATAGACTTACTCAAATCAGTCATTATTCTCATTTCTTCCCTCTCGCTATCGCTCGAGCCAAAGCACTATCTCCCAGACTCACTTTAGATTAAGAGCGACCCCTCTCGCAGTCACGTCACCAGAAGGACCAAAGAACAAGTCTATACTGAGGCTTTTGCCATATGACTCCCAAGTGGAAAAAAAGCAAACTAGTGCTTCTTTGTCGAAAACGTACGATTCTTTTTGATCTTCTCTCCCCCGTTGCACACTATGAAACTAGATGGAGAATCCTCATAAACTTGACCTTCCTAGATCCAATTTCTTTGGGCTCTTTCTGAGTGAGACTCTAATTCGGGGCTCAAAACAAGGCTTTCCCATTGAACTTCAAAAGACCCTATGGGCTGAACTTGATAAAACACAGAGCTCTCCTTCCTTATTGACCTGGTAGGCGGGGTCTCGTACTTCACTTTAGAAGTGCCCCAGTGCTCCAAGGCTTTCCCACTTTCCACAAGACCTAGATCCCATTTAGATCCCAGCAACTATGCTACTATAAAAAACGAGTCCATTCTATGCATTCTGACTTATACGTATATTCAGACGTAGATTCTTTTCTATTTATCCACCACGTGGTTCCTCTCTTCCCTAAAAAAGAAAGAGTCTAACATGACTACTCAAAACGCGTCGTTCTCACTCGCTCATTACTTTCTTTCTTCTTTCGAGTGCGTCATAGAAGTCAGACAATCCATTGTTCCAAATGTCATTCACACTAGTCAAGCGAAAAGAAGACGAAGATCAGATCTGAGACCCTTTTTTTTTCACCCTTCTTAAGATTGAAATTAGAGCTCCGAGGAAGGAGGAATCAAAGACTCAGTTCTTTATAATATAAAAAAGAGACTCGGATGAATTGTATATAAGATCTTTTATTGAATGAAAGTTTTGATCGAGACCACCCGATCATAGCTTCTAAAGAGTGGGCTGCGGTCCCGCGAATGTACTCTCTTTGACGGTCAACGTTGCTCTCCAATCTTGAATGAAAGAACTCCCAGGGTCAAAGATCGACGGTGCACTTATGCTTCACACAAGCATCAAATCAAATGTCTGGGAGGAAAGGTTCGCACTTTCTTTCTCATTCTTTAGTAAGTAAGGAGTGCTTTAATAGAGAATGAGAAAGAAAGGCATCAACTTCAATAGGTTTTAGATGGGATGGGGCAAAAAGGAAAGCGAAAAAACGCACTTCAGCAGTCAGATAGAAAGCTCCTCCCCTTAGTAGTAGATCTTGGTCTCGAAGTTTGGCTACAGAAGTTTAATTTTCATGGGTCTGGCTCAGTTTGCTCAATGGCTCTTGTCTATCTCGCTCACCCCTCCTATCTTCTCCCATCCTAAACAGACCTTGCATCAAATTCATTGCTTTGTGAGCAGATCCCTGACCTGAGATCGGCCCTTTGAGGGGGGTACCACTTCCATATTGAGTATACTCCTTTTTCATGTTGAATCTTTCCCCCACCCCCTCGCGATCGGCTCATTGGGTGGAAATGGACCTTCTTTAGCAAGAGTGGATTAGGTTCTGATCTTAGTGCCGTAATCATTTAGTAAATGATTTCACTCTGAAAGCTATCTGCCCGTGGCAGTGATCTTAGGGGCATTCGTCCCTCTGTCGCTCGCACTCAGCCCTTTATCAATACGCAAACAATTCATTCTTATATATATATATGTAAAAGAATTTATTCCCAACCATCGCACGTCGAAAGATGCGTTAGCGTCTACACGTAGCTGCGCTCGTACCTAAGCCTTGACACTGAGTCCTCTCGATAGAGGGAGAGACAAAGAAAGTGAGAAAGCGCTTCGCATAAACTCAATTTTGATCGATCAATTACAGATCAATTCCAAAAAAAGTTATTAAACCAGGGACAATAATTAGTTAACACTTTTGCTTAATCCCTTCAAACATCTTTCCTAAGGGAAGGAGTTGGAAATTCTTTTCTTTCCCCGGCTAAAATGCATAAAATTACTTTTCCCTAGGGGATCGACTCAAATGAGATCAAAATGCCTCTCCGTCATTGACCTTCTTTTTGGCATAGACTGGTGCATAGTGCTTTCTTTATAGTTGGGTCATTTCTCAATAAAAAAGTGGAATCCCAGGTTTTGAGCCTTCCCACTCAGGAGGGGGTCAATGAATTGCATCCACTAAATGACATAAGGAGAATCTTTGTACGAGTGCATTATAACACTTGAAATCGGATTAAAGAGCTCGATTAAGATAAGGGAGAGTCAAAGCCTAGACTGAGAAGACGAGGAGCGAATAAGAATTTAGCTGGAGAGCGAATGCTACAATGAAATAGCTCTCATTATTCATGAGAGGATATGAAATAGCGAAGACTGAAAGTACAGGAAAAGACGAGACTCAAAGAAACTGGTGGGAGAGTGGCGACGAAAAGCTATAGTAAGGAGAGTCTCCTAGGAGTACTTAATAAAGAAGGATAAGTAAGTAGTATCCAGAAAAGCACTTGTCTAGTCTCACATTCCATATAAGGAGGCTTAATTTAGACTCAATAATTCAGATATGCAAGAGAGAAGTAGCTCGAGTGAGTTGGATAGGAAAGAGGGGAATTGGTGCGAGCTTGAAAGTGAGGAGGGGATAGTATACCCGAAGGGGAAGGGAGTACGTATCAAATTAAGTAGCTGGGTAGATCTGTCGTAGTCTTTATTCATGTGATACTGAGGCTGAGGGAAAGATCTTAATAAGGAATGGTAGTCCCGGAGTCTAGAGTCTTAATTAGAAGATCTAAAGTACTCAAGTCAAGGAAGGAACTAACTAAGTGGAGACTCAAAGGTAGGAGCAATAGCTCAGTGGCCCATAGGGGGAGAGTGGAGCTCTCATGGGGGATCGACCTCAGGGGTAGAACCCACTCCCAGGGTGGAGGGGCAGAATCTAATTTAAGATGGGCAAGACCATCTAAGGGTCAGTCCTAGAGTAAGCTCCACCATATAATGAAAAGACGAGGGATCTAAAGAAGCTCGAAAGAAGAAGACGAGGGGTGTAGCGAAATTGCTCGACAGGGTGGTCGTAGTGCTTTTCGAATGCCATTCAAAAGAGTTGCTGAGGGCCAAATATAGTTTCGGGATGGGGGTCTGAAATGGATCGACCTAAGCAAAAAAAAAAGGGGAAGCGCTAGTTTGAAAGTCAGTCAAGGAGCGACTGAGTGAGACGTGTTTTTCATTCATTATATTCAAGTAGCAGACGCAAGGAGAGGCTCGAGCTCTTTCGCTCAAATGAGTCCCAGTCTCGCGCGTCGTCATTAACCAGTCTCGCGCGTCATTAATTATCTTCATTCGCTCCTCTCGTTCTGTACCTGATGCAGCCAGTCTCGCGCGTCATTAATCATATGATTAATCATATGATTAATGTCAAAACGAGCTTCAGCAACAAATTGAAAACTACTAAAGATCTACTCTCTCCCTAAATTACACTTTCAAGCGAGCTAGACCCATTGAAGACGCGCTCTCTCAGGTCCTCAATGGTCCACGAGTCTGGCCCTATGGATCTTAGGTTTGCCTATGGTTGATCCTTTCGTCCCTCGGTACTTCTTTAATTAAAAATGAGCCTAATGATTCTATGAACTGAAGTGGCTAATGATGTGGAATTCTTCCCCCACAAGAGTAGTGAATGGCAAAATAAACTAGGAAGGAGACACTCTCCCCCTATGATCTCCTTTTGGTCGTCATTGGTCCACGACTCTGTCCCTCCTTTCCTTGGGCCCTCTCAGTCTCGCATGTCGCTTTGCTCCATTTGATTTCGAGCACGTCTGACTCACTCAATTAGATGTTCGAGCGCTAATGTGATGAATCAGCTTCTTTGTTTGGAAGAGTTCAACTGATTATAGTAAACTAGAGGAGAAAGAAGATTGAAGGAGGTAGAGGAAGCTCCATGTGTTTGAAGCACAGAAGGATGCCTGGTATGAGCCACCCTTAAGGATAAAGAAGCTCCAGTTGAATAAAATAGTCAATTCAATATGAGTTGGTTACTCCTGTAATCTTTATATATAAAATCAGTATAGTGGTATTCCCGTCGTTCTCACTCGCTCCTATGGGCGAACCCGTCGTCGTCAAGTATACAATGAGCCTTCTCAGTCTCAATGCCCCCGTCGCTAGTACTAGATTAGGTCTCGCTCGTCCCTGGATTTAGTCACACTAAGCAGTAGGTTCGCTCGTCTCTCTCCCTAACTTACTTTAGAGCCCAAAGCTGCTATATGAACGCTTCTCCGTTCTTCTCTCCCCTCAACTAGCCGAGGATACGCAGAATCGGGAGTCTCGTCTATGGTGGCAAGAAATGGGGAAGCCAGAAAGGTTGGGCTCAGTCGTTGGGAAGGAAGAAAGGTTCAGTCATCGTTTCCCAAAAGTCTAATATGGTAAGATCTTTCGTAGGCCCAAAGAACTTACTTACAGGCACGACTTAAGCCCCAAAGGAAAGACCATTTCACTATATAGGGCTAGCACCGACGTCGTTCATGTATCCATGAACTCTTTCCAGGAGAAATATAATATAAGGGCTATGAAAAACGACTACTGATCGTCGGTGCCAAATGGTAATGTATATAAGAGGGGGGCAATGTTAGACTAGACTATATTTCGCCATTCACGACTTGCTGGAGGGACGACGCGATTATTATTATTATAGCGACGTTGAGACGGGTTCGACCATAGGGAGAAGTGTAGAGCGGCAGCGACGTGGAGAAGATAAACAACTACTTTTGATTCAGGTGCCGCAGAGGACTCTTCTAATGAAGAGGAGTGAACGAAGTGACAGGAACATAATTGTTTTCTCGTATATATAGCAGCGCCCTAATAGGATCTTATTCAGATCCGCTCTTTGCTTTGGGTCTACAATGGGATCCATTTACTCGGTTCCCTTCGCTGACAAGATTCTTATTCATAGCCTTTCCGTCAGCTGTGCAGGTCCCATCTCCTCTTTATATTTATATGAAAAGACTCAACCCGGGGTGCTTCTCTTTCTTTGCTTTCCAACTTCTCATCTCATCGTGGAATGGTAGTAAACTCAATGGGTCCAAGACTTGGTTAGGTTGGTCAAGCTCCAATACTTTAATTTCATGCCCGACAGGAACGAAAGGCGATCAATTTAGCGATAAGAATGATAGACGAGAAATGCTAGCCTTATATTATAGGCTATCCACGCTGGCGAGAAAAGGCTAGGCGAATCAACCATTCAATCAAGAATGCATGTTCGGATATCTACGGCTAAGCTGTCGTTCGCTCCTTCCACTACAACTCATAGTCACTGTGCTCGCTCCTACGATATAGAATAAAAAAAATAAGCTCATGAAGAATTTAAGAATTCCCATAAATTCACAATGAAAGAATACTCTTGGCTATGAAAGAGAGTTCTTCATGGTGAACTCATCTCCTATAATAAGTCGAATCATGAAGGGTAGAGTCTCAGGTGACGACTAAAGAAAGATTACTTATAATTTAGCGTAAGCGCATCCTATTACAAAGAAAGAGCCCTTGTGCTCTTCCTCAGGTATAGAAGGCGAACTGCTCCCCTCTTTATGCCAAGAAAGAGAATTGACCTTTTTTCTATTCCGGATAGCTTCCATCCTCATTCTGGATGTAGGATCTTGAAGCATCGATTCGAACAAGATAGATTATATATAGTATTAAAATAGATTTGAGAGTCGATCTCCCCTTTCTCATCTAATTCTATTATAAGATTGTTGAGCTTGGCGAACTCGGGACCAACTTGGATTTCTTTTCTTTAGCGGAGCGTTGCAAAACAAAATGGTTTTTTCATTGCCCATCGGACTAGAGCAAAGAGACAGCAGCAGTTTATTTTGAACTCTTCTTTATCTTTGCATCAGTCGAGCTATCGCCGTCGTTCCTCTCGGTGAGTGTGTCTGCCCTTTCTCTCTGAGGCGACGTAGAGCGTTAGTGACCCGTTCCGTGAAGGCGGAATCAAAGACTCAAAGAGTTTTCTTTAGTTAATGAAATCCGGTTGAGACGACACTTTTGTTCAAGTATTTAAATAAAAAACTTATCTTTTCTGCACTCCCTGCCTTGTAAAGAATGGAACCTGAGCCTCCCCGCTTCGCACCTTTGACTAAGCCCAGGAACGTAGCCTCACTCACCCGAACTATGCCCCGGGCTCCTCACTTCGCTTGAACTCGCCGCACCTCATTCTTTTCTTCAAGCGCTCCTTTCCCCTCTAGTCTCATTAGTTCTTTAGCCTCTAAAGCTACACTCCGTGCCTTCTCTTCCGGGCTTGCTTGCAGCACCTCGCTTGAGTTTAGTGCGCGGGAGTCGATCCCCTGTCTCACGCACACCGAGAGATGATGATCACTGCTATAGCTATAAGTGCTCACTGCTAGAAGTCTACGAGTTTAGGCCAACTCGATCTCTGTCCGGAGCCCTATGTGGACTCACTAAGCACGTGAGCTCTTGCTTTAGCCACGTCGTTATCACTCGTCCCTCTGCCTTCATTCTCTCTTTCGCTAACTCTGCCACGTGTGGAGTTTATCTGCCGCTTCACTAAACATAGTTCGTCCCTTGAATGATAGCTAGCGTTCTTTCTTATTTCTGCTCGACGGAGGCTTATCCCTTTCACGGGCTGGTCGGCTTGCCTTCGAATGAGTGGGGTCGGTCCGGTCCCTCCGTCTGAGGATCGCGAAGACTATTCGACCATTCCTCGTGCCCATGCTATTCTTTATGAATTCTTTCAGTGCCCTAACCAAGAACCAATCAACTGATGAAAGGTGAGTTCGTCTTCAAGCAGTTCTTTCCCGACTCGCCTTCTACACTTCCCGACAGCCCGACTTCAACTCTTTTCTCTCCACCTTCCCCCCCTTTCCTTTGGTCAAGCCCTTTTTAGAACTATCTCCCCTATCTCATTGCACGGGAACCAGAGTCGGCCCGGTCAACCCATTCTCTTATTTGCTGAGCCCATCCGAATCAACTATACTATAATGAAGCAGTAGTAGTCAAACCTCCTAATCCGACTTCGGCTTTCCTTGAACTTAGACTTGAACACTTGAACCGAGTTCGCTGACCTGGGTGTCGCTTATCATCTCTTACCAACTCGACTAGGCCCTCACGAAGAAGAAGAACACGAATGGGATGTCCTCTCTAGCTCTAACTCCACTCCTAACCGGGCTGGTCGATCTGGTGGTGCTCCACTAAAGGGAGGTCTAGGACCCCTCGGGATTCGGATTCCACTAGCTACGTTGGTTGCAAAGATCGTAGCTGCGCTTGACCAAGCAGCGGATTGCAAAGTAAAGGAAGAAAGTCATTCATCGGCATGGGCAAGGCTCATTCAAGCCCACGGAGCGGTTCGGCAGCGAGCGCATTCCATTCTCGTAGGCCTAGGTAGGAAGGGCAGGGTTCCTCAGACCTTTCCATGCGTCCAGCCACGAATCGAAGTTCAAGTTCAAGTTCTGCGTCCCGTCTTCGAAGTGAAAGTAGCCCTGACTTTATGCTATCTCCCACCGATGATTGACCGGCCCATCTTTCATATCCATCTTTCTTCATTAATTATGATGGCTGAGTTGCCTTTGGAATTATCCATGTGATGCCGCAGTTCAGTCCGCTTCCATTATTAGAGCCGCTATTGGATCAAGCACTATCTTCGCTCCTCTTTCGCCTGGGCCCACTTGCGCCTGCTCGTTCCGGGTCTCAGTCAAGTTCGCCCCATTCCTGTCAAGCCTCTACTTTCTCTCAGCATCATTTCACTGCTCTCATTCAGGATAGTCTTTGAATGTTGAAGACACGGGTTCGATTCCCTTCTCGGTACTCCGGCTTCTTAGATAGGCTCCGGATTCTCCCTTCCCCCTTTAGCAGAGCCAGAGCCCACGGGTCCTACTAAAGAAAGCTCTCGTGTTCCGCTGCCGAGTGAGAGGTCCTCTCGAGTATCCGCTATTCTTGGTCACGAGTGGAGGGCTCCGTCTAATCACTGCCTAGCACTTGAACACAGGTCAAGATCTCTACTCCTCATTCTGCTCTCATAGCGTAGTCACTCAGAATGGTCGGTCCCTTCGCAGAGAATGCATCATCAGTCCTTCCTTCCTTCTTTGATCCATCTTTCTAAGAGAGGTCGGTTTTGGACCAGTCAAAGAAAGTAGGTTTGGGGGAATCCTCTGCTCGACTTCGCTTCAATGAGAGAGCAGCGAGCGAGACTGATTCTATTATTAATAGAGGTCAGATCCTAAGGTCAGATCTGAAAATGAGATGCGACCCAGATTCATGGCAGGGATGGAGAGAGCATGATCAACCATGTCTGTCTTGACCAACCATCTCTTTCATTATGGTCTAATCGTTCATTCCACTCGCTGGCTCCTTTCACGAAGTTGCACTCGCTCGACTTCGCTTCCACTCGCTGCTCGCTCCGCATCTTCTATATCGCTCCGCATCTTCGCTCCTCTTCCCTTGCCCTGCCCGAATTCAAGTTCGATAACTCTCTCCTGTATTTAAAAGGGCCCTAAAGCTCAGAGCCTGCCCACCTTACTTCACACAGAGAAATGATATATGATATGTTCCGTATGTTCCGACCGACTCCTTTTCTTTCCCATATAGCAGGCCCATGAATTCCTTCTTACTGGAGATCCAAGAACTTCTCGTTCAGTATAGGGCTAGGACGCATAGTTCGGGACAGTTTGGACAGAGAAGAGAGAGGATTGATTGGACAGACAGGTACCTTTCATCGACTTACGAGAACGGATGCTTATTAGCCCAACTTCCATAAACAACTATTATGATTCCTAGGACGACCTTCCCCGCACCAAAGAATATGAAATAGCCTTTCCGCCAGCAGATGCTCATCCACTTAATTCAGGATTGGTGGACCTCATCACCCTATCCCCTTCCCACCAGATTGGATTATAAAAGGCTTTCTCAGATTGGCACTCTGCGTCTATCTTGCTCGGGCACCCTTCTGCTGCTTATGCGTGGCTCCCAGGCCTCCTCCTAGTCCGCCTTCTCTACTCCACTCCTTAAAGAAGCAAGAAGTCCTGAAGAACTCAATCAGCTAATGAACCCGCTGATCCAGTTTCCACATCAGTTCTTAGAACTTAATAGTAGGCTTGAGCTCATCGGTACGGTACATCACTTGTAGCCCCTCCCCAGAACACCCATCTTAGTTGATCTTGCCTACTGCTTGCTTTGCTTGTTCACTTATCCAAACTTGGCTTGGGACGGTTACTTGAATCAGAGGAGTTGTGACTTTAGTTCGGTTCTCCTGCTGGGTCTAAATAAAGCACTTAATAGTTGTTCTCCCCTCTTCCCGTCCAAGGATTGCTTTCTCTCTCTCGTATGCGAACGACTACGGGTCCGTTGGCGATCTCACTTAGCTACTCTTCGTTCGGTGCCTAACTTGTTTTCTGATGTCGCTCCCGGGGCATGTCAATATGTCGCTCCCGTGGCAAGCAATGGTCTGCGTCGTTTCACTTGCTCCTTCGTTCTGCCCTCACTTGCGCATGAAAAGAATAGTGTGAATCAGTAGTGAGCTCTTCCGGCGCCTTTAGTTGATGCGCATGACGAGTCAGCCCTTACCTTGAACCCGTTCGGACTTGCTTCTTCGATCGGACCAGTAGGGACTGAATTCTTCTACTCACTCTACTCTCTTGCTCGTCCCATGCTTCGACCGCTTCACTCTACGCGTCTTCCTCGATGCTCTATCTTTCTATATACTATAGAGGACTTTATATGAATTAGCTGACCGGTTCACTTGAGTCGAATTCAGGAGCGAAGTCCCATCCGGTCTAGGCAGCTACGTAGATATGGGATGAGCTGGTCTTCGAGGCCTCCAGTCTTTGTTAGGACACTAATCATACCTGTGCTTGGAATGAGTGGACTGAGTTCTGACCATGACTTGTAGCCCTCCTTCCTCTGTAGTCGCTCTCGCTCGGTTCTGAAAGAATGCGAAGTCGACGCGGTCTCTCCAAACTCATTAGACCAATCGTTAGCCCAGAGATGCTTAGTCAGGTGTCCACTTGTCTTATCCGCTCTCCTCTGCTTGTGGATGCGCTTCTTTGAATGTCATGCCGGAGTCCAAACTAACCGAATGAATGCCGGAGTCCAGTCCGAGCGCGGGAGCGCTAATTGTCAAGTTGCCAGACAGAGAAGAGTGCAATCCCATCCCCATACACAAGATTTAAACTGTGAAGTAGCCGCTCTGTCGATCGAGAGCTCTTGAATGGGACTGCCCGCCTTGCACTCGCCAGGGATAACCTGCCATGATCGACCGAACTCGAAGAGACTGATTGAAGACAGACTGATACAGACCGTACCAAAGGAGAATTTCGTGCTCCATTGGCAATGCTCAACAGACACCTTCAGACCTCACCTTATATAGAACCACTCAGGGAAGCGGAACGAGCCAGCGAGCTCCATAGGAATAGAATTCAATGATCACTGGTAAAATAATCAAAACACGGGTCATGGGTTCGAATCCTTTTACGCCTATTCCAGTCCCCGCCTAAGAATCAGAATCCCACTAATAGAGGTATAGGTAGGTCTTCCATGCCACTGCTATAGGGAATGCGGTTCAGTCGATCTGGTCGGATAATATCAAGTAGTCTGAGGAGCGAACGAGGCGGAACTCTTTATTTGGGCTTGATTCAACAACTGTTAAGCTACTGCTACTGACAAAAGACAGGTTCGGTGAAGAAAGCACCTACTAGGAAAGATAGGTACGAGCGACAGCGACGTCAGCAGCTACAGACTTAATGGAAAGCTCTCCTCTCCCTATGGTCGAGCACGTCGGTCCCTCGTCCCTCTCCCGCTGCAGTTAGCTCAAATCCCTACGGTCGAGCCATCAACTCAGCTGTACTATATGAATTAGTCTTCGTTCCTCTTCTCATTGACTTAAGGAATGAAAACTCCATCTCCAGAGCTCTACAGGGCAAGGGCACCTTCTTTTCCTGAACTCGGGAAGGGGCGAAGAGCTGCTCTATTATTTAAGCCGGGAAGGGGCATCTAACGTGAACTTTTCTAGTATTTTGAATGCATTTTCTTTCTTTTAGAGAGTTCATGCGTGAAATATTGAATTTCTCTCTTTTTTCATTATTCTTTCACTCTCTCGCTTGAATCCACCCTCTCTTCTTCTTTCCACTCATGTTCTGTTCAATCTTCATTTTTTAACTCCTGCTGCGCGAGTCTCGGGGGTTCTTTGTCTTTCCTTAGGTGCCGACTTGACCCTTTAGTTTTTGCTCCTGGAACTCAATCCCCTGCCTCACCTCAACGGAAGAAGCGCGATCTCAATCAACACGTGCTGCTTCAAGGGGAGGAACTATGGGCCCTGGTGCTGAAGAAACTAATGACTCAGATGCTGATGACGGGAATGCTTCTATTTCATATCCTCCGCTGCCGATTCTACTTAGAATTCCGTTCCGTCACGATGTGCTTGATCTTAACCTCCTGCTAAGGATATGTAAATAAGGACGCCGGAAATAGGACCCTACAGGACCGGCGTCCTTCGTCTCTTCCTTTTAGTCCTTCGTCTCTGCCTTTGAGTCTGCGAACCCTCTTGAAGAATGAGTTTGATTGGCCGACTATAGAGTTAGGTCCTACCACTACTACTATATTATATATAGTTAAATTAAAGCTAAGAAAAGAAAGAAAGAAGAGGAAAGTTAGGAGAGGACCGCTAGCACCGTTCTTAGCCCACGATCCGAGTAGTCTTACCTCACATTGTATGGTCCTCGCACCCTCCAGGTCGTGTAGCTCCCGTTCCTGCGCTTCTCACCGTTCTTAGCCCATTCTAATTCTATTAGAGCATGGTCTTACCTCGCATTCATTAGGAATGGTCCCGTACAGAATGACCCGCATCGAAGCTCTGCACCGAATGCAATCTCCGCCTCTGACTGACTCCTGGAACTCCGCCTCCACTCCGGGGAAGAAGGATCATCTCTCGCAGCCTGGGACTATTCTATTGTAGTGCATTTGTCCCCATCGCACCCGTCCTATGCAATGCACCCGCATCCGCTCGCTCTGCACCTTGGATTAGTTTAGCTTGGGTCACCCTCACTCTTGGTTGCAAAGATTGTAGCTGTCGCTCTCATTTGCCCGAATCACTTCCACCAAGACTGATCGGATCTGGATTCGCATCATTACTTCGCACCTCGCTTCGGAGGTCTTCACAGAGCCGGTGCACTCCCTAAGGATGGTATTTGCGTGTAGGTGCATTTGTGTTAAGCTAATTAGTACTTTGCGGACGGAGGACCTTAAATTCATCTCACTGGCAAAGTAGGGTAGGCATAACTCTACGGAGGACCTTAAATTCATCTCACTGGCTTTGAACCCGCTCTTTCTTCTTGACTCTACGGAGTACCTTAAATTCATCTCACTGGCAAAGTAGGGTAGGCATAGATGGGATGCATCAGAGCTGCCATGCTTAACGCTAGCTTCGTGACTTTAAACTCTTCGGCTTAACGCTTCGTGACTTTAAACTCTTCGGCTTAACGCTAGCTTCGTGACTTTAAACTTCGCATGAGATCTGGGAACTTCGGCATTCCTTTTAGAACCCAAGCACTTGAAATCTTAATCTTCGTAACAAGAAAGGCAGCAGCCTTGTTCATACGCATCCTTCGGTAGCCTTACCCACTATGTTGTCTTCTATAGGTGAGGTGACTGGTATGTCTTCTATAGGTGAGGTGACAGGTAGGAGCCATTGACTCGGATGTTGGACTGGGACCTTACACACTATGTCTTCTATAGGTGAGGTGCCGAGCCCTTGACTCGGATGTTGGACTGGGAATGGAACTGATACTAAAAGGCTTAGGCTTAGTTCATCGGATCGAAGGTGACCCGTGAATCATTGATACGTCAGATAGTCTGTTAGAATCATTGATACGTCAGATAGTCTGTTACGTCGCTGCTTGCCTATACTCCTTGCTCTACTTTCTAGGACCTCTACTCCTTGCTCTACTTTTACGGATACTGAGGAGAAGTCATCCTAGGAGAAGCCACCGCTCTTTCATACAGGTACAGTGGAGAAGCCACCGCTCTTTCATACAGGTACAGTGGGTACAGCAGGTACAGTAGGTCGAGAAGCCACCTTTCATACGGGTACAGTGGGTACAGCAGGTACAGTAGGTACAGCAGGTACAGTGGGTACAGCTATTAGGTAAAGGAAGGTCGATAGGTCGATAGGTAAAGGAAGGTCGATAGGTCGATAGGTCGATAGGTAAAGGAAGGTCGATAGGTCGATATAGGTCGATAGGTCGATATAGGTCGATAGGTAAAGGAAGGTCGAACTTCCACTCTAATCGGTTCACTTCAATCACTCTAATCTAATCTGTTCACTTCAATCACTCTAATCGGTGTTCACTTCAATTTCAAGCCGGATAGATCATTGCTAGTTTTTGACAGAGATGTTGTGAGCCATACCTATGATGTTGTGAGCCATACCTATGATGTTGTGAGCCATACCTATATATACTGGTAGGAATGTCCTACATATGGGATACCGACGTGTCAGATAGCTCGACCGTTAGGGTCTCTTTAGATAGCTCTACTTTAAAGAAAGTTAGGTACGAGCGACGTGTGACTAAAGGAAACGGAGCCTCGAACCACTCAACATAATTACTGTCAGAGCTCTCTTCTCTATATAACATGGTGCATTAGGATTAATTGATCTAAGAAGACCTGTCCATCAGTTCTAGACAGACTGGTAGGAATGAATGTAGTAGATGGTAGGAATGTAGTAGATGGTAGGAATGTAGTAGACCACTTCTTCCTCATGTTACGCGAATGAACACGAGTCAGCTTCTTCCTCATGTTACGCGAATGAACACGAGTCAGCTTCTTCAGAACTCCACGCCAGCTACGTGATGCGACTGAAAGAAAGGAGCGACAACCAAGCCAATGAAAGGATGAAACGAGCGCAGGAGAAATGAACACGACTTCTTCAGAAAGAACTACAAGCTTAGTGATGCGACTGAAAAGGAGCGACAACCAAGCGCCTAAAAACCCATCAGCAGTATTTTAGGATGAAACGAGCGCAGGAGAAATGAACACGACTTCTTCAGAACTACAAGCTTAGTGATTGTTTGAGCCTAGAACAAAGAAAGTAGCGCAGGAGAAAGGAAAAGAAGCGTCTTTCTGTACTGAATCGACATCCGAGGAGCTGAATGAAAGGATGAAAGGAGCGCAGGAGAAAGGAGAGCAGAATTAAAGTAGCGCAGGAGAAAGGAAAAGAAGCGTCTTTCTGTACTGAATACTGAATCGACATCCGAGGAGAAGAATGAATATTCTAATAAGATACAGTAGAAGTAGATACTCGCTCTGATGAGCCCAGTACGAGAGCTCAAGACCCATTGAAGCGGAATTCAGTGCCTTGGCAAAGGCGCTAGACATCCTGAGCTTAGCACGAGCAGAAGCTAGACATCCTGAGCTTAGCACGAGCAGAAGAATGAATATTCTAAGAAGATACGAGATAGATAGATAGAACTAAGAAGATACGAGATAGATAGAAGAAGGAAGATATATAGCCTTACATTCAAGTATTATAGCCTTACATTCAAGTATTAGAGCTTTATAGATATACGAGATAGATAGATAGATAGAAGAAGATATTAGAGACTGGAGCAGGGCTTAGGGCCTTACATTCAAGTATTATAGCTTTATATATATATAATTATATTAGACGATAAGATACTAGAGGTAGACGAGAAGTATATAGACGAGAAGTATATAGACGATAAGATACTAGAGGTAGACGAGAAGTATACAGACGAGAAGATACGAGCTGGAAGCTAGAAAGAAATTACAGAAAGATGTGCCATGGAAGCAAGAAAGATCTATTCTCTACTTCACCTGAATCGTCAATGTGGCTTCCAAGTTCAACTAAACCTAGATGAGAGCCGAAGAGAGCAACCTATCAGACTCATATAGAAAGATGAAAGAACTGCCTCGGTACCCACACCCAGACAATGCATGCCGACCGATTGCTGACTGCCCGATTGCTTACTGCCCTAGCAACGATAGCTTACTTACCTGGCGAGAGACTGCCCTAGCTCCGATAGCTTCTGGCATGGCAGAGATAGCTGACTGCCCGCTTCCGAACTTCCCCCCGAACTCTAACTCTCTTATGAAGACTTATGAATCCATTTGAAGACTTATGAAGATATGATCTCTGCCTCCTTTGAACTCTTAGTGAGCGGTATTTTAATTGACATCATGGCCCCCACCACGGGCCTATAACCGACTGACAGAAAGTAGCCTTATAACCGACTGACAGATAGCTAGCTCAGCCTCTTGTCCGGCATCTGGGCAGGCCAACCGAGAGCTTGTCCCTCTTGTAGAGAGATGGAAAGTCTTGCACTACCACTACCACGCCGAGAGCTTGTCCCTCGCACATACATACGATGTCCCTCAAGTTGAGATAGAAAGTCTTGCACTACAACAGAGATAGAAAGTCTTGCACTACGACGATTCTATGTCCGCCTTGTCCCACTTTTGTCTGCCCCGCTCGCTGGTACGGCGCTATTATAATTAGAATTATGAATCGACAACAGCCCGTTAAGTGCTAAGACCCATTAAGTAAAGAACGACACGCGGGGGACAGAAGCGATAAGGAAGCTATGCTCTTTCAAGTCAGAGTACGGCTCTGTCTGGGACTGGAGTGAGACTGTAGACACCCGGATTATTCCTACTATGGAGTGTGAGCAGGGAAAGGCCTATCAATTGATGCTTCGTGGCGAGCAAGGAATCGGCTATGGCGGCGGTTCCCGGTAGTATCGTCAGGTGCGAGTGAGACGAGCGACTACTGAATGCTTCCTCGATAGGGACTACTGAATGCTTCCTCGATAGGGTCTCCTTTTGCTCCATCAATCCATTGCATCCCCTCGGGCCATCGTGAACTGGAGGGCGGTCCTTATTAGATAATAGGTGCTGAGCCGATCCCGGATATCCCTCTATCTCTCTTTCTATCTATTTAGAGTTTGAGCCGGTTGAATTCTTTGAATTCCCTTCCCTTATAAGAATGAACTCAAAAGCCGATGGCTGGCCTCATTCAGTGTCCCGGATCGCAATAAAGTAGACCTCTGGGGACCGTCTCCTTCTCTTATCTTATTCCAGTCAATCATCATATAGAGAAAGTGTGGCATTCAAATATCCAAGAGACTCTGACGACTATGGAAAGAGCTCCGCCCCTTATCTGCCGCTTGAGCTTACATGTCTTGGTCCATTCATTACTCTTCCCCTGGTCGCTTGGCACTCTTGACATAGAGGTCTGATAAAGGCGCGGTTAAATATCACTCAAGAGAAGGAAAGGGATCTCGCTTCTTGCCCTATATCAGCGGGCGTCAGTATGTTAGCGCTCTAACACGTTCCAATAAGATCCGTAGGTACAGAGCGAGAGGGGTGCCATAGCGGAGGCAAGGGAATGTGAATTAGACAGAAGAGATGGCAAGAGGCAGCACGACTCAAAAGCTCTATGGGCTATGCACATCGTGAGGAGCGGTGAAATGGTCAAGGTAGATATGCCCTTATCTAAGTAAGAGGTTGGTTCTGCCTGCTACTGACTTAGAAGATTTTCTAGGATTTCTTCTCATAGGGAAGAGTCTGCTAAAGAGGCTAAGCGGGTTTCTCATTGGTTGAAGAGGAAAGCTACGTCGGTTTAGAGCTGCCTTTTCTAATAGGAGGCGCAGTTTGCGGTAGCGAACTTCCTTTCAAAAGCATGCCTACCTAATCCTCCTCTACTCCATTTATCTTTCTTTATCAATCAAGGAGCTCATGGCAAAGCAAAGTGTGAAGATCAATGGTCAGATCTGAATTCTTGTCAGGAGTGTCTAGCAGCGGGGGAGAAGAAGGATAAGCAGCTCGCAGACAAGTCCGGTCTAGAATCAATCTAACCACGGATAAGCACGGTAGTCTCATCTAGCGAGGTGCGGCACGGTAGTCTAATCTAACCACGGTGCAATCTCATCAGCCTCTGGTCCAATTGGAGAAGTTCTAATCTCAGCGCGTTCTAATCGTTCTAATCTAGCTACGGTCTAATCTCGCTACGGCCCAAGAAAGAGTAGCCACGTCTCTCTTCTGCTTGGATGCCTCAGAGCCAGAGCGCGTTCATTGTGTTATAGGCTGAGCTAAGCACGTTGTACTCGTTGTACTCTTCACGGTCGCACGGTCAAATATGGATTGGCTAAGCACGGTGCGGTGGGCGACGCAGCTAAATCAAAGGTGGGCTCTTCAATAGCGGTGGGCTCGCTTCACTTTATACGGCTAGGCTCACAGCGGTGGTAGCTAATAGTCGAGTTCGTTAGCTGCTTTCCTTTGATTCTTCTATAAAGCCTCTCTTTTCTGGCTTCCTGGGGATAACTTTCCATCTTCTCTGGATCGGAGCTATGAAGTCGCCTACTGACTAGATATCGCTACGAATGCAATCAAGCCTACTCTTCCCTCCTTATGAAGCTCTCCGGTTCTTTGCTCTCTGGTTCTATGTTCTTTTCTTTGTTTTTCGATCTGGTTCTCTGTTCAAATCAGTGTTAGATTCGCTTGTGTTAAGCATAGTTTGAGGACGGGCATATGGAAAGGGAATCGGACAGTCTCACTTAGTCTAGCCAACCGCGTAGGAAATAAGATAGGGCAAATGAACTCACTTATCGCACATCGCACTACATCCGCACAGCCACTCTACCAGTTATCGCACATTCTCTTTCCTTCCTTTCCAGTTGTGAGTGGGCTGCTTCAACGGGTATGGGCAGGTTATATAAGTGAATATCCCGAGTCTTTTAATAGCAGTGCTCTTTCAAGAGTGAGTTGATAGCTTTCCACCAAGAGAAAGATCTGGAATTCCAAGAGAGAGAAAGGTGCGTAGCGACTTAGTGGAGAGGTACTCAAAGTAGCTTTAGTAGCGGAACCAGATATTCAATACGCTAAAGTCTCCACCGTAGAGTTCATGGAAAGATGCAAGGGTACGGTATGCCATGCCTAAAAGAAAAGAGACTAGAGTATGAGTTAATTAGTTGTACTAAGAAGTATGGGAAAAGAACTCGGGAGGACGGAGAAGGAAGAGACTCACTTCACCACCATTCCGGAATCAATCTCACTGAGACCCGCTCGTTCAAGATTTTCAAGATTAACAACTACTTTATTGAATGAACATACTTGTCATGATTATAGGTGTACAATTAGCCATTCACTCTAATCTTATGATCTTTTCACTCGTTCCTCGAACTCTGAACGAGAAGCTCTTGCATATAGCATTGCTTTCAATAGTCGATCATGGCACCACGAACAGAGAAAGAGCCGTTGCCGCTTTCCATGAACTCAAACCTCGGGTCAAGCCAGCCGTAGCATATGCCTCGAACGATGTTAATGAACTGAGACCATAGATTTCAACAGGAATTTCTTGATTAATCTCTTTCTTTTGAACTCGGAAGGGTATCCCCGATAGGCTCGACCATAAGGGTAGGGATAGGGATAGATTCTTTCGTAGTGTGTTTTTTGAATCACTACGGATAGTCTAACTCTAAGTCAATATTTGGAGTATAAATTGCGTAGCAATTTACGACTATCCTCAGGGGCAACGGGCCAGTCGTTCATGGAAGGAGTCTAAATTGCGTAGCAATTGTAGACTATACGGATTCCATGAACTCTCACCTTCATTCTCGTTCATGGCCATTCAAAACGGAGAAAGATCTACCCCGCCCGCTAACAAGAGTCTAACATGGTAAGATAAGAGTTCATTCAAAGAGTTCAATAAGAGTTCACTCTCTCGCCCCCGCTTGGGTAACAATAGCAGCAGTCGTGAATGAAGGGCCCTTGACGTTCTCTCGCCGCTTCTGCTCTATCCTCTCTTTAATCAGTCTCTTTCTTAATCACTTCGTACCTGCATTCCTTCCTTTCCAAAGAAAGATAGTAATTCATTTCTTTCTGGCATAAAAGATTTGATTGAATGAACGCCACCCTTGGTTGTTTTCAAACAAATCCAATATGGGGCCCGTTGCCAGCCGAGCCGAAGGCAAAAAACACTTTATTTTATGGAATAAGTGCGAGAAGGAAGAGAAGAAGGATTTGTAGTTGCCTAGCCGAGGAACTTGAGGCCGACATTCAGAGTGCGGTCCCCCGCTTTTGAATGTTAAGAGTCAGGACCCGATAAAGCTCCCCCTCTGCCCGAACCCAGTCCCCTTGAATTGAGCAGCCCTTGACTTGAGCTGCCCTCGACTTGAACTACCGGACATGAACTCACGCCCTTGAGCAGCCCTTGAGTTGAGCTACCCTTGACTAGCCCGTCGTTACCTCGGCCCTTGAGTTCGTCCTCCCTCCTAACCCCTCAGGGGAGAAGAGAGGAATAAGGCAAGGTTTCCCACCTTCCCACTCATGGGAAGATCAAGGAAAGGAATGCGAGGAAAGAGATCCGCATGTAAAGTATAGTGATACGCTTCCAGCGACCAGTAACACATGGGCAATCAAACACTCAAGGAAAAGTTAGAGGGGAAGAGTCAGTCTTTTGCAAGGATAGTGGACAAGCCCTTGAACTATCATCCACCATACTCAAGCTCATTTCCATCTTTTCTGCAAGGGCAAGGGAAGCTGACCAGAGAAGCTTGAACTCGTTTCCCTGTTTGATTCTCAACCCTCTTGAACTCTCAACCCGACTGGCACTACCTGCTTTGCTTAACACTATCCCAGACCTTGAACCATACCCTAATTGCGCTAAGTATTCGTATTATAGTTAATACCCGGACCTCTGACCTCTCCCAGCAGCTGCGGACAACCGAATAAGCCATGCACTTCTCAAGCATCCCTTACTCAGAGCATCCCTTACTCCGAGATTCATTCCTTGCATGCAGAAAACAAGGAAATGAGTCCAACTACTGAGCTAGCAACGGGACAGCTACAAGGAGGTATGCAACCAAAGAAAGGGAAGGGGCAGATAACGTTAACAGAAATTGGATTTTTAATGCGTGCAATCTATTCTGCTCTAGTCAAAAGATGGGTCGCCGAATTCCAACAAAAGAGAAAGATTTGATCATTGACGGGGCATCTAACGTTCACTTTTCTAGTATTTTATGGGAATTATTCTAGGTCTGTGGCTTTTTAAGTAGATCCTTCCGGGTCTGGGTTTTAAGTAGCTCCTTTCAGGGTCTGGGTTTGTAAGTAGCTCCTCTCTTCAGGGTCTGGTGCTTTTGTTTTCAAAGAAACCTTCTGTGGCTGAGGTCTCAGTTGTTTCAGTTGATTTTGAATCTCCTTTAATCAATGAATTTGGAATCCCTTGGATTGAAGGTTGAGTAGAGATTGAATTAAATCGTATAAAGAAGGGTTCGTATAGGTCAGAGCGAACGACAGCAGCATATTAGACTGCTTATAAAAGGAAAGAGTTTTAGCTGCAGTCGTCAATGCATATTAGACTTCTTTTGTCGTCAATGGCTTTTAGCTGCAGATCGTCAAGGGATAAAACAGCTTGACTAATGGACGAAACATATTTACGAAACCAAAAACCAATTTAAATTTAAGCAAATCCTAGCCATAGTTATCATAGTTTGATTTGATTCATTTATTTAATATCAGATAATCCATACCAGAAACTTACCATACGAAAGCACGTTCCGTACCACCTTATCTTAATTTATTTATTTATTTAATATCAACTACTACTTAGAGTACCATAAACTGTTTGGCATGTGTCGAGGGAAGTATGTTCCATTCCTCGCATCGTGGTAGACCATAAGGCAGGTCTAATGAGGATCCTAAATCTACATCAGCACCCCTCTGTTCAGTCCTTCAGGATCAATCTCTAATAGAAGGTCAAAAACCATCAATTACCCAATCGCATCCCTCCTGGAATCATAAACTAACCCTTTCTGGTATACTAATACTGTACTCTGCAATCGCATCAATCGTCGAATCTGAAACTAACCCGTTCGGGTATCCCCAATAGAGGTATAACCTAATAATGCAATCCCCACTCCTTGACTAAAGCCCAACCGCAAGAAGAGAAGGGTCACGAACTCAAGGCTCAAGCCCAAGAAGGGTCACGAACTCTATCTACTACCCCTACCGCAACCCGAATGGCCCAACCGGTTTATCATACCCCAACCCGAAGTATTGTATCGTATACCTGTTTCTTCTAAGACTATAAAGGATATGGACTTTGACCACTAAAAGGGTCCTTCAACCCCTACAAGGGTCGTACTACCACTACCCGATAACTCTTAATACCTTTCAGCCGCAACGCAAGGCTAAGCCGCAACCCAAGCCCCATTCGCAACCATAAAGTCCCAGCCCAATACAAGGCTAATAACCCCACTACAGCTAATAACCCTACCCCCAGTGGAAGTGCCATTCGCAACCCAAGTCAAAACCCCATGGGATACCTGAAATGCCGAATACAAGGCTAACCTACCGCAAGTGGAAGTGCCATTCGCAACCCAAGTCAAAACCCGAGCACAAGTAAAGGGTCCCCAACCGCAACCCTAAAGGCCGCAGCGCCATCATTCTACTCTATTCCTTTCATTTGGCTGGCTCTCTTTCCGTACTGTCTTTGAGGTCATCTTTCTTTCTGCCATCATTCAACTCTTGAGCGATTGGCTCGTGTATCTGCTACTGAATTTTGACTCCTGCTTGAGTGTTCTTCGGTTTCTGTACCTTCGCCTGTCGGCTCAGCTCTTAAAAAATCGACTATCGTCTCACGGAGATAATCCTCGTCTACTTCTAAGATAAATTCAAGCAATACTCAACGAAATGAAAGCAAATCAATCTACTCAAGTGTCACCCCTCCTAACATCAAATACCGTTACTCACATCGAATTCAAGCAATCCTATCGTTCGTCTACCCTATGGTGTCTATCGTATCGTATCGTTCGTCTACCCTATCAAGTCAATTCAATCTAAGTAACTTCCATCTACCTTTCGAAGCAATACTCTTCTCTTTTCAAACCACTGTATCGTATCCTTCGTGTACCCTAGAGTGTCTATCCTATCCTTACTCAATTCAATCTAAGTCACTGCCATACTAAAATACGTCAATCCCAAATCTCTCTTCTCTTTTGAACCCCAAGCAGCAACTCAAAGTGAATGGGCCCCAGTCCTGTAGTGTTTGTTCTTCTCAACTCCAACCCCTCTCCAACGAAATGAAATGAAATTCAAGCAAAGTCACTGCCATCTCCAACTCCTAGAAAGCCATACTCTTTTCAGTATTAGATTTCTTACTCTACGAGAGGAATACAAGAGATACGAAACTCAAATCAATGAAAGCTAAACTCTCTTCCCAACCTTAGATCTTTGAAATAGGAATAATTCCTGAACACGTCCTGTAAGATCAATAGTAGTTGTAACCAGTAGCTCTCTTCCTCATACTCAAGTCAATCAACTCATACAACTCAATCAACTCATAGAAAGCACCCTAATACAATAGAAATACTCTTTTCAAATCACTACAACCCATCAGCCCATCCGCCCCGAAGCGAGGGAAGGATTCAATCTACAACTCCCCTTCGCCTTCCTTCTTTCGGCTCAGCCTCAGCAACAGTCGTAAATGGCTTTAGGCCATTTACTCTTACCTTCGCCTGTCGGCTCAGCTCTTCAAAATCGACTCAATGAAATCGCCTATCTCTTCTCTGGTCAGCACTCCTAAGACCCTATCTGCCATTCGGCTTGAAGGCTACCTATCCTTATTACCCTATCCTGTCTTTTCAACTCAATGAAAGCTCTCTTCAACTCATAGAAAGCTCTCTTCTCTTCTGGCCTCTCTACTCAATTCAAGCTCTGTTCTGTTCTCTTTCAATTCAAGTGTCACCAATCGACTCTCGTCTCACCTTATATTAGATAATCCTCCGCCTTTCGGCTCAGCTATAGCGATCATGCGTAGGTGCGGTCTCGGAATTTAACATGCCTGAGGTGGGGACGAACTCTGCTATCTCCTTAATTCCATTGGTTGGGAACTCTCGGAGGGTGGGCGAGTGAGATTGAATAGGAAATTCAGTATCGAAGGATAGGATTGGAGTTGGGTACGGTATGGAGGGGGGACAAAGGAATTTCTCTTATTTCAGTGAAAATGCCCCTATAGGAGATAAAGTTTTTTAGAACTGAAGGACGATATCCTTAGGGAAATTATATTTTAATGAGTTGTCGCTATAGGAGATAAAGTTTTTTAGAAATGATCGACCTTCTATTAGCGAAAAACCATTTCAGTGAATGTATCGCTATATAAGATAAACTTTTGTCGAACTTCTGGACCTTAAGAAAGAAAAAGCTGCAATCTAATCAATGCTAAAGCATTGATTCTCCTTTATTGATAAAACTGCAGAAATATCTTTATAAAGGGGAAATGGAGTTTAGGCAAACGGGAAGTTCAACTTGAGTATAGCTCATGTAATAATCCGTGAGAACGACGGGGAAGAGAATGCAAGGGACGAGATGCATGAGTGAGGGAGAAAGGATAAAGGCCGAAACAAGATTTTTTGAACTTGAAGAAATCGTACCGAAATGACAAGTATCATAATCACAGAAATGCTGTCCTCGAATCCCTACTTCCAATGCTACTCAAAAGATCAAGTGAGAAAGACTTCCCCGACCCATCTATACCCATCACCGAGCGGCTGGGCTATTCCTTAAATACCATGTTAGACTACTATATTATATTCTTTATAGCTCACGCAAAATAGTTCAATAGAGAGTCAGTTTAGTCAGGTAGTTAGTAAGAATACTAAGATAGTGAGTAAGTACATAAGTTCGTGGTTGGTACCCTACCCACAGAAAATCACTGAACACTTCCTGGTACCCTACCCACTCACTAATCTATTTCTAGCGGCTCAAAATGATCAAAATCATAGGCCCCAAAAACCCATCATTAATTTTCTTCTCCCATATAATCCGATGCTAATACATATTATGTGCACCAATGCGTATACCAATACCGTACTAGCCGACTGTGAGCAATGAGAGATTGAGACATGGGGACAGCCGACTGAGAGCTACAAATGTCAGAGAAATTCCAATGTTAAAAAGTCCGACTCCCCCCCTCGTCGAATCCCATACCATAATGGGGAAGGTTGGACTAGACCTAGAACGGTCTTCCTTCTTTATTTAAGTAATTAGGTAAGGAGATTAGCTTCCCGTCCCGACATTCCTGACGGTACTATAGGATCATGTTCAGAGAGTTCACACAAGTTCACCCAGAGGCAAAAGAAAATGAGCTTATCTTCCAATCTTCAAAAGTGTTGAAAAAGTACCCTAAGAATATATAAGTGGGAATTTATTCATAATAAAAAGAAGAATCTCAGAAGAGCACTATGTGCTTAAATCTTTCCTTAGCCAACATCATAGCCCCTCCCATGCGAAAGGCTCAGGAAGGAAGAAAGATTTTGCGGGATCATATATAAGGTTGCTTTTAGGTTCATATAACTAGAAATATCATAAGAGAAGAAAAATCGTAGAAAGTTTACTATCTCCTCCATCTAAAGGAGGTTCAAGCTTATAGGTAGTGGCCTAAGCGCGTTGAAGCTCCGGCTGCACATTAAGATTCAATATGTTTACGAATAGGACGTCTTGCTTTAAGGTTCTCAAGCAGATGAGATAATCGTGGAAATTCTCCCTCAACTCTAATAGCTTTCTGCTTTGAATAGCGTACTTTTTCGAGCTTGCGACCGCATGTAATGCATTCAACAATTTCATTGACTCTTCCGGGTCTACTAAGACTCTCTTATTCATATGTTTTTCCATCTCTCCCAAACTTAGGGCAGAAATTGCGACTTTTGAGCCCTATTAAGTCACGTAAACCAACGGAGATACCTTTATCTGGTTCAGCACCAAAAATCTCTCTCCTAAATAAAAAAGCGAAAGAAGCACGCATTACCCACTCTTCTTTCCACCTATCGCTAAGGGACTCGCCTTGGGAAAGGCTACATTTGATTCTGTATAGTTTGACAAAAAAAGAGATCTATGGCTGAGGGGAGGAGAGAAAGAAGGCATACATGGAGATTCTTTCGGAGGTTCGAGAATCTATGAAAGTACTTATAAGGCTAAGGTTACGAAGTCTATTACTGAGAGAAGTGGTGATCTCGTCTTGCTTGCTGGGGGAGAGGAAGCTTACGGACCACCTTTTACAGCCAGATAGCGAGCGATCACTCAGCAATGAACACTAACTGAAAGTGGCATGAACAGATAGGTAGGTCGTATATTTAATAGGAAAAAAGTACCCAACCACTTTTTCGCTTATATTTCGTTTCTATAGTTTTTTCGGAGTAATGACTAGTAACATACCACTCCGGACTAGTATGTTAGTCCGCGTTTATATAGCGGCGGAGTAGAACATTTTGGTGAACTTGACGTTTTCTCCATAAAAACAACCATTTCCTTATCGGCTGATAATATGTAATAATTTACTTACTTGCTCCTGCTTTACCAGTCTCCTGTCTAAGACCGCAATTGGCTCCACCTTTACCATTCCTTCAGAATCGACAAGAGGTAGGGGAAGGTCTTTTCTCCTTTGCCACCTTCTTTTTAAGTTGTTCCCAGATACATATATATAGGCGGTAAGTAAGTCACTAGAACGAGATAAGCCACTAGGTTCAGTAGTTAGATATAGTATTCACTAATCAGTGAAGCGCTAACAAAGTCGTCCGGTAAAGCATCTGACGAAGCAAGAAGTGCTTGAACTCTCCTTGAGAAGACAGCTTTACGTATATCAATCTTGGAGTTCCATATCTCTTAAGAGTCACTTCTAGCGCGCAACGGCTTAACTTTACGTAGCCCAAGCTCTTGCTCAGCACAAATATACGCAACCAAAAGGAGTTATTAATTTTCTCAAGTAGAGCTAGCTAGGAATAGTTCCTCAATGGAAGGTGCTTGACTTCTTAACTTCTAAGTGTTGAGCTCCAGGGTAGAGTTCCGAATGTTTTCTTATTAGTTGCTTGGCTTATAGGTATGGGTAGGTGCCTTAGTGGGATTGTCGATAAGCAAGACCTTGCAAGTGTTTTGTCTTGAAGGTTTCAATAGTATGGTCAATCGGGGGTCGAGTCTCGGGCGAGTGAATCTTCTTTCCGGTCGAGCTTAGACCTATGTTCCTTTAGACGCCATAAAGAAAGGTCAAGGGGCTTCCCTAAGGTTCTTGAAGTAAGGGAAAGAAAATGTAGTCAGTCAAACGAAGCTATATATTCCAACTACCAAATCAAGTCAAAATGGAGTCGAAGAACTCAAGTGGAATAGCGAATAAATGAACCACTTCAAATCAATAATGAAATAAAATCAGACCAAAACCAATCAAGAATTGCATCAAGACTTTCCAGTAAGCACCTTTGTCAGGGTGGACCTTTCTCCTGATCAATCTTGTTCCAGTCTTCTCTGATCCACCTTTTGATTCGAGACCTGAGCCCGGCGGTGTCGCACGAAGAAATGGGGAGCCGTATAAGGGCCCCTTAGCCCAGGTGAGAAGGTACTTCATTCCTCAGTAGGAGGGTGTAGAAGAAGCCTATCTGAACCGGGAGAGGTTTTCTATCTATTAAGCTTACGACATGGTAAAAGCACCGGATTTGGAGTCCTTCCCTGACAAAGCAATAGTCCATTCATCAATGGAAGGAATTACTGACTGTAAGGGGAGGAGCAGGATAGGAAAGTAATATCTCGATTCCTTAGTCTCACTAAACTTCACTATATACACCAAATCCCCAAATGAGAATCAAAAAATACTACATCGAGGAAGTCAGCATTGGCCAAGTAAACTATCACGTCTGAAGGCCTAAAGGGGTATATCTGGCGGGCCACCCTTTTTTCTCGCCTGTTGTTAACGCCTTAAAGATGGAAAAAGGAAGGAGTGATGGAGAAGAGCAGCGAAGATGCAAGAGGCTCTTTCCCGTCTTAAATAATAGGGGAATCCTAACTTTCCCTATACTACTTTGGGGATGGGAGTCGAACGAGAGGGCATAAGAGCAGAGATCTTACATGAGAAATATATAGAATGGAGGGCGACGAACTTCTTTTTATGGTATAAGTGCTTCTTGCTTGGGGCGGGTCTCAGATGTTCCGGAACTAAGTTATACTTGTAGAAGATCATCACATCAGTGATAATAGAAATCGCAGGTGCCCAATATTAATAAGGCAATTCAGAGTCGATTTGGGAGAAGTTTTTAGAGAAGTATTGGGGGTCGCCAATCGCCTGCTACAATGCGGGTTCACTTACTTAAATGAGAACTCCTCATAAACTCAGACTAGCGGCCCGTATTTCTTGCGTAAGAGAACTTCTTTCTGCGTTAACTAAACTATATAAGATAATATGAACTAGCTAAATAAAAGAGAAGCTCGCCTGGAAATCTCGTATGGACCACAGGTAACTGGCAATGGTTTGAAGGTAGCAGGAGTTATTATTAGGATTGAACTTGGTTTTATTCTTTCAATTGCTTTCTTGTATTGTGTAAACGAAATCTGCGTAAACTGTACTAAAAAGGAAAGGCCAGGAAGAAATATATAGGCAGATAGATGAGTGTGTTCTATAGTGCAACTTGTTTGATCTATCCTGTGAATCAGTATTTTGAAAACGTTGTTTGCTTTCGCATTCATATTACCTTGTTTGGAACATATTCTCTTAGAAAAGACAGTTACGAGCAGGTCTCATCCAGGCAAGCGAGTAGGTATAGAGTCCCCGCCAGAAGCTAGCATTCTGGAGATATCGGATTCGAGACTGGACTTCCAAACGGACATAGGAGACTACAGGAAGTGTTTTTTCTACAACTTTCTACTTGCTTTGGAAATGAAATGAAGAAAGATCCCTTCTCTACCCCAGCACAGCACCGTCATCCTCATAATCCGGATAGTTTGGACTAAATAACCTTCAGACCTGCACAAGAGGTCAAAAAAAAAACTCATTCGCCTTTCAATCTCGCTGGCACCCAGAGATAGGCATTTAGTTATTTACCAACCAACCGGAAAAAGAAATCCCAAGAAAGACATTCTCTTTCTATTATATTGGAATCTATCTACTCGAGTCAAAAATTACAAATCTACACGCCAACACACTTTGTACCCTTCTACACTGATACAAAGATTTTCGTTGCATTGGTCAAAAACATCAACTTCTATATTTATGCTAATATTATGAGCAATTGTTTTGTCTTTTCTTCTTTTTTTTCTTTCTTATTCTTGATCTATGCCTTCAGAATTTGCATTGAGGTCGGTATCGTTATTAGCTTTGGGAGTGTGATACGATAAAATTGACTATTTCTATCGGATAAGTTTTTTTGAACTATGTAGCAATGAGAGAATATTCCTATGGACTAGTGGGAACGTAGTTCCGATGTGCTGATTCCCTTATAGATGTAGAAGCACCCTTGAGTTTAGTGGTGTGCTTTCCTCCTAAAGTAGTGCAACCTCACCACTGATATATACGTGGTGATGGCTCCTCCCTGATATGAGTGATGGGGAACATTTGTTTGCATTTCTGGTTGAGCCAATCAGTTTGTGAACTCGGTAGCTTTCATTCCAGCCAGGATGAGTAGTATAGGTTGCTGGTAAAGAGGGCACTTTATGTTATGGGTAAAGGAGTGTTGTTTCATTTACGAACTAGCTGTTATGACTTTAACGCTGTTGCTGCTTTCTCTTTGGCAGTTTACTTATATGGGCTTGAACCTTCGTATATAATCGTAGAGGGATTCTCCATTTTACTGCCTTATGTTTGAGAGAGTTCTGGTATCTTTGTTTTCTTACCATTCTTTTTCTTATTTCTTATTGGACTAAATAGATCGCTGCACTCAAATGTCTTCATGTGATACCTCTCGAAATGACCATCCTTACTTGACTTCCGGATGAACTGGTTTCAAGAAATAGGTCTAGGTATTCTTTTCCCGGGTGTGCCATGAATTTGAAACTCTCCATAAACCTTCACATCATCAGGTCTAAACACCACAAAATTTCCTCGTTTCGACACTTCAAGAAGATTTTGATTTATCCCGGAAACATGATAGACATTCTTCAACTGGAACAACGTTGAATCAGAAGCAGAGCGTGGAGAAAGCAAGACTTTTCCAACTCAATTGGCAGCTTTGAGTTTTTAGCCGTGATAATAAGTCGACCCCCTCGATATTCCGTCATGCCGTGTAGATATTCAGTCATTCATGGCTTGTTTTTCTTTTCTCCCTTTATGGCCTCAGACCTGAGCTAACTCCTATTTCGAACCCCCACCAACCCATTTATTCAACGCCACTGCAAACTAATGAGTGCGTAATCTATGTGGAATACCTCTAAACTATACTTACAGACCAATTGTGATGTGTCTCTCCAATGTGTGGAACCCATTATCATGGATTGTTGTCTTGTCCTCTTGGATTGTTGTCTGACTGCCCTTTACATGTACTCCCCACTCCAAGCAATGCAGTTCATATCATCCTCACTTGATGACTCAAATTGGCGCTTTTTTGCCCAAAGGTCAATTTGGAAGAGAAGAAATGATCTCACACTAATCTTAATTTGAAACAGACCCTTAAGCAATGCATTCACTCCGCTACAAGTATCCAGGGCAACATTATGACTTTCCATTTACCAACCCCCATCAACAACCTTTCAATTCTAACAACGTATGCTTCTGTGATGGTTCTTGGAAGGATGGGGAAGGAGGGTTCATCTTCTTCCACAATTCTACGCTACTGGAATACCACTCCCTCTATGCCACTGGTAACGCACCAATTGAAATGTAAGCTTTAGCCCTTGACTCTGCTTTAATATTCGAAAGCAAGATTTTCACTTTGATCACGCACTCGCCTCTTTACTACTTACGAAACTAGTTGGTAGATGCAGTTAATAATCCTTCATCACCCCCTATTAAGTAAGTAAGGAGGCCCAAGATATAAGTGATTTTTTGCGTGGAAGTGGGATAATAATAAAGTAGTTGGAAAAGTAAGTTAAGCTCTTTACCCAGTAACTGTAGTCAAGTAAAGAAAGAGGAGACGAAAAGGTGTGCTTGCTTAATTAATAAGTTGTTTTCTTATATTTTCTTTATATCCGGGATATATTTTGTTTAATATTCGCATGGAATAAGTTCACGGGATGCATGGGGGGTTAGGAATATGTGTTCTAAGTAGAGTCAAGTATAGCTATAGAAAGAGGTAAGTAAGCAGGTGTTTCGCTTTACACGAGTGAAAAATCACCAATTATCATTGAGGACGCAGCTCTATCAGTTAGATCTTTATTGGCATTTATTAACCAATAGAAAAAGAAAGAGATCAAAAGCGGGGTAACTTTTCGCATCCATCTATAAAAAAGAGTAGGGCACCTGATATGAGATCCATACTGTAGTCAAGGATTGCACGAGTCCTTTTTCCTCACCTACCACAATTTAACCTGCTGTCTCCATTTCAATTTCCCAGCTTTCTCTTTTCTCTTTCCCAAAGGGTTTGACTTTCTCGTGGTTGAGCTACTGAATTCCACTTTGCAAGAGCAAGTTACATTAGAGATTCGAGTCACTGTGTAAATACTGTCAGTCCTGTTTTCAGTTCTTGCTTGCGAAGCAGTTCAGTTTTGATCTTGCTATCGTTGTTGGTGGCAAGTAATAGGTCAGTTCTTTCTTTTGCTGATACTCTTTTTAGTAGGATCCATGGCGGTGAGAGAGAGGTAAGTTCTCGAAGGAGTCAAATATCTTCCGTTATACCACCCCCCTATCATCGACTTTTGAAATGCGGTTGTCCTTTCGTATTAGGAGGTTAAGATTCTCGTCAGTACTATAGCCAGCAGCTATATAAGTGTATGTAAATAAGGTGCTTATCTTGCCCGCATCAAAAGAGTGGATTAGAACACGTTCTGGTCTAGTCCCCTCCTGGTAGCCATGTAGACCTAGTTGATTTGACCCATCCATAGCAATAATTGCTTCAATTGTCGAATTAATAGTGAAATACTTAATACAGTCAGATATACTAATAATGCCTAGCACTTTGATTAGCTTTCTTTCCTGCTTTCATTTTCGTGACTAGCGGTTCCTACGTCCTAGCTACTTTGAAAGGATTTCCTCAGGAGAAAGACATGCTCTACAAGTCGGCCAATGCCATGGCACCGCCGCCTGCTCATAAGTTTTGAACTCTCGTGTAGCTTCATAGCAATTAAGTCTGGCGAGTCTAAATACATCGCTCGGGGAAGGGGGTGCTTACAGTGGGGCCACTAGTGCCAGCTGGCAAACTGCGACCGTAGAGGAGTTGGAACGAGTGATGGAATGGTCAAAATGAGATTATTGCCTGGATTTTTCTAGTATGGAGGCTTCGCTTCTGGAATAATCCTATGGCTAATATCCCAGCACTGGTTGGTTCAGCCCTTGAATGAAGTCTGAAATCATGGTTTGACCCGGTTTATGGAATCCACCTACTATAAATATAAATGGCATGGTATAACAGATCTTTCTTCTTCTCTCCCGGCTTTCCGAATGTCAGCTTCCGGGGGAATGATCTTTTTTCCTCGGAACAGAAGGTACGGAGTGATTGATTAGCTGACAGTTTCTTCGAAAAGAAAGGCATATTGTAGTGAGCCGCCTGGGAAGTCTAGATTTAGAGATGTATTACCCCAGAATAGATCTATCTCACTCCTTTGTCTGGCATCTTTACCTACTGAACAAGCCTGAGCGCATGAAAGAAAGAGCATCCTCGTACTCCTTCTAAGAGAAAGCATCCTGGCAGGCGAGTCACTATTCCGATAGTAAGTAGACCCACAATAGCACCTGCTCCCGGGCACTGAGGGATACTGTTCGTTCCATAGGTCGTCTCATTTTTATATTGGAGTGGTAGGAAGGGAATAGAAAGCTCACTCAAAGAGTTCCCGGAAAGAGTGTCGTTCCCTCTTCCAGTTGAGTATTTCTAGTTAGAGGGAAAGTCAATAGTTGAAGTTGGGAATCAGCAGGTGCGTTACCATATAGCAATAATACTGGGTCTTCATTTGATTCTGAAATAATCAATCAGCATGCAAGCATCATTGTATCGTGGGGAGAGTGATGTGGGCGGCAATAGAACTGCCAACATTGGAGACATCAGGCGGCTATGTTCTCAAGCTAGAAGTCGGGGAGGTAAGCACACCGCACTATTTTCTTTCGTAATTGAGCGCAGTACTGGTTTGGAAAAAACAATATACTGCTTTGAACTGAATACAACTTGACCACTTACTTGACTTTGACAATCTTATCAACTGTTCCTTCTTTATCAATTCATTATCTTTTCTGGGTTGACAAGAAAAGAGTAGTTGTGATTTGAGCATTTCTTAAATTCAATCGTAATTTCTTTATCGTTAAACAAGTAGACCTTTATACGAGAATTCCTGCCCTACAAATAACGGCATGTTTTTGCACACTCGCTACTCGCTTGTTAAAGGAAAGTTTTGACACTGGTCTGGTTTTCGTAATAGGTAAGTGCTAAAGTGATTCCGCCTATCCAAACACATTTCTTTCTTTGACATATTATCTTATATATTATAGTTCTAGTAGTTATATCTTTCCCATTTCTTTCTTGGTTTTGAAGTAGCTACTGCTTTTTCATTCTCCTTCCCGTCACCCCATAGCTGATCCTTTACTCTATTCCTGACGGTAGGACGGATACTGAACTAGTGGGAGGCCTTACGAGGGCTAATCTACTACTTGACTCACGAGTTGCTCAATGAATCTGGAGCTTATAACTTAATCGCGGGATCGGTAGATGTCAAAGAACTTGATTAGTTAGAAAATTATTATGCTATCGGCACTTTGAATTATTGATAAATAACAGTGCTATCGAGACAAAAATATGCAAAATAGGCTAGTTATGTCACATTGGTAGTTTAGATTTGGGATAACTTCATAGTTGGAAATTCTCTCCCCGGCCTTACTTACTTAATAGCTAGTTCCAGACTTTAAAATTCTTCATAACTCGTTAGAGCATGGGATGCTGCACTGAAGATGACCTTTGTGTACAGAGTTTGCTAGATCGTCAATAAGCTGTGGTCTTGTAGAGATTGTCAAAGATAAATGGTAAGAAGGAAGTGGCAGCAGTGCAAGAATACGCTAATAAGCTGTTTGCAAGAAAGCTTAATTATGGGGCTCTTCCTGATAGGCTGAAAAGGAAGAAAGCCAATAACTCTGGAATTTCAGGCCAAGGAGATGGGAAGAAGGCCAAGCTTATATATAGTGAAGGCCCCAGCGGGGAACAAAAAATTCAATAGAGGCATCGCGAGATGAGACTTCAAGCTATAGAAGAAATCAAACGGAAGAAGGAGTATACGTATACATGGATGAAAGCCTCTTATCTTCCTCTAGCATCATAAGGAAGTGAGTGGTAGCAGTAATGTTGTTGGGGCAAGGCCTTGGATGCATAGGTTATGGCCGTAAAGTTCCTAATTCCATTCCTTTTGAACTTGAGCTAATAGTCAAAAAGTCAAAGTGAGAATCTCGGGTGGATAGAGGAAGGCTTATCTGCACGTATCCGTATATCTTCTCTTCGTGACAAGGTTCCTTCCTAGCCCCCAATTACTCTTAGCGGAGGGTGAAATATGCCATAGCTAAACGGCCTTTTTCCAAGAGTGCTTTTTTGACATGGGTGAAACTCCAATCTTATTTCTTTCGGAATGAGTGTACCCGCATGAGTCCGATTTCAATATGGCCCTTTTTTCTTTTTGTGAATACGATGACTGTCTTCTTTAATGAAGGTCTTGCATTCCTTTTCCGCGAATATCTCCGATAGAAAGATTGAGATTTGGAATTTTCTCCTGTTTCGCTAGAATCTTTCGTTATGTGTCTGCTTCCGGGTAATCTCATTCTGCAGTCGTGCTTTCAATTCAAATCCTATTTGCTTCGCAATTAGGCTCGATTTCGTACGGTCTATTTTGCTTTCTTTGAATAAGAGGAGGAGGACGGTCGTGAGCGTAGTGAATGAATCCACTAGAAAAGGTAGGGCCGGGAGAATCTAGCTGGACTAGCCGCCTATCCTTTATACCCCGCCGCCCATCCTGATGGAATTTCATTATTATTCTTTTCGGATAAATTCAATGAAAAAAAGGTATAAAGAGGTGAAATGTTTGCAAATAGGATATTAATAAAAAAAAAGTCTTATCTCCTAAGCATTTTCCCAGCAAACTTATTGACGTAGTGCTCCCGAATCGACTGATCAAACTATGCCTAAAAGTCATCCAATTTGCCATACTTTAATAATTTGGGCGATAATAGCAGGGGTTTAGTTGCCTAGTGCAATAGGAAGTCGGGCCCATTGGAACCCGAATACCGATGTTTGCAATAGAGAGAGTGGGAAGACTCCTCAATAGGAAGAACAGCCTCGTATACTTGGTTCTCGTGTCCTCAGGGGCCTTTCTTCAACGTTTCCTTTTTCCTTGTGTAGAAAATCCAGCCGAGAAGATCTTAAAAGTTTAAGACTAAGGTATGATAACCCATAGTCTTTTCCAATGCAATAAAGTTACATAGTGTCTATTTTTCTTTGATAAAGGGGTGAAAGGGCTTAAGGAGCAGCATTAGTGTATAGAATGCCTAGTTACGTTCAACGCAATCTTTCCAGTCAACATTTTCTTCCTTTCTTGGGCCTTTCGGGCGTGTTCGTATTAATAATAAATAAAGGCTGTAACCTCCTAATCAAGGAGCCCTCGGAAAACTCCATTGCTTTGACCATCCGCAATTACCTGAGGTAAAGCTAGCCCTCAAAGAAGAGCAATTTACCACTCCGGAGATAATGGAGAAAGGACAATCTGCCTTCTAACTCGAGGTCCAGGTATTACGGCCTCCCAGAGAGAGCGTGCCAAAGCCCGATGAGGGGATAGACAGATCTTGTGAACTATTTCTTGGAATTGGAACGACAGGCGAAGGTAAGAGTAAATGGCCTAAAGCCATTTACGACTGTTGCTGAGCTGAGCCGAAAGGAAAGAGTAAATGGCCTAAAGCCATTTACGACTGTTGCTTGGGGCGTAGAGCTGAGACCGGATCGCGAAGGGGAATGCGATCAAGGCTTCTTCACAAGCCGTCTCTGAGGATGGGGTCCCGCTAAGGCCTTTAGCTCTAATCGATTCCCTCGTTCTTCCTTCTGTCTTGTCTCTTCCTCTTAGAATGGTTAGCCGTGTAGTCTCTCTTCCTCTTAGAATGGTTAGCCAGCCGTGTAGTTGCCCGAACAGGAGCAGAAAGCCTAAACCCGAGCGTCAGTCAATTCTTTCTTTTAGGAGGGCTCCCACGTGCCATTAATTTAGCTGAATTAGCTCTTGCCTTTGCTGTGGCTGAATCTTATTGGTTACGTCAACTCTTGCGTGAACTTGATGTCTTTTTATCTCATCCTGTTACTATTTACTGTGACAACATCAGTGCTACATATCTTGTCTTGCTGTTAATCCTGTGTTTCATGCTCGGACTAAGCACATTGAAATTGATTTTAACTTTTACAAAGTGACTAGTGGAGATATTCTTATCAGATATGTTTCTTCTTCTGATCAGTTAGCAGATATTTTTACTAAAGGGTTGTCAGCTTCTCGTTTTCAACATTTACGTGACAATCTTCACGTGGTTCCTCCCCATTCAGCTTGCGGGGGAGTGTAAGAGTATTACTTTCTTCAATATGGATCCCCTATTATCCAAGCAGTAAGGCTGGCAATGAGAAAAAAGAGGGGCTCAGTCTTCGGAAAGGTCTTCTTGGCCTGATAGATAGAAAGGTTTAAGGCCTCTTAGACTTTGCTTAAAGAGGTAGGTCTATCCTATAGTTGAAGGATGTCTGACTTTCTTCCTAAAGTAGCTCCCTACTACGACTCGGACGGAGGAAGACTTATTTCGAGGGGTAGTCACTCCCATTAAGGGAAAAAGGACACACCCTAGTCGCGCACCCTCACTCCCTCAGTCCCAAAGGTCTAAGCGGATTACGGATCACAGTCTAACCTCAGTCCTCCTAAAAGAAAAAGTACAACTCGCCTCATCGAGTCAAAAGGCTTAGCCTGAAGTGGGGAATGCGTCTCCTCGGTAGTGATCATCTTCAACAAAGAAAACGGAAGAAAGACAGACCCAACCTTCATGGATTAGAGACATACAATCCACAACTAGTGCACTGCATGGATGCGTATGCTCAACACCCTGCTGAAGAAAGTGGACTACAACTGCGGCATCCAATTCCACAATGACCGAAGGCAAGTGAAGTTGCTTAGCAAGGAGAAGCCCTTCCCGTATTCCCCATAACTCTGCTGATAAACTGTCAGTACAGCCAATATTTATGGCTAAACCATGAACCCATTCTCCATCACTGTCCCGTATCAAGCCCCCTGCCGAAGCCCTATTTGAACCCGATTTAAAAGCCCCATCAGTATGAAAAAGGAAGGAGCGGTAAACTCCAGTGCACCCACCTCACGTGACGGGTCCCTCGGCTGCTACGTTGCATGGCTGCATGGACATCAATGGCTGCCCTTCTCGCTTTACTCCAAACAGTACTAGAATCAATGATCACACCATCAAAGACAAGACGGTTCCTACTCAACCATAGTTCCCAAACTGTCATTGCAAAGCAAATACACCAAGGAACCCCATCAATCAACTTCGAGAGAGACTTACCATTACAAGGCAGCCAATCTCGAAGATTAAGATTCGCAAGAGCTCCAACATCCAAACCAAAAATAGCCCAACAGTTCCAGACATCCAGTGTAAATGCCTGTCAAACTAATCCCTTCTTAAGCCCTAATTAATATCTTGTCTAAGCCATTTTTCAAGCAATCCAGTAGGAAAAAGGCTCCACGGGCTGTACCACAAAGAGTTTTCTTTCCCACTCCTGAAAGCAAGCCTGTGAGCGATCCAGGAAAGCCTGTCTCAATCAAGTGAGAGCTTCGTTTAGTTTACTCCAAAACAATGGTTGATGTGATGTCTGGTCTAATAGTTCCTTTATAGGATAGGTACGAGCTAGGGTATGTCCCCTTTAATAAGGTAGAAAGCAACCTCCCGTATCCTGAGACCACCTTTGCTGTGTAAAGCATATTGCAAGTTTGTTTTCCTTCTTGGCTCTTTAATCTATGGCCTTCTTTTTCTTGACTTGAATGTAGTTTGAGTAACCTATCCCGTCTTCAGGAAATGCTTTTTTTTTTCTAACTACGTACGGGCCCCAGATAGACAGACCTTTGGGGATCTCGGATAGGCATATTCTCTTAGAAAGAGAAAGATGTGCGCTTGACACGCGTTATGTTATGTGCTCTCAAGGCGAAAGAGAAAGGTCAAAGTCAAATGAATGTCCTTGTGAAACTACTCATATGGGAGATTTTTCGGTAGCATTTCGTCCCGTCCGCAGGTCCTTGAGCAGTAAGAGCAGAGAAGCTATCCGACGAGCAAGGTGCTCATGCTAGCAGTCTATCTCTTTTTTTATACTATACTAAGGGTGCCAAAGGAGGCATAAAGCATAAGAAGAAAAGTGCTCTTCTAATATAAGAAGAGGAACTCGGACTCGTTAACGGAAGAACTATCTCGTATCAAGAACAACGAAAACAAATGGTGCATTTAGGTGATTACCATATCCTATTTGAATCTAAACTAGGGCAGGAGGGGCACTCTCTTATTCAAAAAATTAGACCACCGGGGAACTTAAAGTTCTCCTCATCCAGTCTAGCTATCAATCCGACGAGCCAGGATTCGAAAGACTATCAGTGAAAGCTTTGTCAAAGCAGATAGGACTAGCTCTGCAAAAGGTATGGGAACGGTACTAAACTTGTTGGTAGTCACTCCCGGCGGTAAGAAAGGGCAAGTTACGAGTGAAAGAGTTACTAGACGACGGTGAATGAAGAGACCCCAGCCAGAGCTTGAAATTAGTACAGACAGAAGAAGAAAAGAGTTCTTTAGCTAGGGCGAGTGCAGATTAGCTGCTGAACCAATTACGTAAACTTATGTGTCTGTTACAGTTGCGGATGTAGTTCCTGTAACTCTAGTAGTAGCCTCTAACTCTAAGGAGAGGTTCAGAATGAATTTGAATGCCGTTCGGGTCTTTCCCTACGGCAATAAGAGATTCGGCATTTTATCCTTTGTTAATGGATCGTTTGATAGTGATTTTAGTAAAGCTCTAAAGGCTTCGTATACATGTTAGTACGCCCACTGAAGGTATTATAATAACCTATTATACGATAGACGAAACTCGAATACACTCCAAGAAGAATGGCATGAATGCTGAGAATCAGCCTTTTTCTTTTATTCCATAATCTTTTCCATAACCAAGAAGGAAAGCGGAATGGGATTCATGCTTGAGAATGGGCTTTGCCAACCAAATCATAAGAAGAAAGCCAAAGTGCTCTGAACATCCAACTAGAAATGTCGTTAGAGAAGAAAGGAGAAGAGGTGAGGCTAAGGGGCAAGCGGCTTGGCCAGAGGTAGTTGGTTACGCTACGGGTGGAAGGGTAAGGCGCTCACTGCTTCGCGGCAGAAGTCTAACTCTTTTTCTTGGGATGGGATCAACTCTCACGAGCTGAAGCCGTACTTTTCATCTTTTCCTTGTCGATAGAGTTGCTTTCCGGTTAAACACAAACTCCTTCTCGCTTTGCTCGAGGCCATCCTCATTATCGTTCAGAATCTGATACATCTTTCATTCGAGTAAAGCAAGAATCGAAAAAGTGGACGTAGGGCGCTCACCCCGAGAAGGATGAAGCGCGAGATTCTATTCTGTACAAAGAGGGTCCACCGAAAGTCGCTTCGTCACCGTCAGCGCGGAGCTGGAGCCCGGCATGCGATGAGGTTGAGGCTGCGAGACAGTTTCTTGAGCTGAGGGACCCCAAACAACAAGTACCAATACTATACTAGCCTTTCCTGTCTTCGCCTCGCCTGCGAAAGAGACGGAGGAGCCTCCTACCCCGCTGTTTGCATCAAAAAACACGGGTTTTATGCAACAATGGCTTTAGATACCCGCTTCGTCCTTGACAAATTCCCAATTACCATTATTCCCCTTGTGGTACCCCCTTTCACCAACATCTGGAATAAATAGGAGCATCCGTTGGTCCGAACCAAATTCAACCTTTATCCGCTCTTTCTGGCTTGATTCCCACTTGTTGAAGCTAGAAGCTCTTGCTAGAAGGCGCTTTCTTGCGATTTGTTCGATTCCTCTCGCTTACGCTCGAGGTCTTAAAAGAGCCTCTCCCGGAATGCAGAACCTCGATCAAACAACTAGAAATATCATAATTAAAGTCAAGAAAGATCGTAGCGTAGAAAAGAAGGGAAATCGCCCCGAAAAAAGGATTTCGCCTGTAAGAAAGACACTTGCTCTTTCCAACTTCAACCCTACTACACCTCTCGAGTTTCCGTCATTGAATTACTGATCCTCTTTCCTTTCTCAAACTGCCTTCACGAAATCGGGCTTGAAGCTCTCGCCTTACCAACGAGCCGACACCGGATCCATCAAACAAAGGATCTTCAAAGAGATCCAACAGAGCTTGAACTGGCACCCGCCCGTTCCATTCACATCGGAAAAAATATTAAAGACAAGACACTTGCTCTACATCGATCGGCTGATAGTGCAAAGGCATTATAGCAGCCCTTTCTAAAGGAAGAAGAGAAGCCCGAGCTAAGCTTTAAACTAAAACTGCGGAGGCTGTTTTGTCAACGTCGATGACAACCCGATAGCCTTTTAGAGGGAACTTTCGGTGGTCAATCAATCTCGAAATTTCTCTTGAAACGCGGTTTCCAGCACTAATAAGTGGAAAGAACTAACTCATTAAGGGAAGGGAGAAGGTTCTGAAAGAAGCATAAAATAGCTCGATTGGGCGGAGGGTTTGCTCCTGAGAGGGTTAAAGCGATTAGGGAAGAGGTGGAATTCACTCCGTGGCAAGAGAGCGAGTTCGACTCGCGAACGATCAGCAAGTGAAGGACCAATCTTACGCTCACGAGCAGAATCTTAGCTGATAGTTGGTTGAGCAGGTTCTTCAAGAAATGCAAAAACTTTAGCCTAAAGTGGGGAAATCCACTTGCTCTTTCCTCGGATCTAATGGGTCTGGGAAAGCAAGCAGCAACTAAGGGAATAGGGGGGGAAGCCAAAATATTGAAGGCTTTCGGGCTGGGACGCTTGAGCAGGGGCTAAAGACAGAGGTGTGACTATAAGCGAGCACTTGACTTTCCTTGGTCTGCTTGTTCATTCGGAGGATTGACCAAGAGCGCTCGGTGTGATCTACCGACGAAAAGTCTGCCCATATGTCCGTTTTTCGTACCTCACAGGTGATTCACCCACCCTAAAACACCGATAGCGTAGAAGATAAATTAAAAAATAAGTAGGGTTGGCTCTGAAACACCCATCCCAGGTCAAGGAACTCAAGCCCTTCTCACTCACTCAGTAATTCGAGGAAAGAGAGGAAGGGGAAGGCAGAACTTTCTCGATCAACTGGAATTCTGAGGAGTCTCCTCTAGGTCCTCATAGGTTCTGTTCATCATGCCGCTCGCCAGGCCTGTTCTCTCTCTTTTCTGATGGCAGTCGTCCTATCTGGGAGGTTGGGTAGGCCTAGGGGAAGCTATAAACCGTTTAGTTCTTTCGTGGAATTCCGGATAAAACTCGTTTTTGGAGAGCGGTCCATAAACTCTAAAGGTGCGCTTACTTCTCTTCCGTTCATTATCTGCAGTCGGGTAAAAGAGGGGGCTGTGCTCAAGTGAAGAGCGATATAGATTGGAGCGTATCAGATAAGTGATAAGTGAGACAGAGAATCAACCATTCTTAACAGTTCTGATATCGTACTTGAGGGCTTCCCCACTCTGATCCACGAGAGGAATTTGTGATCGGATTCTGCACTCAAACTCTCCTATGACCCATTCGCTGCAACAGTCGAAAGATCGTCTTTGGGCCATTCTACAGTAAAACACTACGACAGATCTAATAGACTGAACTTTAAAGCGAGCCCTTACGATTGACTTAACTTAAAACATTTCATGGTTTGTTATTTGGTAGCGGAAGGGACTACTATAATTGTTAAGCTGGTGCTCTTTATTAAAAATCTATTAGCTCCGTCCCCGTTCAAAAGCAGCCCTAACCGCTCCGTGGGCAGCCCGTACCCCAAGACGAGTTGAAGCAGCCCTTCCCCTTCCCCTTCCGACTGCTGTTTGAGTGAATGGTTCTGGTGCCAGAGTTTCATTATAGGTAGTTCTTCCAGTTGTTGAATCAAGCCCACTAGTCATGGTAATTCCCAAAGAACTTACTTATGTATGAAGATAGTTCGACGGTGAACAGGAGGAGGGACGAGCGATAGCGACGTTGAGAGACGCACAACTACTATTATTGTCAACACTGAGAATAGGAATGGGAAGTTCAATCCTACCTTTTTCATAGTCGCCGGCTTATGCTAGAGATTATCCCATTCTGTGAGTCTGCTTACCCTTGCCTTGAGCACTATCCAAGTGGGGTCTTATCTTACTTGACTATTGATAGGCTTTCTCACACGAAAAAGAAAGTGAATACATAAACTCATTCAATAAATATCAAAACTACGAAAGTTCATAGTACTTAATCAATTACCCTTCCAATTCTTCCTCCGGCCCTCCGGAACGCTTCACCCTTCGGAAGCTCAAAAATCCATTCTTGCATTCGTAGAGTGAATGGCACAAAGCCATGAACGACTGGTGCCTAAGATAAAGATAGTGACGTCTTTCTTCCCTGGCTAGGATCAGTCTTCTCTCAGAATGGCATTGGTTCAGGGAACTTTGACTTGAAAACGGATGTTGCTCCACCACCGGGAGCTATTGAGGAGAAGGAAACTTATCGGGCTCGGGAGAGCATTAAGACATGAAGGCTGAGGCAAAAAGATCCACATAAGCATAAGCTGAAAGAGGCTATGCACCGATGTAGTGGCATCATAGTAGGTTTGGTAATTACCCATGCGGAGCGGGACTCATCTTTTTCATATATAATTTTAGAGTAGCTCATAAGTCCAAGAGGGGAGCGTATGAGAACTACCTAGGTTCAGAAAGCTGACAGGAGCAAGACCATGAAGATAAAGTAGAGGGGGGAAAGGTGAGAGTGGTCAGCAAATGCATTGAGATCTCCAAGAATGAAGTGTGACTCGTGAGCAGGAAGAAGGAGTGCGGTGTCTTTCTCTAGAGGGAGAGAAGCGATAGGGAGAGAGTGACCTTGGATAGTGCTTGAAGGAGGGGCATTGTTCTTCCTCATGGTACCTCCGTTGATATTTTAACTCTTAACTCATAGAGGAAGAATTCTCGGATCAATCCACCTTTCTTGTTCAATAGGTCATTTGGATGAGATTCCAAGTCAGTGGCTGCTTTCTCTGGATAGGAAAGGAATGAGACTCTTCGGTCTACTTATGCCCTCATATGGAGATTGCATCATTAGAAGTCAAGTTAGCAGGAGATCCTATTGAAAGTCTGGAGCGCCCCAATTAAGTCAATTGTTCTACCTTGCCGTAGCACACCTTTCTAACTAGTTCTGTTCGCCGTGGCAAGCAAAGGGTAGAGGGCGGTCTCGTGTCTTCCACTCTTTCCCTTTCTCAAACCCTTACGTGATATAGAGTATGAGTCTGAGTGTGTTAGCAGCAAGAAGAGCGAGGTATGGAATAGAACCAAGAAGCATCAACAATAAGTGCGGGTTGGAGGTAGGAAAGAGAGTGGATGGTATGATCCCATTCACGACCCCCGGGCAGGTCAGGAGACTGGGGATGAGTAAGCCAGGGAATGTAGAGCTCGAGTCACCATTATTTAATGTATCAAACCTCTTGAATGAAACCTGCTCCCACCCTTTGTGTAAGTGGGAAGAGAGTGAGCCGGCGCCGCGGATGTAAGATTTTTTCCCTAGCCTACCGATTCCTTCTCGGATTTCGATATTGTAATGGAAAGAAAGAGGCTGCGCAAGCTAGGGCAAGCGAGACTGACTCTTTCAAGAAAGCTTGAAGCATCCACTACACTAGTGATGATACTCACTTCGCGGACGTTTGGATTAGTTCTCAGCTTGATCAGCATCTGCGCGTCCTCTCCTTTGGGTTTTTGGGGCTCAGGTGCGATGGGGGGTCTCACATAAGTTAGTGTCTTCGCTCTTTCCAATGCTTTAGGGTAGAACTCGAGGTACGAACGATAGTGACGTGAAGAGTAGGCCTTCGAGCTCATCTTATGAACCAGAATCTAGGGCAGCTCAGCAAAACCTTGATCTTCGCCAACGGAATCTGCTCAAAATAAGGTTGGTTGACCAGAGACCAGATTCAAAGATTCGGGAAGAGGAGGGCTCATCCTTCTCCATCAACAGAAGAAGAGCTTGGACTCGAAGCTGGTAAGCCAGGCAAGTTCTTTCGTTCCTCAGAGGTGCGAACAATCAGTTTAGCCTGTCCCCGTCCCAAGGTAGATTCTCTTTATGGATCTGGGATCCGCTATTTGTCTCAGCGCGAACAGTGGTCTGGTCAATCACACGGGGAGCGAGCCAGGGATGAAGCCTGCCATGCCGGATCATGAGGAGCGAACTTTACTATGAGGAAGTGCGATGGGAAGGGAGAAGGAATCAAGCTCATCCATGCGTACGTCCAGCTCTTGGTGTGGGCTGATCCGAGTCTAGCATTCTTCTTATAAGTATGGGACCTGGCTCAAAGCATCCGTGACGTGACGAGAGGGGGTGCCCTGGGGCCATGAGATCCCTGCTATTCTTTCTCGATGGAGGTTCCCAGCATGATCCTACTCATTCGTACCTTTCCCGAGAGAGATGGAATACTCCTCTAGCGTTAAATAAGTTATCGAGGAGTCGATCCAGGAGCTTTAGAGGACAGGACTGTGAGGCGAATCCCATTGCGAGTCCTCAGCCCTTTCGTGTCAGATCCGAGGAGGGGTGCAACTCTTTGACTATGATAGCAGTCTGTGGGTTAGCAATGGGAGGAGGTTCTTTTTTTCTTTCACCGGGTGTGGGAAGATGGGGCTGTCTTTGTACGAGGGAGCTGGACCTTCAATTCGAGTCTGATAGCGGTGGAATCATGCATGGGAAGGCATTAAGTTCGGTGAAGATAGAAGGGGTCCAAAGGATGGCTACGTTCCCTGATTTACCTCTCCCCGGAGCATCATAAC